>CM032453.1:23431694-23444532 GCA_019049505.1 Pachyrhynchus sulphureomaculatus | reverse complement strand
AATATGAGGATGGCAGATATTTCCGCTTAAAAGGCTGATGTTATAACTGCCCAATAGCTTTCTGAACAATACAGGTAGTTTTCCATTCTTTGGAATTTGATTTTAGGTCATCTTCTTGGCTTGAATTTTAGTATGTAAAACTATAAACTTCCACATTTTTTTCTCATATTGATTAGTTTACTTTTTACTAGTTCTTAAAAAAGGCAATAAAACTCTGACCTCGTAAAACTCGACTTATTTTCAAAGTTGTACAGAAAATTATTTTTTTTATCGACTTGAGGAAATGGCCATGCTTTAAAGTGGACCGAAAACAGATCATATAAAACAAAAAAGCAGGCATTTCCCCTTTAATAATAAGAGTAAATGAAATGAAAAATCTTGGAACATAGTTTTTTCGTCTGTAAAATAAATTCGTCCGGTTTTTTACAAATGCGGCCTGTTTCGTTCATTCATATTTAAAAAAAGCTGCACGTCACACACGAAAAAAAACCTAATTTACAGCCCTGGCATGTCTAAAACAGATTTCCGTTTTATGAGAGACACTCACCGACTGCTTAAAATCATCTTGACAAAAGGCAAATTTTGTCGTTCTTTTGCTTTTTTTTTTTTTTTTTTTCGTTTTTGCTGGTCGTCATTGATTTATTGAACTGCGTGGTGCGTAAACTGTCATAGACACGTAGCGATTTCTATTTTCACTGAAGTAATTGTGATACTTTTACGAGGTTCCCCTGTTCATATAATTTATTGGGACAACTAAAATTGCATAATGCACTTAGACTTTTTAGTAGTTTTTTACCTGTTAAAAAAGTAGAAATGTGACGTGATATTTTGCATGCCATAACCAGTTGCAAAGGGTATTGAATCTTGCAACAAACAACTCAGTTTCTCCGCAGTCAAGTATAAATTTTTGGAATTAATATATATATATATATCCGAAATATATATTATATATATATGAAATATATATATATAGTCATATATGGAAAACGTTTTCGTTTTGCGTCAACGGGACAACCCCCTGCCCAAAAATAGAATTACCAAAAAGTAAATTCGAGAGTGTCAATTTCTTCGATGAAAACGTAGGGTAAGGATGGAGCACAGTGTGACAAAAAAGAAAAATTGTATTATAAAATCAAAAATGTTTAATAAATGACCCTTTTATTGGTCTTAAAATAATCATCAGGGGTTCTGGTCTACTTTTATTAAACAAAGGAAAACAGTAATAAATTTAACAAAAAATATTTCTAAATATCACTTTTTCTGAGATCCGTCGATTGTCACAGACTGCCAACCGTAATCTGGGGTACAATGTGACATGCTATGGGGTACTCTGTGACACGCTACTAATTCTAAGAATTCTAAGAAAAAACTTAATGTTTTGGCTCCCTACTGCAAAAGCAAGAATCTTTTTAGGTTTTGACAGTTGTAGACCCGGTGTCATCTAGGCATGAAGAAAAACACTAGTTCCGTCAGAAAACTCCGGTTACGACTCATCACTTCGTTTGCAAATTCTAATTATAGAATCTGTATCTGTTAAATGAAGTGGCCCTCGTCAAAACTGCAGCGGGGGGGGTCGACTCCGGTTTCCTTACGACGTCAGAATCTCGCATGACGTTTTCCGCTTAAGCGCATGGAAGCCAGTCGACTGTTCTTTTCAACCTTCTCTGTTTCAGCGGCCCAATTTTGTAGGCATCTCTAATTGGGTGTCGAAAGACCTGCCATTTCATATGCTAGTTTTTCTAACACCTACTGTATCAAGACCGTAACTCATTTTGGAGCAAGTTAAAAATCAGGATTCCTTTAACCCCTGAGTTTCGCCTCGTTTTGAAAAAAAAACCTTCTGCTGTTAGGACATAATTAGGAGTAAGATTTTACATCTTTGTATTAGGCTCCTCTTCTGAGCGAATTTATTTTTCATTTTTTTGGAGAACATAGCGACTTAAAGTCATATAGTTTACATGTTTTTGGCTAGCAGCATTCCTCAAGCTCAAAACCACTTTCGACGAGTGCTATGGCATCTCTCGCATCAATTTTTGCTCACTATGCGGACGCTGGCTTACTGTGGTCTTTCGAACCCGATTTCGAACCATTTTGTAAGAACATCTGAAACAAGAAATATAATTTTCGAAGTGGCGTTATCATTTTACATGCTATTAGGCCGAATTTTAATTCTTTACAGGCAATAGCAACGGAGTAAACCAATTGTGACAGACGGACAGACAGACGGACAAACAAATGAACGAACATGATGGAAGTATAACTACGGCTAGTTTTGATTATTTTTAATTTATAATCACAAAACCGACGTTGGGCTACACTGTGACACTATGACAGTGTCACAGTGTGCCCCGTCACACAGTGCCCCACTCAGAAAAGAAAAAAATAATAAAATTCAAAATTATAGGTTAGGAATACCGCAAAGTTTTTACGTGTAATTAACGAGTAATATATGTGTTTTTTATAAAGAAAAAGCAATACTAACCTAAATCTTCCTAATAAGGCTCTAAAATAAAAACAATAACGGATTTTTTTTAAAGAAAAAAAACACCTTAAAAACTCTTTTTTTGGTAAAAACTTCTCGATGAGTAATAAAAAAATCAAATATCGAGCGTTTTATGATGGCGGCTGATGTGCTTGTCAAAACAGTAATGTAGCGTTAGCGGAATTATAGAAAGAGACGGAAATATTGAAACTGTAAAACACTGTGCCCCTTGTCACAGTGAGCCCCACCTGACCCTAAGCTTTCAAATGCAACGTGGTCCTTTTGAAAAAAATAAAATGGTGGCTCTATATGACGGCTAGAAAAAATCAGGATAAAACACAAATAAATGATGATTTCTAAGCGAAATTAAGTTAACTGAACTTCAAAACTGAGACAAAATGTATTCTTGATAGAATAATTAGAGTACTTGGCGGAACTAATATGGCGCAAAAAAAAACCGAAAATTACACGAAAAAAAATTAGCAATTACGGTGATTTCGCAGTGAGATAGCACCTTTTCTTACCGGAGGCACTATCGCTAGTTTCATCATATATTATAAATTAACAACCTATCGTAACCTAACCAAGCCTAACCTATTCCAATGAAAGGCAATTTAACATAACAAAACTTGATGCATCATACCTTACACAACAGAAAGGAAAATTAACATAATAAAACTTTAAACGTCATAACTTACAAAGCAGAAAGAGAACTTAACCTAACTTAACATAATGCAGCAGATTCTAACCTAATTTAAGGCAGTTAAACCTAAATTAACCTGTCAGCTTAACTTAACTTGTTTAAGGCGTGTTAAATAGACAAAAAACATAGCATCATAGCCTAGACGTCGGGAAGGCAAGTTAAGCTAACATATTCTAAGGCAGCGTAGCTTACACAAGAGAAGGGCAGCTTCGCCTAACCTTATCTAAGGCAAGTTAACCTAACCTAACCTGAGGCAGCTTAACCTAACACAACGTAAGGCATCATATCTTACGCAACAGAAAGCACATATTCTATAATTTTAGTAAACAGCAATTCGATACCCAGGTGTGCATAATGTGTATTTATAATAAAAATATGTATGCTTTATTTTAGTACCCTTTTTTAGCTTTATTCAGGATAATTTGTATGAGATCTGCATTATCTCATGTGTGTGTATGTACATTTCTGTGTGTGAATATTTAGTAATCTTCTTTTTAGTGTTCCGTACGGAACACTTATAAGATCACTTCGGTGTCTGTCTGTCTGTCTGTCTGTCTGTCTGTCTGTCTGTCTGTCTGTCACACCCGATTTTCTCCGAAACTATTTGACATAGAAAGGTGAAATTTGGTAATAATATAGGAATTGATGGCCTAATCAGAGCCATGTAGTTTTGAGAATTAAATTTTGACTTAAGGGGTTAGTTTTGGGGGGTGAAGTCGGAAGCGAAAAAAAAATTTTTTTACTAGGTCATCGAGTGTGGTGTCAAATGAAAGCTTGTGAAAACACGAGTAAAAAATATATATATAATATTATACTTGCGCGCACTTTTCGTTGTGTTATTTTTAAAAATTCGCGAAATATCGCTGTCCTGGGCCTTATCTCGAAAAGTACTTATCAAAAAATTTCGAAAAAATTCTGGAATATTCTCCACGGGGTGTAGATTGAACGAAAATTATCACGAGTGCATTACCTTTAATAATTTATATGGTATATAAAAAAAACAAAAATTTCAAGGTCATCAGATTTCAGTAAAGATTGGAAACAAACTTTGTTGAAAACTCATTTAGGGTGTGTTTTGTGAAGTCACTGATCATTTTATACCACCGTAACATAAATTTTGACTTAAGGGGTTCGTTTTGAGGGGTGAAATCGGAAGTGAAAAAAATTTTTTTTTTACTAGGTCATCGAGTGTGGTGTCAAATGAAAGCTTGTGAAAACACGAGTAAAAAATATGTATATATATATATATATATATATATATATATATATATATATATATATATTATATATATACACTCGTATATAATGTAATACTTGCGCACACTTTTTTCTTCGTATTACTTTTAAAAAATCGCTGTCCCCTACCTTATCTCGAAAAGTACTAATCAAAAATTTTGAAAAAATTCTGGAATATTCTCCACGGGGTATAGATTGAACGAAAATTATCACGATAATTTATTTGGTATATACTACTCAGTATATATCACCACTACACCAAACACTTTATTTTTGCACTCGACGCGCGTTTCGCTAACCATGTTAGCTTCATCAGGAGCGATGATTGACTAAAGGTAAACTACATATCTACCCTATTTATACTTAGCCTAACCCTAGAATTACTCAAGCGGAACTAATGACATAGGCAAGGCCATCAGTTCCGGTCTAGTAACCAGTAGAGGGGACTATAAGGAATAGGCCCTCTGTCTTTATTTAAACTACTTTTACATTTTATGATTTCCATACTTTCGTATGCGTTCAACAATCTCCTATCAGATACATTTTTTATTAATCTTAGATTATCTAATGTTACAGTATGATCAGCTTCAAGGGCATGTTCGGCAATGCTAGACTTTTCTGTTCTATTGTATCTTAAGTGTGCTAAATGTTCTTTAAATCGTGTTTTAATTGACCTTTTAGTTTACCCAACATACTTTTTGTCACAATCATTACAACTAATTTCATAAATTCCACTTTTCTCACAATTGGGAATCTTATCTTTGGGATTTCCTAAGATATTCCTCAGATTGTCTGATGACTTATAGACTAAGGTGAGGCCTACCTTATTAAATACCTTATTGAGTCCCTTGCTATATTTCGGATTATATGGTATGGAGACATACTTGGTGTTATTTTCTTCGCGTGTAAAAAAGGTGGAATTCTGAATATTAGACCTAAATTTATGTCTATTTATTAGCTTATTTACTAGGTTATCGTCATAACCATTAACTCTAGTTATATTTCTAATACGATTCCTTTCTTTATTAAAGTTTACTCTATTCAGAGGGAAAGTGACCAAACGATGAACTAAAAAATGTATTGAGGCTAATTTATGTTGTTTGCAATGAAATGAATCATTAGGAATATATCTATCTGTTACTGTGTCCTTCCTATAGATATCAAATTCTAATCTATTATTATTTTTAATAATTAAAATATCTAGAAAAGGCAATTGTCCTTTGTTCTCAATTTCCCCCCCTACTGGTTACTAGACCGGAACTGATGGCCTTGCCTATGTCATTAGTTCCGCTTGAGTAATTCTAGGGTTAGGCTAAGTATAAATAGGGTAGATATGTAGTTTACCTTTAGTCAATCATCGCTCCTGATGAAGCTAACATGGTTAGCGAAACGCGCGTCGAGTGCAAAAATAAAGTGTTTGGTGTAGTGGTGATATATACTGAGTAGTATCATTGTGCCAAAGATTCCACATTCCCAACTTAGTTGAGATGGCTTCACGGTCAACGGAATTAAACCTTTATCGTAAGTACAGTAGTAAGATTAGATTAGTAGGTGCAGATATTTGGTTTTTAAAGTCTTGCAAGAAATTTAAAGTTTTTCCTAATTTTATTAAGGTTAATTTACCAAAATCAAACATTTCAGAAAAAGTTTCATTTTTTGCAAAACAAAAATGGCTTGACTTAGAAATCAAGAATTTGTACACAAAAAACGTAGTATGTTAGAAGTAGAATCATACAGCATATTCAAAAAACTTACTTCAGGATTAAACAATATTGAATATGAAGTATGGAGCGAGTTCCAGAGGAAAATGTTTTTAGTTATTGATATTCAATATAAAAAGAAATTCTCTATTCTAAGTAAAAAATTAAAAAAGCTCTTACCGAAGAAGAATAGTCCTCAGGAACTCGTAAATATTGTAGAGAATCATTCGTCTCAATCCTTTACACGAAATGAAATTCGCATCTTAAACAAAGGTCTTAACTTTGCAGTACCCCCTCCTAGAGATAATTTATCAGAAATAGTTGCTCACATTGAAAGTTCCATTAGCACACTTCCAGAAAATAGTAAAACCTTTGTTAGGGAAGCATGTCGCAATCAAATTTCGAAAAACATAGTTAACAACACAAATTCTAATTCACGAAAAAATATAAAAGTAGTTAAAGGATTGAAAAAAGAAAGATGTCTTCTACTTAAAAGCGGATAAAGGAAATAAGGTTGTTATATTGGATAAGAAAGATTATTTTGAACGCGTAGATAATCTTATCGAATCTGGCCCTTATGAAAAGGTAATAAGAAATCCATTACCGAAAATGATATCAGAGGTTAAAAATTCTTTTAAAAAATGTAAGAACCTTGTCTCCGATTCGCTAAAATTTAAATTAAATGCGAGTAATCCGACCATACCAAAATTGTATTGCTTACCCAAAATTCACAAACCTGGAAAAGCAATGCGACCCATTGTTTCATCGGTCGGATCACCCACATATTTAATATCCAAATGGTTATCAAAAGAACTTGAGAAGTTACCATTAAATACTTTCGCAGTGAAGAATTCGTTAGAATTCATTAATAAAACAAAAAATCTAGTTCTTAATGAAGGTGAAGTCTTAATTTCTTTTGATGTTAGTTCTTTATTCCCAAGTGTGCCAATTCCACAAACTTTACAATATCTCGAAGAATTACTTAGAATGAATGACTTTGAAGACGAAATTATTCGTGAATACTTAACATTATCTAAACTTTGCATTGAACAAAATTATTTCCAATATAACAATCAATTTTATGTTCAGAAAGAAGGAACAGCTATGGGTAATTGCTTGTCACCTTTCATAGCCAATTTATTCATGAGTAAGTTTGAAATCGAAGCCAGTCAAGAATTCGAATATTTCCCAAGGGTATGGTATAGGTATGTGGATGATATTTTCGCGATTTTTGATACAAAGAAAGCAAATATTGATGATTTTGTTTCTAAATTAAATAGCCGGTATGATTCAATTAAATTCACGTACGAAATTGAGAACAAAGGACAATTGCCTTTTCTAGATATTTTAATTATTAAAAAATAATAATAGATTAGAATTTGATATCTATAGGAAGGACACAGTAACAGATAGATATATTCCTAATGATTCATTTCATTGCAAACAACATAAATTAGCCTCAATACATTTTTTAGTTCATCGTTTGGTCACTTTCCCTCTGAATAGAGTAAACTTTAATAAAGAAAGGAATCGTATTAGAAATATAACTAGAGTTAATGGTTATGACGATAACCTAGTAAATAAGCTAATAAATAGACATAAATTTAGGTCTAATATTCAGAATTCCACCTTTTTTACACGCGAAGAAAATAACACCAAGTATGTCTCCATACCATATAATCCGAAATATAGCAAGGGACTCAATAAGGTATTTAATAAGGTAGGCCTCACCTTAGTCTATAAGTCATCAGACAATCTGAGGAATATCTTAGGAAATCCCAAAGATAAGATTCCCAATTGTGAGAAAAGTGGAATTTATGAAATTAGTTGTAATGATTGTGACAAAAAGTATGTTGGGCAAACTAAAAGGTCAATTAAAACACGATTTAAAGAACATTTAGCACACTTAAGATACAATAGAACAGAAAAGTCTAGCATTGCCGAACATGCCCTTGAAGCTGATCATACTGTAACATTAGATAATCTAAGATTAATAAAAAATGTATCTGATAGGAGATTGTTGAACGCATACGAAAGTATGGAAATCATAAAATGTAAAAGTAGTTTAAATAAAGACAGAGGGCCTATTCCTTATAGTCCCCTCTACTGGTTACTAGACCGGAACTGATGGCCTTGCCTATGTCATTAGTTCCGCTTGAGTAATTCTAGGGTTAGGCTAAGTATAAATAGGGTAGATATGTAGTTTACCTTTAGTCAATCATCGCTCCTGATGAAGCTAACATGGTTAGCGAAACGCGCGTCGAGTGCAAAAATAAAGTGTTTGGTGTAGTGGTGATATATACTGAGTAGTATCATTGTGCCAAAGATTCCACATTCCCAACTTAGTATTTGGTATATAAAAAAAAAAACAGAATTTCAAGGTCACCAGTTTTCAGTAAAGATTGGAAACAAACTTTATTGAAAACTCATTTGGGGTGTGTTTTGTGAAGTCACTGATCATTTTATACCACCCTAACAAAAATTTTTATTTTGAAAACAATCAACGTACGGAACACTAATTGTGCAAGTTCAACTTGCACTTGACCGGTTTTTATATTTACATAATATTGAATGATTTTAATAGACTTACCAATGACATAAACATTTATTTAAAGTGTTTTTTCTCTATAAGTTTTAGTCTTTGAGTAAAATATTCTTTAATATCCAAATTAAGGCAATTATGCTGTGATAAATATCTCCGAAAATTAAGGCCGCAAAAAAAAATCCTACAAAATTTGTAGGTTTTTTGGGGTAGAATAAGATTATCAGACAAAACTTTTAGTTCTATTAGAAAATTAGTTTTTCTGAAATTTTTTGAAATCCATTTTTAGATTTGGGTCGGTATTGAGCCCAAATCAGCACAATTTCTTAATATGCCACTCAAAATTCAAAACTACATGACACAAGCTTTCATCAAGATGCGCTTCATCACTAAAGATAATTTTGCGACGAAATTGGTCATCTTCTTCCAACATTTCTAGAGCCCAATTCGAGAACGTACGTCGCTTCATATGATCGAGTGGCCTTAGTTCTTGAGTTAACTTTAACTTATAAGGGTGCAGGCCAAGATCCTTTCGCAAAATTCGCCATAGTGTGATCTGAGCGATGCCCAATTCTTGAGAACGCCGTGAAATCGACTGTTTTGGTTCGTTTGAGATGGACGCTTGAACGGTAGCAATATTCTGGCCACTTCGACCAACCCGTTGTCTCACTGGCACGGGAACATCCAGCAGCGAATATGTTAACTCAAATTTTTTCACTAGACTATGAATTGCTTGCCTACTGGGACGAGAATTACGACCAAAAATTGGCGTTAACGCTCTTAAAGTTGCCGTCACCTACTCCAAATTTTGGTAGTAAATTTTAATTATTTGTAAACGTTGTTCGTTCGTGTACTTCACCATGATGAAAATGTTGACTTTACTGAATGTTTTTGACGTTGACAGTTCGGTGATTGGCTTAAGGGTGCGTTCACAGTGAAATTTCAAAGTTGTCAAGTCCCAAATGGAAGACCCTTTACATATATATATATATATATATATATATATATATATATATATATATATATGTATATATATATATATATATATATATATATATATATATATATATAAATACATTAAAATTTCGGGTTTTAATCCGTTCATCTAACAATGAATTTGCACGACGTTTTGCCAAAATCTCATTTGGCATTTTCAAGTGTTCTTGCTGCTGTCGCTACTCGATACTGTGATTTTGCTGCTGCTGCTGCTGCTACTCGATACTGTGATCTGGCTGCTGCTGCCGCTCGAAGCTAACTCTATTGTAACATTTATATACATATATATATATATATATATATATATATATATATATATATATATATATATATATATATATCTTCTTGAAGTGCCATATCCAGTACGGACGTAGGCGACCTTCTCGCCTTTGCCTATTGTTGATGCCTTTTTAAGTGTTCCACAAATAAAAGGGACTTACACTTTAATGCCGGTTTCGACCGACCAAAATGAGAGGGCTCTACTAGGCATGATACTAAGCTAACTTCCCGAGAGAGACGACTGTCACGTTATAATTTAATTTTATTTCATTTTTTTTTTCAATTTATTCTTTTTTTTTCCTGTCGAGATTCGAACTCAGATCTCCGGCGTAGAAGTCAGACACCTTAACCACTACGCTACAGCCGCCTTTATATATATATATATATATATATATATATATATATATATATATATAAATAAAATAAATATCGTCTTTAATTCGGTATCCACAAAATCAAAACAAAGGTAATACAAAAGAAAATCAAAAATATATATAAAATAGACAATTTCTAAACATACACACACAATTACAATTACCGCAGAAGGAGAAGAAATGGCGGAGTTTAGCCACAGGCTACTGTTACACTCAACCATTTCCGTCCTTATTTAAGCCTAATCCAATGTAAAAAAGAAACCAAAAGAAAACACAATACCAAGAAAATAAAATAAGAGAAAAAAAAGACATATAAAAAACTTTGATAATACAATAAGAATCCAAACCCTACACACTGTATTACATATTATAAATATCTGTAAACCACATATAGCCAAGGTCTACAGAAAAATTCTGCAATCCTTGGTATAGCACTACACATGTTGTAGACCTAGTAAGCGAGATTTATATCTCGAGCGCAAACTATTGTTATTGCACAATTTCAACTCCTGATCAAGCCAGTTATAAAGAGACACAGCGTTATAAGTAAAGCAACACCGGAACAAAGCAGACTGATATTGTGGCATAGTGAAATGATCTCGATGTCTCAGGTCATGGTCGTGAACAGAAGAGCGGAATATAAGTTTTTCTCTTAAGTATGCTGGACCTTCATTGCGCAGGAGTTTCATTAGGAATGCTGCAAAATGTAATTTAACTGTATTTGTCATATTTAACCATTTTAGTTCATTAATTTTAATTGATACATGATCATACTTTCTAAGGTTGAAAATAAAACGACAACATGAATTCTGAACAATCTGCAGACGATGTCCAAGCATGGAAAGTAGACCATACAACAATAATGGAATATAGGGAGGATCGAGGATTCACATAATTTTTTCCTCATTTTATAATTTAAGATGTACAGATTTGCATACATGATTTTCATTCTCGCATAGCTCCGGAGCAGCGAACTAACATGCTTCCTAAACCTCAAGTCCACATACATACAGCCCAAGATTCTTACTATACTCCGTAAAACTCAAATTAACGTCACCCAAATGAAGTTTAATAACTTCTTCCAACATCTGGCGACACCTCCCTGAACAAAACAACATTACTTCAGTCTTATCTGGACTTATTTTCAGGTTATGCTCTTTTGAATAAGTAAGTGCTGCCTCGAGATCAGCGTTTAAGCATTGAGTAGCATACTCTGTCTCGCTGGGGTTAAAATAGTGCAGCAATACAGTATCATCGGCATAAGCCTGTACATGCGAATTTACAGCGGAGTGAAAAATGTCGAAGTATGTATCAGAAACAAGAGAGGTCCGAGAATAGATACCTGTGGAACCCCATACACCACTCTTCCACTGGAGAAACATTTACCGGCAATACGGACCCTCCGATGTCTATCTGAAAGATATGTTTCAAAAAAAGACACTGATATGAGGTCAAATCCCACATACTTTAGCTTCGCACCAAGCAATTCCTGATCCAGTACGTCAAATGCCTTGGAATAATCAAGAGAGACCGAGAAAACAGCTCTATTTTTATCGAAAGCTCTGGCTATATATACATATATATATATATATATATATATATATATATATATATATATATATATATATATATATATATATATATATATATATATATATGGCTATATATACATATATATATATATATATATATATATATATATATATATATATATATATGTATATATAGCCAGAGCTTTCGATAAAAATAGAGCTGTTTTCTCGGTCTCTCTTGATTATTCCAAGGCATTTGACGTACTGGATCAGGAATTGCTTGGTGCGAAGCTAAAGTATGTGGGATTTGACCTCATATCAGTGTCTTTTTTTGAAACATATCTTTCAGATAGACATCGGAGGGTCCGTATTGCCGGTAAATGTTTCTCCAGTGGAAGAGTGGTGTATGGGGTTCCACAGGTGTCTATTCTCGGACCTCTCTTGTTTCTGATACATACAAAAAAAGACACTGATATGAGGTCAAATCCCACATACTTTAGCTTCGCACCAAGCAATTCCTGATCCAGTACGTCAAATGCCTTGGAATAATCAAGAGAGACCGAGAAAACAGCTCTATTTTTATCGAAAGCTCTGGCTATATATACATATATATATATATATATATATATATATATATATATATATATATATATATATATGTATATATATTTTTTATATATATATATATATATATATATATATATATATATATATATATATATATATATATATATATATATATATATATATATATATATATATATATATATATATATATATATATATATATATATATATATATATATATATATATATATATATATATATATATATATATATATATATATATATATATATATATATATATATATATTTATATATATATATATATATATATATATATATATATATATATTTATATAAATATATATATATATATATATATATATATATATATATATATATATATATATATATATATATATATATACGA
>CM032453.1:23041694-23429194 GCA_019049505.1 Pachyrhynchus sulphureomaculatus | reverse complement strand
TAACCACCAATCCGGAGATTTATATGATCACCGTAAATCCGCCGTTAGGTTCTTCCGACCATAAACTGCTTTCGACATTGAGTATCCTACCAATCGGTGACAGAGAGGCGCCTAAGCCGCGCAAGATTTGGCACTACAAATCTGCTAAATTGGAAGACCTCATGGAATATTGTCGAACTTTCCTTTGGATAGACATTTGTTTTTGATCTGACAGACCATCTGACTGCGCCAGGGAGATCTCCGATGTTATTTTGGTTGGTATGGAAGCTTACATCCCTTTTTCGAAGAAATGCCCCTCCGACGGCAAGTCTTGGTTTGACCGAAAATGCAAAGAAGCTGTTTCTTTTAAAAATCTTGCCTACCGACAATGGCGTGAAAATCCTAACACCATAAATCTTAACACCTTTGTTTGTACCCAGAACAGATGTAAAAGAATTATCGACGAAACCAAGAAGGCACACGATCAACGAATTAGAAACAAACTTCTCGCTTGTCCTAACAATTCCAGGCCCTTTTGTGCAGTAGCTAAGGCAGTTAGTCAAAATTTCACCAAATCAACCATACCACCACTCACACGGCCAGATAATTCTATTGCAACGACACCTGTTAAGAAACCGAACTTGTTTTAACACCTTCACTATCAACGCCGGTGTACTCCAAGGCTCCATACTGCCTCCTACTCTCTTTCTCATTTATATTAACGATTTGCTGGAAAAGACCAGGAATCCAATCTACAGCTTCGCAGATGACAGTACGCTTATCACTTCATTCACTTTGAATGCTCGGACATCGGCTACTCAGGCGAATATCCGCAGACAGCAGGAGGTCGTTCAACTTAACAAAGATCTGGAAGAAATTCTATCTTGGAGTGATAGTAACCAAGTGGAATTTAACGCTACAAAAACCCAGGCGGAAGTTTTTTCTAAAAAAGTTAACGTTGCTGAAACCGACATAGTCATGTCGGAGCACTCCATTCCCCTAGCATCGTCACTCAATTTGTTGGGCGTTAATTTGGAAACAAATATGTTCTGGCATGAACATGTTGCAGGCATAGGAGGCAAGGAGAGCTTCTCAAAAGTTCGGATTATTATTTCGAACCAGAAAGCTTTACACTCCACAACAACTGTTAATTCTTTACAAAGCTCAGATTCGACCAACTATGGAATACCGCTCCCATATTTGAGGCTCCGCTCCCAAACACGCACTGCATTTGTTGGATTCTGTTCAGAGAAGAGCTGTTCGTCGGATTGGAGACTCGGAACTGACCGGCGGCCTTGATTCGCTGGAACATCGAAGAACGATTGGCGACTTGAGTCTGTTCTACAAGTATTTTCATGGAAAGTGTTCGAAGGATGTAGCCCGCTTAATTCCTCCCAGAGCGGTGCATGTCAGAAATACACGTCGCGCTAATACTTCACATCCGTATGAGGTTCAGCTTGTTACTCCGCGTACAACGCTTTTCAAGCAGTCTTTTATATGGAGAACACAGCCCTGGGCAAATTATTCCAAAGGGATGATCCCTTTAGAATAATTTGCCCAGGGCTGTGTTTCCCACCGAGTACAGTTTACAGCGATTCAAGAACAACGTGAATTGCTTTTTCCGCACAGATGCCGCTCCTGGAGGGCTTTAGGGACTTTCCTATAGCACGTGTGCTGGCCCCATAAAAAAAGATTTTTAAAAAAATAAACCACGTAAAAAAAGTTGAGCAAAGGAAGGGTATCAGAGGTATTTGCTGAACTACAGCATTTCCTTCCATGTAATTTTTTTTAGATTTAAAATAATTTAAAAATAATACAATGATCAGATTTCTCCACCTCAAGGACCCTGAAGAGGACGTAAATATTATATAAATATATGTGTATGCGACATATATGATTTTTCGTTATTACTAAATTAAGAAAAAAAAAGTGAATTTATAGGTGGATTCTGCATCACTTGAAACCCAAAATATGATTTTGCAATGCCGATTATCACTTGTTGTTTGGTGTTAAATTCTAATTTTCTAAAGTTTAATCTCCAAAAGTCACTCTGATTGTTAAAACATCGAAAATATTTATTATAAAAAGTATTTAGAATTGTATTTTATGGTAGTGTGTAAAAAGCTAACGAGACTCTTCTATCTAAGACAGCCTTTAACACATTGGCTGCGGATTTTTATAAGCTTACTGAACCTGGGTGCTATTTTATTTTTTTAATATTTTTTTCTTATTACCTTGTTATAAATATAATTTCACTATTTTTACCGACATATACCGAGTGTTCGTTGAACTTTGTATGCGTGACACGGATCCGTGTCATAAGCATATAGCAAACATTTTCTTGTTTTTTACTGACTGACACGGATCCGTGTCAGTACGTTCAAAATGTTCTTCTCTTCTTGCATGCGAAAAAAAAAAAATTAAAATTACATTACGTTTCATAAAAAAAAAGAATTGCAGAATACAAATATATTGAAACAAATAAAATAAGTATATCGAACATAAAATACATGAAAAAGGCAAAACGAACAGAAAAAATATTTATTCGTAAGATAGAAAGCATTATTTGGCATGGTATATTACAAAACAATTTCCTGGGCATAAACCAGGCATATCAGGACATTTCTCGCAGTGATATATAGTGCTTTTTTCTAATCTTATTTTGCGAGCATACCCTACACCTTTTTCTCTTGGTTTCGTTTTTAGTAGAAACGTCAGGAATTTTTGTTGGGTGGTGGGAAACAACTGTTGTTGCTTTGGAATCCAGAGTCGCTTTTTTTTCTATTCCCAACAGTTCCTCTATAACCGCCAGCCGGAAATGACATAATGACATTTTTTGTTGTGAAGAATATTTTCCATGCAAATAATACGCATTCAAAAGCATTAGTTGGATAATATGAAGAACTAATTTCTTGTACCACCGAAGCGTCTTCCTTTCACATGGATAATACGAGGTCATTTGATCCTGTCTGTCAACCCCTCCCATGTACTCGTTATATTCAAGGATAGGCAAAGGCTTTAATCGTGTTCTCTTTCTTTTATCTGTATATTCAACCATTTCATTTTCAAACTCCGTTGATATATAAAGAACATCCCTCCTGTCTTTCCACTTTCCCACCATTATGTTCTTTGAATATTTGGCTACAGTCTCTCCTTTTTCCAGTTTTGCTTTAACAACTTCCTTTGGATTATATTTTCGGTCGGCACGAAAGTACAATAAGTCTGTGTTTTCAGTAAAGTTTCTGCTAAACCACAACTGTTGTAAAAGTTGTCCATGAAAAGGGAATGACCACAATTCAGTTTGCCTTCCATCAGATGCAACACAACGTTTGCCGCATGCCCTTTTCCTCCTTTACTATCTAGTACTCCAGTGTACACAGCTATATTTACAATGATGCCATTTGGTTCAGAAAGCATGTAGAGCTTCATACCGTATTTATGCCGCTTGTTTTTTATATATTGCCTAAATAACAAGCGGCCCCTCCATAAAACCATGGACTCATCCAGCGATAGTTGTTTTCCTGGGTAGTAAACTTCAGCCATCTTTTGATTGAAAAAATTCAGAATGGGTGATACCTTATATAATCGATCATCTGTAGTTTGACCCTCAGTAGGATTCTTCGCAAAATGCGAACATCGCATAATGAGGAGGAACCTGTCACGACTCATATGACTCGAAAAACATTTAAAATTGAACAGTGGATGCACTTTCCAGTAGTCTTGAATTTTGTTTAATTTTATCGTCCCTGTGTGTAATACCAGACCCAAAAATGTAAGTAATTCCACTGCCGATAATGGTTTCCATCGAACAATTCTAGATTTCTCAGATATACCTGGCTGACAAAATACTTCTTGGGCATAAATATTGGTTTGCTCCACTATCAGGTTCAGGAAATCATCGTCGAGCAGAAGACGAAAATAATCGATTGGTTTGTCACCTGGTAAAGGCACAAGAAGTTCATTTCTTCTAGAAAATGGAAAGTTGCACATTCCATTTGAATTGTTATCCCATAAAAAGAAATATTATCTGCGTCAGGCACTTCATTATTTGATGCTTGGTCATTGGCCACATTAATTCTTGTCAAATTTATTAAAGGTACACCATCATCTGGAATCAAAATAATTTTCTTGCCTTCCGAGTACACAAAAAAAAACATAATAAACACCCTTACCCGAGTCGGATGTGCTAAAACTCTCATCATGATTGTCGTCACTAGGAATCCAATCCGAAGCTTCTTCAGTATCAAAGTCGCTAAATGATTCATATAATGCTGCCTGAAGCTCATCTTCAGTCAATTTACCAGGGTTTTTAACAGTAAATTTCTTTTTTTTCGGCTCCGAAGGCCCTGCAACACTATCCTCCATTTTGTTCTAATATCAGCTGTTACGAAAATCCTATCCACAAACGGCGCGAAAAATACAAATTTTCTATGCTTTGGCTATATGCTAACAAGCGTACAACTGCTTTGAAAGGGTGCTTGTGATATATTGCCAACCTGAGTTTACAAATACGCGCGACCCGGATCCGTGTCATGCGCATGTGACTACATGTGGGAGGTGACACGGATACGTGTCATGAGCATTGAATGTGTTAAATTGATACTTCGTTTTTTGGTCCTAAATATATGAACGTTTGTACCTTTCCTATTTTTTTACCTTCTATTAATAGTTCCTGGCTGTTATCTTCACTTTCGTTGTTCAAATATTTGGTTTTGGTGAAGTTTACTTTTAGACCTATTTTTTGAGACTTGTTATGTAATTCTATCAGCATTTCTTGTAATTCTTCTTTTGTGTTGGCGATCAGAGTGACATCATCTCTCAAACTTAAGTGTAATCATTTATTATCCATTAGTATTCCTTTATTTTCCCACTTTAACGGTTTGGACATGTCTTCTAGAATCAACGCGATATGGTATTTTTAAATATGTATTCAAGAAGAGTTGTATATCTTCCATCGACTTTGTTATTACTTAAGGCGTTAAGGACTGCCCAAATCTCTATTTTTTATGCCTTTAGATGTTTCTTTGAGAGTTACATCAAGAAACTCTCGTAAGAATAATTTATTTTAGGAGATACCCTATCGAGTTAAAACCTAGTATACTTCAAAAACCGTGTTCGAATTTTCTAGTTATTTTTAATACATGTCTGGTAAATACGCTCCAACCAACTACTGAGTATTCCAGACCCGATGTTACAAAACTATTAAAGATTTCAAAGTGTAATATCCTCCGTAGTCTATGGTATTACGTATTATGAAATCCTACCGAATCAAATGCTCTTTCGTAGTCAACCATTGCTATCCACAAGGTAACCTTATATTCGTTTGCTCTTTCCAGTAGTCATCTAATTGTTTGAAGATGGTCCAAAGTGCTGTATCCCCGTCTAAAAGACCGTTCCACATCCACTGAGGTAACTGGGCAGTATTTGAATTTGGGTGCTATGTTAGCACTTATTGTTTCTGGCAAAAGTTCACCCGTCCCATTAATAAAACTATCAATTCGACAAAGGTTCAAAGCCTGGGTTATTGCACAAAATGTTTTCAAACTTTTCTTTAACTCTACGCCGGAATACATCTGGCAATGTGGAGTTTATTTGACGGATTTTATTCATTAACTGAATTGATTCGGTCAACGCCAAACCTCGAGTTTCAAGCTTTTAATACCCGCAGGTATGTGGGAAAAGTGAGTGCTAATCAAAGCTATGGTTTTTTTAATATCAGAATCGTTAAATGCTTCCTTGGATTGACGAACTGCCATAGCCTCTGCACTATCGAAGTCATTTACTACACCTTTGATGGCCTCGAAATATTCATTGTAAAATAGTACAGCTTTAATCCATGTTCCCCATCGAGTTACCACTGGTTCGGGAGGTAAAGGCACATTTGGCAGTTTTTCTTTATAGGCATTATTGCGAGCAGGTGCTTTTCGAAACACTTTGTTTGCTGATGAAATCAGTTTATTTACATTTCCAAACGTGGATCTGAGAGAAATATAAACACTCTTTTATCTGCAGAAGATTCAGGAAATATTTTTTTAATACCCTCATTCACAAATCTGGCGATCGTAGAATGATTTATCTTGTCAAGTTCTTTGCAGGCCACCAAATAAGAAGAAGAAGGCTCTAAACCTAATGCACCTACAATTAAATTCGCAATATAGCTACCACAACTGTCGGTAGTTTCATCAGTTGAAATCCAAATAATGTCATCCTTAAGTTCATTACGTATTTCTTCCAGTACATGTTGGTAAATTGTTGGTATGTAATTTTTACGCAGTGTTGATTCGTCTGGTATTTTTTAATTCAAGCAATATTTTCGCAGAAAATCTTTGAATGTAGGATTTGTAAGTTTGTGGAGAGGAATATTACTTGCAAGCAATGCTTCACATAAATCCATGCTAAAATTGTTTTTTGTTTGCCTATAGAAGTGGAATCACTGCTACTTGCTGCTGTTATAGGTTGTTGTCGTCGAAAACTCGACAATATAAAACATTTCCGTCGTATGTAAATGTTCCAGGAAAATCAACTACCCACGAAGAGACACATTTTTTTGCGGGTGGCATGGTACACGTTAAACTTTAACACAACACGTTAAAAATTACAGAAAGACTACACTGATGCAAGCGTGTCAACAATAATGTTAAAACTGATATCTGGTTTTAAAATAAAAATTCGTCTTCGAAAAAATTGTTTATTTAATCCACGCTCAAACAAATATTCTTAGAAACTAACTATTTATTACTTAATATCCCGACCAAGAAACAAAGGAATAAAATACCGTCGTAATTTTGGTTATTCCCTTGGCACTATAACCTAATCGATGTTTAGACTATTGCAGGTAATGTCCCGGCGATAAGATCGGTTCCAGATGGCAACATCAACAATACCCTGAGAAATTCAGTTGATTACTAATACCGAGAAATATTGTAAATATAGGGAAAATATGCACCATTACTAGATTTTGGGTAAAATATGCAATAATCGGTGAGAATGGTCTAAATATGCAAATGCATATAATCCGGTCTCTATTGATAACTGCCTAATTTGTTGGTTAAACTATATGTTATGATTCTAGTGAGGATTTGGTATAGTACCGATAACAGGCTGATGGATCTTCAATTTAAATTTGTCCCCCTTTTTAAAAATAAGCACAATCAAGGCGTTTACCCAAGGTCTTGGTCAGGGGTGCTCAAACTTGAACTGCTGGCGATCTACCTCAATATTGTTAGACTAAAATCGATCTACTCTGAGAGGCTGCAAGTAACTATGATGCAGAATTGTCGTCTAGGTAGGGTGTATCGTGGTATAGATATTAGTTTTCCGCACAATATGCATTTTTTTAGTCAAGGTAAGTGTAGGTCTGCTCTAAAATGCCAATGAAAAAATTCATAATTATTCAAAATTGCGAGTTTATTGGTTCTTACAAAACAAACGAGTTCTAGTGTCTAAACTTAACTGAAGAGTCACTTTGGATGTTGAAGCGTGGCACTGCATGTCCTCAGCATACTTTTCATAAGATGGTACGTAATTACCGAGTGCTAATCGCAAGCATGATGACATATGTTCGTCAGTTAGTCGATTGCGATATTTTGACTTAATTATCTTTATTTCAGAAAAATACAGACTCGCACAAGTAAGTTGACCCAAACATTGCCGTCAGTTGAAGGGCGATTTGCCATAGACTCGGATATTTATCTTCAGATATAAAACACCAGAATTTTGTATCAGATGCTGTGGCTTTGAGATGTATATCTGATATAATCTGCACTAACTCATTTTCAACAGAACATGAGTCCATGTTAAACTGACTTGCTATTTCAGTAGCTAATTCCTCAAAGTTTTTACACGAAAAAGGATAACTCATAAATGATGCGATATTTGCCAATTTACTGAAATCATAAAAACTTATTTCGAATTGGCCCAAAATATTTGATAATTCTGCCTTATAAATATCATAATTCAACTGAGGAATCCTTGCTTTCAAGGACGGAAAATTTTTCAGATCCTTTCTTTTTATTGCGCTAATCATCTCAATAATAGTTTTTACTTACCTTGAAGCTCCAAATTAATGGTGTTTAAATGCATTGTGATGTCTGTCAAAAATGCCAAATCAGTCAGCCATTTTCCGTTTTTCAGCATCTGAGTGTCATCACCTCTTTCGTCCAGAAAAGCCGTTATTGCGGGCAATAAGTCTTGAAACCTTTCTAGGAATTTTCCGCGACTCAACCACCTGACGTCCGTGTGAAGAACTAAATCAGTGTGTTCAGCTGACTCACTATCTTTCAACTGCAATTTAAAGAGCCGTCGTTGCAAGCTACGTGCACGGATAGAATTAACAATTTTTATTGCAATGCCCATAATCTCCTCCATGTTTAGAACTTTTGAACACAAAACTTGTTGATGTATAATGCAATGGAAGGAGAAAAATGAAGGGAAATCATCATTAGCTCGACACAATGCCCAAAACCGTTTTCGTTTCCAGTCATTGCTGGTGCTTCATCGGTTGTAATGCACACTAGTTTATATATTGGTAGCTTGTAGTTTGTTACAAAATTGAAGAAAACGTCATATATATCTTCGCCACGGGTCTTTCCTTTCAGAAGAATCATTGTCAAAAACTCTTCCTTAGCGGACATGTCATTGAATACCATTCGAATAAAAATACACAGCTGGGCAGTGTCTGTCATATCGGTGGATTCGTCGAACTGTAAAGAAAAGTATGTACATTCCATGATATCATGTTTTAGTTTATCTGCCATGTCCTGACTCATGACTTCAACACGCCTTGTGACAGTCGGACGAGATAACTGAAGTTCTCTAATAGCAGACATAATCTCTGTTTTATTTTTAAAATCTCCAAATAAAGTCTTACCTGCTTCAATAAATGCTTCCTTCACAACCAATCCATCATCAAATGGTTTCTTGTGTTTCGCCAATATATGAGATATTTTAAATAACGCGATCGTTGCAGCTTTTGATTGTTTGGCTGGTCTTGTGAACATGATTTGTTCTTTTTTTCAAACAAGTTATCAAATCACGTACTTTTCGTTTTCTTAATTCACTCTGTGACGGAAAATCCTTTTCACAGTTTTTATGAACTGTTTTATGATGCCTCTCTAAGTTCCCACGCTTAGGTATTGCAACTGACGCACGGCAAATGAGACAAATGCACTTATCCTTTACCATACAAAAGAAAAATTCTTCCTCCCAATCGTTATTAAAATGATAACTTTTACTTTTCTTCGCCGCACTCATTTTGGACTATTTATTAATAAACTTTGTATCGATGTATTGCCTTCAAGTTACAACTCAGACTGACTCCTATTCCTGCAGGCGCAACCTTTATGTCGGCGTGAACGAAATCTCGAATGTTCCCGTCAAACACGCCGCCCGAAGTTTCTAGAAAAATCGGCGGTAATCAAAAACGCGGCTTTTCTTTGACAAGTACCGCGCGTTCCTTTGATAAAGCCGCCTTTTGCCGCTAGCAGGGGGTTATTACGATAAAAGAAAGTGATGAGGGGGTTATTCTGGCCTAATTGTGGATCGAATAAATTTTAGTAGTTTATTCTTTACATTTTGTTTTAGTTACCTAAAACAAAATCTGTGAATAGTTCTATGTCGGAATTTTTTTGTCGAGATCGACTCAAAAAGCACTCGCGATCGACCGTTTGAGCACCCCTGGTCTTAGTGTTTTACTTTCTATTAGGCACCTGTTAAATAGAGCTTGAAGATATTGTATTAATATATATATATATATATATATATATATATATATATATATATATATATATATATATATATATATATGTATGTATATATATATACATATATATATATATATATATATATATATATATATATATATATATATATATATATATATATATATATATATATATATATATATGTATACAGGGTTACAGGGAAAGTCGTCCTAGATAATTAAGGACGTTATAGTTTAGGTCGTTTCTGAACGATTTGACTCTATGACATGATGTCCTAAACTTAACCGTTTTCGAGATATTGAAGTTTAAAGATTTTCTAAAAAAAAAACATTTTTTTTTTGCTTTTATATCGATTTTTTTTATTAGAGGTTCTGGAGTGCGATTTTTTTTGTCATTTTTAGTTAATCTGTATGTCAAGTATCAAAAATCATCAAAAAAATTTGAACTAGTTACTAACAGTTTCAAATGACGGCTTGTTAATGTTTCTAAATTACGAATTTTTACCAAGTATTTCCTACTTTAAATCAATAAAGAGAAAAAAAAAATGTATGGAAATTATTCTGCAAATTATTTTAAAAACTTTTACGTCTTTTTAGCTATCTAAAACGGTATAATAACTACTGGATCTATTGAAAATTCTAAGAAAATGAGATTTCAATAGGCCCAAATGTAGAGTAACATAATAATAGAATTTAGATACTACCAATTACCGGTTTACTACCTGCACCTTCAAACAATAAAAAGGGTTGGGGTAAACATTTTTTCCGGTAGGGGTACTCTCTGTGCGAGTGACATTTTCTGTTCACTAAACATTATTGAATGATTTTTAGTCTGCTCATGCGATTCGTCCGTGGTAGATGTGCTATACCGTGCTTTTCAAAAATATCTGTGTTTCATCTTCTGACTATATGAATTGGCTCGTAACTGGATTTTGATCTCTGCTTGTGAATATGGCAACATATACCAACGAGGAATATGCTGACATCCTAATGTGTTACGGATTTTGCGAAGGAGTGTCGTCGCGTGCACGTGATGAATACATCCTGCGATATCCTACTCGTCGTGTACCTGATGCTAGCGTATTTGATGGAACTTATCGAAGACTACGAGAAACTGGTTCCGTACAAAGACGGCGGACTGACATGGGACGACCGCGTATCTTTGACGAAGACGAAGAAAACGAAATACGACGTCTCTTTGAGGTGGACCCAACCACATCTACAAATGTTGTCGGACAACAGCTTGGTATTTCGCAGTGGAAGGTATGGTTTGTAATGCATACTGTTGGGCAACACCCTTACCACTATACGCCAGTGCAAGTCATTGAAGAAGGGGATCCGTTGCGACGATTAGAATTCTGCAGATTTATGCTCAATACCGATGTCGAAGATGCATTTTTTTAAGAAAATACTATGGACTGACGAGTCGAAATTCGACAAAGACGGTCTTACAAACTACCACAATGCCGACTATTGGGCTTCTAAAGAGGAAGGCAACCCAAACAAAAAAAGAAAGAAAGGATCACAAACAAGATTCAGCTTAAATGTGTGGATGGTATAATTTCAAATTATTTGGTTGGGCCATTCTTCCTGCCAGATAATTTGAATGGCGAGGAATACGACAATTTTTTGTGGAACGATTTACCGAATTTAATAGAAGACCTACCTATTGGTTTGAGACAAAACATGTACTTTCAACACGATGGCTGCCCAGCTCACTACAGAGGAAGTGTTCGTGCATGGCTCAATGACAATTATCCCAACAAATGGATTGGAAGAGGCGGACCCATACCTTAGCCGACGAGAAGCCCAGACCTAACACCGATGGATTTTTATGTGTGGAGGTCACATGAAAAGTCTCGTATACGACCAGATGACTCCTATCGAAAACGTGGATGTCCTAAGACAAAAAATAATTGATGCGGCTGACGAAATGAGGCGGCACCTCACAACCAGCGTTGTGAAAAGTAATTTAAGAAAAAGAATGAGAATTTGTGTTAGAAATAGGGGCGACCATATAGAACATGAATTATAATTAATAAAAAATATTAAATTGCAAGGTTTTTTGTTTTATTTGTGTATTTTTCGTATTTTCACCTAGAACTAAAAATTTACCTTTTGCTACCCGAGCCCGTTTTAGGTGTCATTCTGTGTACAGTTTTCCTATTAAACTCCTAGTATTATACCTTTTTTGATAGCTAAAAAGACGTAAAAGTTTTAAAAATAATTTGCAGAATAACTTCCATACATTTTTTTTCTCTCTTATTGATTTAAAGTAGGAAACACTTGGTAAAAATTCGTAATTTAGAAACATTAACAAGCCGCCATTTGAAACTGTTAGTAACTAGTTCAAATTTTTTTGATGATTTTTGATACTTGACATACAGACTAACTAAAAATAACCAAAAAATCGCACTCGAGAACCTCTAATAAAAAAAATCGATATAAAAGCAAAAAAAAAACATGTTTTTTTTTTAGAAAATCTTTAAACTTTAATATCTCGAAAACGGTTAAGTTTAGGATATCATGTCATAGAGTCAAATCGGTCAGAAACGACCTAAACTATAACGTCCTTAATTATCTAGGACGACTTTCCCTGTAACCCTGTATATATAAAGAGTTCGCAACATATGGAAAATCTTTGATTGATGATTGATCCAAATTTCTTTTTCGGGCAATTTATTCTACACGTCGGATAACCTAAAAATTAATTTTATTATATGTCACGTGACCTTTAATATGGCGAGAAATTTGAATAAACTGATATGCACTTTTGTAGTTATCCCTACAAATTTTAATAATTTCGATTTTTTCCTCGAGCGATAATAATGGAGGCATTTTAAGACAATACTTTTATTAATTAAATAGAAAGAGTTACTAAAACACACAAATTCAGTTCGCAAATACAAATAAAATACAATAAAAAAATACAAATACATGCAGAACAAAATGGTAGATTTCTTTTAGTAATGTTTTTTCTTTTACTTCGATTTCAAAATTTCCAAGCCAGCCGTAGTTTTGGCGCGCCTGTGATTTTAAAACTTGCTTTTTTGTATCGTGTTGATCTAAATATTATGCAAAAAATGTGAATCTCCTGCCAGGGAGACATAAAAAATTACGTTATGAATGTGAATTTAGATTGTTGTATTCGCTAGCTAACTTAATTGAAGTAAAAAAACAAACTCTTAAAAATTATTTTTTTAAGATTATTTGCATATTGCAATACTTATTTTCTAAATTTAAGTAACACTTGGCTAAGATTAGTAAACTGATATATTTTACATCACTTGATATAGTTTTGTTATAAAACACCAAATAAGCAAATTAGATGAAAATCATTGCACAGCTGTGGTTCAAGCGTAAACTTTTTTTTAAAATTATTTCTCCTAGTAGTAAAAGAAACGAAAGAATAGTTCTAATTTGGATCAAGGCAAAAGAATAGTTAGACAAAAAAAATTGAAAGTTTTTTAGATAGATAAAGAAATATTTAAAAAAATGGGTAGGTGCTCGAAACTTCGTATATGGAGTTTAAATCTAAATCTAAACACTTTTTATTCCATGATGATTCTATATTAGTTTATTCAAATTTCCCATCATACCAACGGTCACATGAGTTACATCAAAATCAATTTTTAGTTTATCGGACATGCAAAACTGATTACCCGAAAAAGAAATTTGGTTAAAAAATATTCCCATATGTTGCGAACTTTAAAGGTCACTGTATATATAATGTCATTCTTAAAGTTTGCACCATATGGAAAAAAATTTTATTATAAGAGTTTTTGAAAATTTAACTACGAAATATGTTTAGGATTACACCCAAATTAGGTCATGACGTCACATACCCTGCCTGTCAAATTTGACATTTAAATTTTAAAATGTGAAAAAAAATCGTATTTTTATTGAAAATATCGAAAAAAGTTATATGAAAAAAATAATTGTATTGCAGTTTTACATTTATGTACTAATGTTTGAAAAGATTTGAAGAAATTGACTTTTTTCAATTAGTTTTCCACATAAATTATGTTACATGTATTTATTTATTAGTTGATGTTTCACTAAATGTTAAGAAAAAAAAAATTAGGCCTTAAAATTAAGCTGAAAAAAACGAATTCTGTCAAAAAGTCGTAGTTTAACAATGTAATCTTCGGGCAAAGCTGCATAATTTTGATGACAGCTCAACTTCTAAGGACTAATATAATAAATATTATTGTTATGTAAAAAATTTGAGCAAATTTGTAGTTTTTTAAGTTTCTTAATTCCTTCTTCAATGCACAAAATAGTTCTTTTATAAATTATATGGCGAACATTCGCAAGAAGCTCTTTCTTAGTTTTATATACAGGTTTTAGGGATAGTTTATTCTCAATGTTTTTAACTTATTTTCAAAAGGTCATAAACAAGATTTTTAAAAATTGTTACAACGCTTTGCAACGCAGCATTGGTGAAAAGAATATACATTCATGTTTTGCTATTAAGTCAAAACAAAATATTATTATGATAGGCTTTCACTTATCTTTGTCGCAGTTGCCATGGATTTCGTGTTTTGTTCCTTTGTCACATCAAACTAACATTAGTTTGTTCACTATTATTAATGCAATAATAACAGTTTTCTAAATTTTCTCCTTTAATAAAAATGCTAATTAAATTGACTAAGCAAGATAAAATAGAAATAGTTTTGATCGTGGGTGATAATTACAAAACTCAAAGACAAGCTGCCTTCATTTTTAACCAACGACATCCGGAAAAAGTTATAACGTATACAACAGTAGGAAGAATTCTTGCCAACTTTAGAAATACTGGATGTGTGGAGAATAATTTTAAACGTCAACATGAACATTAGGTTACTAATGAGGATGCTGAGTTTGCAGTTATGCAGAGTGTGATCGAAACGCCTAGAACTTTAATTGCCAAAATATTGCACTATGTAGGTTTATCTTATAATTCAGTTCAAAGAGTGCTTAAGAAAAATAGGTTTACACCTTATAAACCAAAGTTTGTCCACACTCTCAAAGAACAAGATTATGATAGACGGATGTATTTTTTTTTCTGGCGGCAAAGTAAAACTGAAGGAGACCCGTCATTTACAAAATATATTTTGTTCAGTTATGAAAATACTTTTAATTCTAATGGTGTTGTCTCGTCGCAGAATTGTAGATGGTGGGCGGATAGCAATCCAAATTTTACAATAGATACAAGAGATCAATATTTCTTTAAAACTTACGTTTGGTGCGGTATTTTTAATAACAGAATTATTGGCCCGTTTTTTTTTAGAGAAAATCTTACAGCCGCGATGTACTTACAGTTTCTAAACAACGAATTTTCCAATGAACTGGAAGATTTTGGTTTAGAGGAAAGAATGAAAATGTACTTCCAACAAGATGGAGCACCTAGTCACAGCACCTCGGAAATTAGAAATTGGCTGGTCGAAAACATTTGTGGGAAGTGGATTGGCAGGTTTTCCTCTGAAGTACCTTGGCCGCCGCAGTCAGCCTATCTTACTCCCTGTGACTTTTTTTGTGGAGGCATTTAAAAGATTTAGTTTATGCTCAGAGACCTTTTGAAAATATTGCACACTTAGAAGAAACTATCCGCCAGTCTGCAAATAAAATCAAGCCTGAGTTCGTCATGAAATTTGTAACAGAACTATTATATGCATTGAAAAAGAAGGAAGAAGCGTAGTAACTTAAGAACGTTTTTTATTTAGTAAATAACATTAATTTTTTATAATAGTTATCCTTAAAAATTGACCTCTCATAAATATTAGGCAGCTTTGCAACAATATTGCATTGTTAAATTACAGCTTTTGAAAAAAATTAATTTCCAGCCTAATTTTATGGCCTAATTAATTTTTTTTCGTAACATTTTGTAAAACTAACTAACTAATAGAGTATATATATATATTTATATATATATATATATATATATATATATATATATATATATATATATATATATATATATATATAATATAATTTGTAAGAAAAACTTTCGATTATCATTTTCGGGGGACGTAATTGAAAAAAAGTGAATTTTGTCAAATTTTTTTGAAATTTTTTTTCTTCATAACTTTTTTCGATATTTTTTTAAAAAAAATCGTTTTTCCCAGTTTTAAATTTTAAATATCAAATTTGACAGGCAAGGCTTGTGACGTCATGACCTTATTTAGGTGTAATCCTAAACATAAGACATGCACTAACACATTTCGAAATTAAATTTTCAAAAACTCTTATAATAAAATTTTTTCCCATATGGTGCAAACTTTATAAATGGCACTGTATATATATATATATATATATATATATATATATATATATATATATATATATATATATATATATATCTATATATATATATATATATATGTATATATATATATATATATATATATATATATATATATATATATATATGTTTGTATGTATATAAAGGCAAAACAAATATCCTTCAAAACTTTAACGACCCCCCATTCTTTAAGAGATATCGCTTAAAACTGAAAGTTTCATTTTTACTTCGACTATTTTATGTGCACCAAATTTGATGTCGATATTTCATTTCCCTCGCTATTTATTGCGGCAACAGATAGACTGACAGACCGCCTGATATATAGAGAGCCTGATGGCAAGGACTAGTTATAATGCAGGATAATTTTTTCACCGATACAAAACTTCCCTTTAACAAGAAAGGTTAAAATCCATTTAGAATATCTCTAAAATTTTCTTTCATTGCCAGCTATACATGTCCCAATCGTAAAAGTGATTAGTACTTCTAAAAATAGGTCAGACACATTTACGAATAAGTGAGGCTGCAATTCGTTTATATCTTTTAACCTGATCCCTGTCCTAAAAATAACTCGGTATCTATGTTCCGTCTGCATAGTTTACAAGGGGAATGTCTCCATGGAATTAGTAAAATGAAAACAACTATTTTCCAATCTGGAATAGGTACTGGAAATGGCATTTTAGGTATCTGGATATCATTTAAAAACACTACTGGATAATTAAAGGGAAAAATCTTAATACTTACAACTTATAAAAAGCGATCGAGAACTGATAGAAACTAAATCTGAAAATAGAAAATCTCGGAGAGCTTATAAAGAATATATTATCCACGTAAATACCGCCTACACTAATAGATTTAATCCAAAGTTACTGGAGTTATTTCCCTTCATCTAAAAAAAATCTTTTACTTTCGCCATAAAAAACCACGGAACGACACACTAGATGACGCTGTTGAGATGTGGCATTACTATTGTTGTAAAACTTAACATTTGTTATTCTTAAAACAGTGACACCTCAGAAATTGAGCAGGTAATTTGTTTACAGTGAGCGTCTACAAGAGACAAATGGAAATTTCACATGAAGGTGATCGTTGGACGATTTTTTACGATTTTAATAAAGACCTAATTCACCACCAATACCTCGAATCGCTTCGTTTAACGTTTGTAATAAATCACCATTAGAAAAGACTGTTTACGATTGGTTTGCAGAGTTTCGTCATGGTCGTGCTTCCGTCAGCGATGAATTTCGTGATAGTCGACCAAAATCGGTTGTTGCTCCAAAAGACATCAGTGCTATGCGCAACACGGTTGAAGAGGATCGGCATGCGACTCACCGCGAGATAGAAGCAGCCTTAGGCATATTGAAGACTGCAGTAGATTCGATTTTGCATGAACATTTTGCTGTGAAAAGAGCTACTCCCGATGGATTCTGCATAATATGACGGAAACTTAGAAACAAGCTCGTGTCAATTGCTATAAGAACATCATAACAGGAGATGAAACTTGGATATATTCGTATGAGCCGGAAACTAAGCAACACTCAACTATTTGGGTGTGCCAAAATGAACTGAATCCAACAAAAGTAGTTCGTTCGCGAAGCACTTCCAAGAAAATGATCGCTTGTTTCTTTGATTATACTGAATATGTTGCAACCATTACTTTAAAGGATTGAAGAACAATTATTGCCGAATGGTATACAACAATTTGTTTGCCAGAAGTCAGCGATGAAATCAGGTAAAACAACCGAAAACGTCGCATTATTCTTCATCATGACAATGCCAGCTCTCACACGGCACATCAAACAATTGAATATTTGACGGAGAAAAACATCAAATTAGTGTCTCATTGCCCGTATTTAACTGATTTATCGCCTAACGACTTCTTTTTGTTTCCGAATGTCAAAAAAAATGCGTGGAAAGTGATTTTCATCACCTCAAGAAGCTGTACAAATCTAACAGGTAAATATTCTGAGAAACAATAAAAGGATTTGCACCAAAAAATGGTTTTCTTTCGTTATTTTTGTAAAAACTAAAAAGGTAGCCGTCGTATAAGGTCTTTCTTCAAATGTTTTCGGCGTTACAAAATTAAACGCAAGAATCCAGAGAATTTATTTTCTCATTTTATTATATTTTTTTTCTTTTTTTTTATGGGTCTAGCACACGTGCCACAGGGCAGTCCCTAAAGTACTCCAGGAGCGGCACGTATGTGGAAAAAGCGATTTACGTTGTTCTTGAATCGCTGTAGGTATGGTGACTTTGCAAATGAATCCATTAAATCTAACAATTGTTCTAACTTTTTAATACGCTCATTATAATAAGATTATCTCACTTCCGTTGTTTCGGCTTTAAACTCATCGTTTGAAGTGAATCTTCATCCAGCTAGTCATTTTTTGAGGTTTGGAAGCAAGAAGTAATAGCCAAATCCGGTGACTACGGTGCATACAGTTTTGCATCTTAGACTTATGTAAAGGTACATAATCGTGATGAAAAAGCACTTTCTTTTTTATGAGATGTGACGTTTCGCCTAAATGACACCCTTCAATTGGACCAGCAGTTAAGTATAATATTTCCCGGTGATGGTTTCCAGGTAATCTATGAGCACAACATCATGAGAATCCCAAAAAACTGACTTTTCCTAAAGATGTAACCATTTTTGTTTCCTTGGGGGCAATTTCACCAGCTCCCCCATCCACTGTTTCGACTGTTCCTGGGTCTCTGGTGTGTCATGATGAATCCATGTTTCATCTACTGTTATGAAACGTTGAGGAAATTTACTGAAATTATGTTTAAACACTTCATTCGAATGCGTTTTTGGTCGATCCTTAACAAACGCGACACCGATCAAGTGGAAAGCTTTCTCATACCCAAGACGTCGTGTAAAATGCGGTGTACTGGTCCTATTGAGATGTTTACAAAGTCAGCGAATTCGCGTACATTCGGTCGACGATCATTTAGTACGCTATTGTGAATTCTTGTCATAATCTCGTCGATCATAGAGGTTTTTGGGCGTCCTGCGCATTTATTATCTTGAATAGATGTACAACCTCGTTTAAATTCAGCAGCCCTCTTTTTAATCATCGACAACGACGAAGAAGAATCATTTAATGTGACATTTGTCTCTTTTTGAATATCCGTAAGTTAAAGTATTTTATAACAGCCAGCACTTTAATTTTATCAGTTCTTTAGAAAATGTTTAAACTTGTTTGTTTACCCTTTCGTAAAAAACGCAACTAAACATACGTGTCTGCAACTTCACAGCACGCCATCTAATAGATAACACTTAACAAATATTATAATAATTTGGTCATCTTGGGGCCATACCTGTGTCAAGCCGAATGGAACGACCCTAATAGAACCGTGAATCCTGAAGTTTGAACGATAGAAATTTGTTTGTTATCAATATTACTTTTTCTTCTTCTCCTCATGCCTTCACCTAATAGAGATTGGCTACCATTTCTCTAAATGTTTCTTTGTCCCTCGCAACATGAAATAACTCCCCCACGCCGGTCTATTCTCTGATGTTTCTCAACCAAGGCTTTTTCTTTCTTCCTACACCTTTTCTACCGTCAACTCTTTCCTGCATGATAGTTTGCAATAGTGAATATTTGTCATTTCTCAGTACATGGCCTAAGTAGGATATTTTTCGTACTTCTATGATTGTCAAGAGTTTTCTGCCTTGGCTTATTCTTCGTAGAACTTCCTCACTAGTGATCCTGGATGTTAATAGGATTTTTAATATTCTCCGATAGAGCCACATTTCAAATGTTTCCAGCTTCTTAGTAGCGTATTGCTTTAATGTCCATGTCTCGACTGCATACAAATGTTGGAACTACACATAGATCCTAGAGCGACGGATAAGTTTATGTTGCAGAACATTGTCCAGAATTTTTAAAAATGATTTTTTTGCAACCTCTATTCTGATTCTCATTTTTCTAACTGCTGAAGTAAAAAAAATAAAACCTATAATTGACACGAGACAAGCGAAAAGTAAAAGTAATACCTAAATATATGTACCTACATTAAATTTTTATATTGTAAATATTATTATATTAATTATAGATTTTCTCCACTTAAGTATATCAAATCATATCATTAAATAATTGATTAAGACATCAATTTTAGAGCGGATATCGTGTAAATTTTAATACAAATAAATAAATAGCATTCATCCGCTCTAGATTACGTGCTAATACGAAAATTATTAGAAAATATCTCGGAAGTGGTAAGAGGTACACTTTTACTCAAGTAATGATTTCTTTCCTTGACCATTTTTTTTAATGTCTTTATTTTACTATGTTCGAATTAGTGTTATAATATCTTAATTATTTATGTTTAGGAATTATTATAACATATAGAAATATGTAAATTTTTTTATGACATCAATTAATAACATGATTGATTTGAATATTTTCGTAATTTAATAACTCGACTTCGGCAACGTATATGTATATATATATATATATATATATATATATATATATATATATATATATATATATATATATATATATATATATATATATACATATGTATATATATATATATATATATATATATATATATATATATATATATATACTACAGTCAAAAATTATTTGCCCTCCTAGAAATTTCAATGTAACTGCCAAAATTTAATACCTAATTAAACCCTTTTGTTATATTAGGTAAATTTAATTGTTCTAACAAGTGTCCATCATAAAATTGTTTAGATAAGCCTTTTTAGAGAATTCACAAAGTAAAATCCAATTAGAACAAATTTCCAAGTTTTGCATGATAATCGTTTTGAGACGATTTCTGAGAATTCCAGTTGAAGTAGGAACTCATTTCAAGTTTCTAGGGATTATGGAAATTCCTAGTGACAATTGGGGATAAAAATTGCTATAAATACCATTGCTTTTTTGGAAATTAACCATTCGCAAACAGTTCAATTGTTTTGTGAAAATGTCAAAAACGAAAGAAGTTTCCACTGAAAATCGGGCTCTGATAATTTCGAGTCGAGAAATCGCGAGTGATATGCGAATGCCAAGGAGAATGGTGGACTACATAGTAAAAAAATTTTCTTCGGGACATAGAATTCTCAACCAAAAAACGTTCAGGAAGGCCTCAAAAAACGACTTCCGCTGAAAATAGAGCTATAACAATATCCAGCAGATGTAATCACCGCCTAACCGCACCAGAAATTAGGGCTCAAGTAAACCTGGAGCGGTCCATTCCCATGAGCGTGATTTGAGAGTTGCAATGAGGAAACCACTTCTTAGGCAAGTGAATAAACGTAAACGATTAGAATGGGCCTGAGAACATGAAAATTGGACGTCAGAACAATGGAATTCCGTCCTTTGGAGTGACGAATCTAAATTCGAAATTTTCGGTTCAAATCGACGAGTTTACGTGCGGCGGTTAGCTGGAGATAGGATGTTGGAAGCCTACTGTAAAACATGGTGGAGGTTCAGTAATAGTTTGGGGTCGTTTTGGCAACGGTAAAGTTGCTAACTCAAATACTTCCTTCTGGAAGAGATATTTTTCAAGGGAAATTTATTTTTCAGCATGACAACGAGTCTAAACATTCTGCTAAACAAACTAGAGAACTTTTGGACCAATGGGAATCCGATGACGTCCTAGAAGTGATGACTTGGCCTACACAATCACCCGTGTGTATACTGCAGGAGAGAAAAATGTCCTTCCTGCTTGAAATGCGCCAAACAACCACTATGAATGTTCGTAAGGAAAGATCTACGTATTTGGAACAACGCAATTGAATCTTTTGGAGAATCTCGATCTGGTTACACTTGATATATTCAAAGCATTCGATCGTGTTTGGCATGACTGATTGTCGGCTAACCTACGCTCTCATGTTGTTCGTTTTTCGACAGATAGCTATAACACACTGTCACTTTAGGTACAATATCGCAGCTTCTGTCTATCTTTTTGTCATGAAAATTAGACATAATGTCAGTGAAAGATATACCTTTCTAACTAATATCATATCCAATGAAAAGCGCCACTAATATTGGTTAGTTTGAAAAAGTCCTGTTTACTTTAAAATCTCAGAAGCGCGAGTTTAACTTGCTCTTGACAATGAAATATTATTTTTATGACGCCGGTAAGAGCATAAAAATAAAATATTCGTAAAGCTAAAATGACTTTTTTCTTTTTCGCATTTTAAAAGTTTTCCATTATTATTTTAGTTAAAAACACTGTCGAGACGTATGAAATGTTCGTACCTGCGGCGACATAACTTAAAAACTTGGCGAACTTTGTAAACAATTTAAATATTCTTGTACACTCTTTATTCTGTGGAAGTAGGAGATTTCGAAAACAATTTACCTTTAGAAAAATGCATGTGATTTATGTCGATAAACAGTTTTATTTTAAACTAGGCCTGCTGCTTCGCAATGACATGAACTGCCATAAACTAACAAATTAGTAGTTTGTCGAAGTATATTATTTATTATTACTTCGTATCTGTAAGGCTATTGGCACTTTCTAGTTATAGAGGGTGTCCCAAAATTCACGCAAGATTTGAATTTGGCGTCATTTGTATGATAAAGTGTTGCCAACAAAACAAAAAACACAGTGTGACAGCTGACAGTTCAGGGTTATTAAAAATGGAGCGCTACACGAAAGAACAACGTGTTTTCATTGTTCAGCAATATTTTAAAAATAATGAAAGTTTGGCAGCTACAGTTCGTAATTTTCATACAAAATATGATCGGAATAGTGATTTAACCTCTTCAGCTGTGAAGAGATTAATTGAAAAATTCATGGGAATTGGATAAATTAGTGATTTTAAACGCTCTGGCCGGCCGTCCTTCAACAAATCGTTCGACACAAAACATTGAAGCAGTTCGTGAGAGTGTTGCTGAGACTCCAGGAACACCAACTCGGCACCGTGGTCAAGAATTGGACATTTCGAGAAACTCTCTACAGCGTATTATCACGAAAGATTTGTATCTTCATTCTTACAAAGTTCAGTTGACTCAAGAACTGAAGCCTACGGACGACGCACAACGAAAAGAGTTCGTTGAATGAATTTTGGAACAGTGGATACTGATTTTTCGAAGAAAATCATCTTTAGCGATGAGTCCCATTTCCATCCTGATGGCTTCGTTAATCGACAAAATTGTCGCATTTGGGGTTCAGATAATCCACACGTGACTGCTGCGAAACAAATGCATCCACAACGTGTCACTGTTTGGTTCAGATTTTGGGCTGGAGGCATCATCGGACCATTCTTCTTCGAAAATGCGGTTGACCAGACAATAACAGTTAATGGTGTTCGTTATCGCGATATAATAATCCGCCTGTTAGTGATGGTACTCTAGATGGAGTTGCAATATCTATCTTTTAAGGCCTACTTTAGAAAAGGTCCTAGATATTATAAGTAGATGACGTCAATATGAGGGACTGACTCTAAACTCGAACAGAGGAGCTATCCAGCAACATTGCAGTTTTATATTCACAGTGCGTCTAAGCATTTGAACATGGTTGTGTGATCACCTCTTAATGATTCTGCAAGACACGGGTCTTCATCAAGTAATGCAATTCTTCATCTTTAAACTTTTTCGGCTGACCTGTATGTTTTTTGTGTTCCGTGTCGAAATCACCACTTTTAAAGGGTCAAAACCAGTACTTACATGTTTTTATTAATGGAATATGATCACCATAGGATTTCGACAGCGCATTTCTTGGAATTAAATAAGCCTAATTTTCAATCGCCACCTATTTCTCCTTTCCTTTAAGCGATATCTCTCAAATACTATGGGTTCTATTTTGATCCCGACTTCTATATGTTTCAAATTTCGGATGGTTGTAGCTTCTTCTTGATGGAAATTCATTATAAATATATAATAAAAGACTGTTTTTAGTCAATTTTCACTAGTTTATTTTCTGATGACGCGTTTCTCTGTTGATGCAGCTTCTTCAGATCTACATTTTACACTGTCAAGTTAGGTTTAATGGTTATAATATTTTATATAATTCTTAATTATAATATTACACGTAATTAAATTATATTGATAGTATTGGAAAACCCACACAGACATGGAACAGTGTAAAGTATAGATCTGAAGCCCGTCATCACAAAATAAGCTAGTGGAAATTGACTAAAAACAGTCTTTTATTATATATTTCTATATGTTGTTTTATTCACGAGTTATTTGGCCTACAGACTGAATAAGAAAGAAAATAATAAGTAAGAAACATTTTTGCTATTGAAATTGCCAAAGTAATTTACATTTATTTTTTTTGCGAAATTTTAATCACATTCAAACAAACAGATCGAATAAAATGAAATATATCTGCTCTATTTCAAACTACGATTCTTAAAATTGTTTAGGTGTCGACAAGTTGCATCCCAAAATAGTTTCTCTGGTCCAGAGAAAATGCGCTTAAATTATGCCCTGTTTGCAGGATTTATCGTACAAATGGAATAAAATTGTTCCTATTTACTTCGGTAAACGGTTTTGTGTCTTCGTGTTTATTCGTAAAGGGAACGATGCAAAAGAAGCATTACTATAAAATGGGTATAGAATTTTCTAAAAAATATATAAAAAAAACCAATCCATAAGTGAGTTAACTGCAAATATTGATATAACCAAACAAATGGCACAAAGCTAGTTTCAGTTATGAAACTTGCTCTTCTTGATTCTCCAATCCAAATAGCTATCATAGTCCTGGAAACTGCAGCTCTAAAAATATCTACGGATGAGCAATTGAATTATCTTCGGATGTCCTTTAATTAGGAATTTTGACGTCTTCCAACCGATCTTCGTCTTTGTATGTCTCAGCAAGTCACACTTCGCTTCCCTCATGATATGACCGCATCGAAGGAGGAGGTTATCTGTGATGTAAACAGTATTATGCACGGTTCGAAACATTTTTTTTTTCTGAGGGAATAAAAAAATTGAAATCTCACTGAATCAAATATATTGAGCTCAATGGAGATTATGTTAAGAAATAAATTTTAATTTTTGTAAAAAATGTTATTCACCCAGTTTTTTACAAGACTTTTCAATTCAGTCTAATGGTTTCACAGACAAGAATGCATCTTTATCAATCTTACAGTCTGTCAAGTAAGAACGTGTCCGCGATAATTCATTTTTAGTAGATGCGATTCTAGCAATTCAACAAAAAATCGGTAGAGGGAACCTTTATTTACGACACATTTTAGTAAAAGTAGCAGTCGATTTCGAACTTTCGTCGGAATAATGTAAAATCCGAAATGAGTCACTTGTTTTACTTTGTTCCCATCCAAAGGGGCATAAAATGATATATTGCACTGCGGCTTCTTCTTCTTCTTCTTCTTCCTACGTTAGGACCATGTCCTGTGTTTACTTCAAAGGTTTCCCAGAAACAACTGCGATGATGAAGACCAGCTCTCATACCATCTTATTGGTGGCCTTCCAAGCGGTCGAGGTGTGTTTGGTCGCTTCTCTTTTGCAACCTTAGCCAACCGGTCATTTGGCATTCTGTCCACATGGTCTCTCAATTCTCTTCTCCTATTCCTTGCCCATCTCACCACATCCTGTATTTCGCACATTTCCCTTATTTCTTCACATCTCTTCCGGTCAAATAAGGTATATCCTGTTATCGATCTAAGTGTTCGCATTTCTGTTGTTCTTAGGAGTCGTTTTAATATTGTGTTCTCCGCTCTGGTTTCTACCGCGTGCGTCATGATCGGTCTTACGCATGTTTTGTATATTCTTACTTTGCTCCTGGTGCTCATACATTTGTTTCTCCAGATTATATCTCTTAAGTATCCCGATATTAATGATGCCTTTGTTGTTTGAGTTTTTACTTCCTCCTTAAGGTTCCTGGTACTTGTTATGTTTGCCCCTAGATATTTGAATTACATCACTTGTTCTATATTCTGATCATAAATCGCGAGTTTGCATCTTTTCGGTTCTTTAGATATTGTAAAGGATTTTGTTTTCTTTACAGATAGAGACATTTCGGCTCTTCCATTAAGGACTTGACAACTTTTTCTTGAAATAAAACGCAACCCATTTGAGACATTTCGAAAATTTTACTATCGGCTTGAAGTACAATCAAAACATTTATGTATGGAATTCGACTTCATTCATATGTCCACCACGGGCACGTTTGCAGCGGTCGATTCGTTGAACCCAATTTTCGATGACTCGGCTACACATTTCGACGGAAACAGCCGCTATCTCTCTTTCTATATTGACTCTGAGCTCCTCTACCGACACAGGCTTGTTAGCATAGACCAATGATTTAACGTACCCCCATAAAAAGAAGTCTAGAGGTGTTAAATCACACGATCTAGGCGGCCATTCGATGGGACCATTTCTCGATATAACACGTTCACCGAATTTAGGTTGCAGTAAGTCGATTGTTACACCCGCTGTGTGGCTTGTGGCGCCGTCTTGTTGAAACCACATATCATTAATGTCTAGCCCATGCAATTGATCAAAGAAATAACGTTGCAACATGCCTCTGTAGCGATCTCCATTGACTGTAACGTGACGGTTATTTTCATCAACGAAAAAGAACGGCCCAATGACACCACCGGCATGAAAACCGCACCAAACAGTAATTTTTTGTGGATGAAGTGATGTTTCTTCAAGCACATGAGGGTTTTTACCTGACCAATAACACATATTCTGTTTGTTGACGAAGCTGTTTATCCAGAAATGCGCTTCATCACTAAAGATGATTTTGCGATGAAATTGGTCATCTTCTTCCAATATTTCTAGAGGCCAATTCGAGAACGTACGTCGCTTCATATGATCGAGTGGCTTTAGTTCTTGAGTTAACTTTAACTTATAAGGGTGCAGGCCAAGATCCTTTCGCAAAATTCGCCATAGTGTGGTCTGAGCGATGTCCAATTCTTGAGAACGCCGTGAAATCGACTGTTTTGGTTCGTTTGAGATGGACACTTGAACGGCAGCAATATTCTGGCCACTTCGACCAACCCGTTGTCTCACTGGCACGGGAACATCCAGCAGCGACTCAAATTTTTTCACTAGACTATGAACTGCTTGTCTACTGGGACGAGAATTACGACCAAAAATTGGCGTTACCGCTCTTAAAGTTGCAGTCACCGACTCCAAATTTTGGTAGTAAATTTTAATTATTTGTAAACGTTGTGCGTTCGTGTACTTCACCATGATGAAAATGTTGACTTTACTGAATGTTTTGACGTTGACAGTTCGGTGATTGGCTTAAGGGTGCGTTCACAGTGAAATTTCAAAGTTGTCAAGTCCCAAATGGCAGACCCTTTATTAAACACTTTTGCTGCTTGTTGGAACTTATGTAGGAGTTTCTGAAAGTTATCTTCGTCTTCTGATATGATTACTGCATCATCGCGTAGCATATTATTTTTATTTCTTTGTCTCTCAATCGGTATCCTCTCCCAGTTTTCTTTACTTCGTTTATAATTTCATCCATTATGATGTTAAATAAGATTGGGCTTAAGCTATCTCCTTGTCTGATTCCGGTTGTCATAGGTATTTTATTGCTTAATTTATTTGCCACTCTTACATATGTGTTGTTGTTGATGTTAAATTCTTCGATAGTTTTTATTATATTCGGGTGAATTCCCCTTTTTTGTAGTAGGGATATGACATCAGTTAACCGTACCCTATCGAATGCTTGGGTAAGATCAATGAAACACATAAAGGCTATCTTATTAAACTCTATGGCTTTTTCGGTAATTTGGCGGATTATAAATATGGCGTCTATAGTAGACTTGTTCTTTCTGAACCCTTGCTGTTCTTCACAGATTCCGGTTAATATTATTTCTCCTGCTAAAATTTTAGTGAACAATTTTAGTACCGCACTGCGGCTAAATATATTAAAAAGTCGGTATCATTTTTTGAAGAAGTGAGTAAATCATTTTAACTAAACGAAAAATGTAGAGGACTTGCTAAATCGTGGCTTGGTAAGCAAAGTCACTCCTATAGTCGAAAAGCGAATCATGTCTTTGTTTTCAGGGACCTGAAATTGACGCTGCATCAAGGAGCGGCATAATTAAGAAAATCGGGTTTAAATGTGACCCATGAGACCATTCGACAACATCTTCGTACTCATGATGTCAAATTTGGAAGCACATTGAACAAACCTTTGCTGGTCGAAAATCACGTCGTGAGGCGGCTCGCTTGGGCCCACGATAAGATACTGCAGTGGTCCTCCCAACTTCCAGACGCCAGCCCTATTGAAAAGGTTTGATTTCTTGTACAGAGAAAGTTCAGAGGCAAGACTCTGAGGACTTCGACTCAGTTGTTTCGCGAGATTTGAACAATTTGGAGATCAAAGAAAATGTCGTCGACAGCATACCAGGCGATTACACAGATCTGCAACAAAAATGCTGTCTGGATGTTTTCAACTGATTTCTATGTATTTAGGTGTTCTGAAAACTAAAAAAGTACTCAACAAATTCCAGAAAGTCAGGTTATTTTGCAAAACGCAAAATTTTATTATAAAGAAGGGTTTTTTTGGGCTAACTTGAAGTCATAAATAAATAGGTACAATTTTATTTTGATTACTGTTTTTAAATGTATACAGGCCATAACTATCATTATTTTCTAAATAAAGAACGCCCTGTGTGAGCTAAATTAACAAACATAAACGTTATAACCAGAACGTGCGCGCTCCGATAGTGTAGAAAGTGGCGCGGTACAATTACGTGTTAACTCGTCATTGTTTTATAGATCTTGGTTCAATATAGTGCAATGTCATCTGTGCGGAAGTGTGTGAATTTGTCTGACAGTTTCTGTTATATTTGTGGCGAATATATGGTATTAAAGCAACAACTTGATATTACGGACTTTGTAAAAAAAAGTATACTTCACGTATTTTGGCTTAAAATTTGGAGATCAGGATAAAGTTTGGGCACCTCATAAAGTCTGCAAACTATGTGTTGAAGACCTTCGAAATTGGTTTAAGGGCAAGAAAAATGCTTTCCGATATGCGATTCCTATGGTATGGCGCGAGCAAAAGAACCATAGTGATGATTGTTACTTTTGTTCGTGTAATGTGAAAGGGTATAATTCAAAATGGAAGCAGTCCATTTCATACCCCAATCTGCAATCAGCTATTCGTTCCATCCCTCATGGGACCGAAATACCAGTGCCCAAGGCCCCTGCTACCTTGGAAGAGATTCCAAGTTCTGACGAAGATGGTGCTGTACCTGAACCCGATGACAAGTCAAGTTTTCAATTTGAAGATGACAGCAGTCCGAAATTGTTTTCCCAGGGCGAGCTAAATGATTTGGTAAGAATCTTCCCAAAAACGCTGCTGAGTTGTTTGGATCAAGGCTCAAAAGCAGCAACTTACTTTTGCCGGGAGTGACTTCCTCCTGGTTTAGATATCATGAGAAGCAGTTCACTTTCTACTTTGCCCAAGAGGACGAGTTGGTTTATTGTACCAATATTGAAGGTTTGATGGATACATTTAAGATCTCATACGACCCAGCACAGTGGCGTATTTTCATAGATTCTTCAAAAAGAAGCCTTAAAGCAGTTCTGCTTCACAATGGCGGTTTCTATGCTTCCATTCCTGTCGGTCATTCCGTACACCTCAAGGAAACCTACAAGAACTTGGAATTGGTTCTTTGCAAATTAAAATATAAAGACCACGGTTGGCAAGTGTGCGGTGATTTAAAAATCTTGGGCATGTTGCTCGGACAACAATCTGGGTTTACCAAATTCCCTTGCTTTTTGTGTCTATGGGATAGTAGAGACCGAGCAAATCACTGGATCAAAAAGTGTTGTCCTCCGAGGGAGCTTAAAGTTGACGAAAAGAACGTCCTGCATGAAACTTTGTGCCTCCTCATAAAGTTCTTCTACCACCGCTTCACACAAAGCTAGGATTGATGAAGCAATTTGTAAAGTCACTTCCAAGAGATGGAAATTGCTTCAAATACTTAATATCAAAGTTTCCAGGCCTCTCGGAGGCAAAGTTGAAGGAAGGTGTTTTCGTTGGACCAGATATTAGACGGCTTATGGCTGATCCACAATTCATCACAACCATGACGGATCCTCAAAGAGAAGGGTTTGCCTTTAAAGAGGTCATAGAGGAATTTTTAGGCAATAACAAAGACCCTAACTACAAACAAATCGTCAAAAGAATGTTAAAAGCATTTCAAGCTTTAGGCTGCCTAATGAGTTTAAAAGTACATTTTCTTCATTCCCACCTCGACTACTTTCCAGAAAATTTAGGAGATCTGAGTGAAGAGCAAGGTGAACGATTTCACCAAGATATTAAGGAGATGGAAAAAAGATACCAGGGAAGATGGAGCGTCTCAATGATGGCAGATTACTGTTGGACGCTTCAGAGAGACCTTCCAGATGCTTCCTACAAGCGAAAATGTACCAAAAGGAGTCTCACTGGGAAAAAGAAATGTGTTTAGTGCTTACTAATGAATGTATTTTAGATAAAAAAAAACCGGTCAAGTGCAAGTTGAACTTGCACAATTAGTGTTCCGTACGTTGATTGTTTTTAAAATAAAAAATTTTGTTAGGGTGGTATAAAATGATCAGTGACTTCACAAAACACACCCCAAATGAGTTTTCAACAAAGTTTGTTTCCAATCTTTACTGAAAACTGGTGACCTTGAAATTTTGGTTTTTTTATATACCAGATAAATTATTAAAGGTAATGATAATTTTCGTTCAATCTATACCTCGTGGAGAATATTCCAGGATTTTTTCAAAATTTTTTGATCAGTATTTTTCGAGATAAGGTAGGGGACAGCGATTTTTCACGATTTTTTAAAAGTAATACGAAGAAAAGTGTGCACAAGTATTACATTATATATATATTTTTTACTCGTGTTTTCACAAGCTTTCATTTGACACCACCCTCGATGACCTAGTAAAAAAATTTTTTTTTCACTTCCGATTTCACCCCTCAAAACGAATCTCTTAAGTCAAAATTTATGTTACGGTGATATAAAATGATCAGTGACTTCACAAAACACACCCCAAATAAGTTTTAACAAAGTTTATTTCCAAACTTTACTGAAATTGATGACCTTGAAATTTCTGTCTTTTTTATATACCAGATAAATTATTACAGGTAATGCACTCGTAATAATTTTCGTTCAATCTACACCTCGTGGAGAATATTCCAGAATTTTTTCAAAATTTTTTGATAAGTACTTTCCGAGATAAGGTAGGGAACAGCGATTTTTTCACGATTTTTTAAAAGTAATACGAAGAAAAGTGTGCACAAGTATTATATTATATATATATTTTTTACTCGTGTTTTCACAAGCTTTCATTTGACACCACACTCGATTACCTAGTAAAAATTTTTTTTTTTCACTTCCGATTTCACCCCCCAAAACTAAACCTTTAGGTCAAAATTTAGCTTTCAAAACTACATGGCTCTGATGAGGCCATCAATTTCTATATTACTACCAAATTTCAACTTTCTATGACAAATAGTTTCGGAGAAAATCGGGTGTGACAGACGGACAGACAGACGGACAGACGGACAGACGGACAGACATCAAAGTGATCTTATCAGTGTTCCGTACGGATCACTAAAAATAAGTTTTGTTACGCAATTATAAATTAAAAAAAAAATTTTTAGTCTTTTATCTTTTATTTTAAGATGATAACTTGTTTAACATAGATACCTACATTGTCAGAAAACGTGACGTTCTATGACAAAATGAAAGTCATTTTCGGATTCAGTACACCCAAAAACATAAGAATTACGCAAAAAAAACCAAAACAGCTCTCAATTTTTTTTTTGCAGACTTGTGTTATTGAAGCAGGAGGTGATTGGACAACTTACTAAAGTAATTGGGCAAATGATGGTAAAAATGTTCTCGAAAACACATTTTTTCAAGAATACGAGCGGTCACGTTCTTACTTAACAAACTGTAAACCAGAATAAGCATAAGCCTTTTAACTTACTAATATGTTCTGTAGGTTAAATGCACAAAAATTATTTATGGTTAGAACTAACAGGCAACACAGGTGGCGCCTCAAATTTATACTTCCAGTACATTTTAAAAATTAATTAAAATTTTTCTAGTCGTAAGCACGAATAAAATCTTATAAAAATTATAAAAAACTTCCCGAAAGCTTTTTGCTCTTTACTAAATTATAAAGTTTTTTACTTTAGTTACTGGAAGCCGGATTGCAGGAAGCATAAAAACTTTTTGTGCCTCGAGTGACATACCTTGACAAGTTGCTAAACTTGGTACGTAATTTAAATAATCTTGTATACTCTTTACTGCTGTATGAAAACTGGGCAGGACGTTAACGGAAATAAAAATGAAGGAGTTATTAGAACTAAAAAGTAGATTGTGTATGAAAGAACTTAAAAAGAATATTCCTTTTTGGCGATTTTCGGTGAGAGGAGCAATTAAATAAAAAAACCTAACTCGCTTCGAACAAAAGGCGTTTAACGAGGCAGCCTTATTTCGATACATCGTATGGTCATTTGAAAAAAATGTACTCGTAAAATTATCGAGTCAAACTCCAGACAGTTCAAAACAAAACCCTTCATGTATCATAGCAGGAGCTCCCTGGTTTGTCCGCAACAACCAGTTGCACAGGGAGTTTCAAATGCCCACAATAAAAAGATTTATCCGAAATACCCAGCTTCACTTTCTTGAGAAAGCGGCAGCTCGCCCTAATTCTGAGATAACTAACGCCTTCAGACACAACGTAAACGTCAGTAATCGCTACTTACGACCTTTAGACATACTACAAATAGACTAAAAATAGATATTACTAAAACTCGACTATCAAGACGTACGTACTTAGTATATAGGGATAAGGTCGTAGTGTAGTTGGGCTAGTCCTCTCCAAAAAAAAATAATAAACTAAACATGTAAACATCACACACCACTAACACTATTGTAACACCACACTCCCAAAATAGTCGGGAACTTAGCTCTTAGTTTTAATTTGATTTAGTTAGGTTAAAGTAGCATAGGTGTATACATTAGAAACTAACTTACAAGTTTTTAAAACTCACACCCCCTATATAAAGAATAATCGTCACATTCTAAGAGGAATAAAGGGTTACAGACCCAGCTCACAAAGAGATTTACTGGGTGTGCCAGCCACTCCGGCTTGAGAACCACAATATAACTGGAGCATTCTGGGGCACCCTTAAGGTGACTCAGACTACTTCATTATCTTTAAGGCGGGTTCCCTGTAAAAAACAAATCCGCAAAAATCTTGTATTACCTAAATTCTTTACATCAGAAAATCCAATTTACACCAGAACTAGTGGAAAACAACCAAACGCTGTGCTTCGACATGCTCATATAAAAAACTGCAGGACATTTCAACGACTCAGGAAGTTAACATACACTCATATTCATTTGCACGTTATTTCACACCATCATAATTACAAATAGTAGACAACATCCTCATCATTTCAAGATATTTACTCTTAATATACAACGCCAACAGGTAAAGCAGATATTCAGTATTACCAAAATAATAAAACCCAATGGATACAGCTACATTCAGACAATAACAAAATGTCAGGAACCATCTGACAGCCAAACTAAATTCACATTTTCCTACCTTAGGGGAATAATAGATTGCATCAGATGACTCCTACGAAAATACAATAAATCCACCATCTATAAACCTCACAGAATAATACTACGAGGGTCATTCAATAAGCAAAAAGACAATTGGTCTCAGCTTAAATCCATTCAACGAAACCGCTTTGTACTTCTAGGAGTGCAAGTTGGCAACCTTGTGATAAATTTTAATCAGCTTTTCGATCATGTAATGTAAGTATAACCTAAAAATATCCAGTTTACCATGGCGAGTCCATTGGAAGACTGCACTTTAAAAGAGCGTGTTCGTTCTGTCATCAGATCTCCAACCTGAATCATTAAACTCCAACATACATCAACTCTTCGACTGGTTCATATTGAAATATTGACTTATCTCTTTGCAGTCAATCAATTGCCCCCAACACTTGAATGGGATATCTTTCCCGATACTTGGGGCAGTGATCACTACCCAATAACCATTCGTTTTACCAACATAATCAAAGGACCTTCTCAATCAAGAATGAAATGGAATACAAATAAAGCAAATTGGAAAAAATTCAGAGAATCCTTGATTCTCCCCGAAGCCCAAATCCATGAAACTGATGACTTCATACAAGAATTCTCATCTAACATTATAGAGGCATCACACAAGTCCATACCTCTTTCTAACATCCATAAAGACAAAATTCCTGTTCCAGGGTGGACAAAAGAATGTTCACATTTAATCAAGGAAAGGAAAAAAGCCTTAAACTTATTTAAACGACAGATGTTATTAGAGTATGGACAAAGTTGTATGAACCGTTTACAAGTGGATAGATCGGTTCAAAAGTGACCGAACAAGAGTGTTTGACGAGCAGCGCAATGGACGCCCAGTCAAAGTTTCCGGTCCCTCGTTGGAAGTCTAATTTTCATGGCAAAGGGATAAACAGAAGCTGCGATATTGTGTCTAAAGTGAGAGTGTATTATAGCTATATGTCGAAAAATGAACAACATGAGAGCGTAGCTTTGCCGACAATCAGTCATGCCAAACACGATCAATTGCTTTGGACATATCAAGTGCAACCGATCGAGATTTTCCAAAATGTGCAATTGCGTTGTTCCAGATACGTCGATCTTTGCTTACGAAAGCAACATTGATAGTGGTTGTTTGGCAAAGTGGCCTTTTTGGGTATAGACTGAAGGCATTTCGCAAAATGTATATATATATATATATATATATATATATATATATATATATATATATATATACACACATATATATATATATATATTATATATATATATATATATATATATATATATATATATACATATATATATATATATATATATATATATATATATATATATATATATATATATATATACATATATATATATATATATATATATATATATATATATATATATATATATATATATATATATATATATATATATGTATATATATATATATATATATATATATATATATATATATATATATTTATACATATATATATATATATATATATATATATATATATATATATATATATATACAGGGTGTCCCAAAAAGTTTTATACAAATGGAGAAAAAGTTTTTTACAACAAAATTTACTCTTGATAAAACGTTCGGCATTACATGAAAATTCATAATCAAGCATCAAAAATTTAAAATATTTGGTGGTATACAGAGAAAATAAAAAACAATGATTTATACTGAATAGTAAAGTGTGTTTAAATTTAAATACAGAGTAAAATATGAATTGAAAATATTAATAGGACCTAAAAAATTACTAACGTTTAGATGTGTGGCCTTCCTAGTTAAAAATTCAAAAAAAAACTCCAGTAAACTCATCAGTAATTGTCGGATTATTTATTGAATAAAGGAAAACGAAATTAATTAAAAACTCTGATTTTAATTGTATCATATTTTTGTTAAAAATTTGATAACCTTTTTGTCTGCTTTGCAACAATTACATCCATAATAAATTTGTGCTGTTATCACTTTACTCTTCATTAAAAATCATTATTTTTTATTTTCCCTGTATACCATCAAATATTTTAAACTTTTGATGCTTGATTATGGATTTCCATGTGACGCAGAACTTTTTATCAAGAATATTTTTTTTTGTAATATGTAAGATAAACTTTTTCACATTTGAATAAAACTTTTTGGGACACATTGTATATATCAAATTTCAAATTAACATCCCATTTCGTTCGAGAGTAATCATGCCAACAGGCCCACAGAGCGATAGAACGACAGACGGACAGACAAGCAGACCGCCGCAAATTAATGACTATGTTTTCCATAATCTAGAAACCCTTAAACTTAAAAAAAAGCAACAATCTCATATTGTAATATTTTCCTTTAGGACGGAATGTACAAATATTAAGTGTATTCTTTCAACTTTAAAAGTGTTTGGAGAAAAGAAAGAAAAGATGTAAGATAAACTTTTTCACATTTAAATAAAACTTTTTGGGACACACTGTATATATTAAATTTCAAATTAATATCCCATTTCGTTGTAGAGTAATCATGCCAACAGGCCCACAGGGCGATAGAACGACAGACGGACAGACAAGCAGACCGACACAAATTAATGACTATGTTTTCCATAATCTAGGAACCCTTAAACTTGAAAAAAAGCAACAATCTCATATTGTAATACTTTCCTTTAGGACGGAATGTACAAATATTAAGTGTATTCTTTCAACTTTAAAAGTGTTTGGAGAAAAGAAAGAAAAGATGTAAGATAAACTTTTTCACATTTGAATAAAACGTCTTGGGACACACTGTATATATCAAATTTCAAATTAATATCCCATTTCGTTCGAGAGTAATCATGCCAACAGGCCCACAGGGCGATAGAACGACAGACAAGCAGACCGACGCAAATTAATGACTATGTTTTCCATAATCTAGGAACCCTTAAACTTGAAAAAAAGCAACAATCTCATATTGTAATACTTTCCTTTAGGACGGAATGTACAAATATTAAGTGTATTCTTTCAACTTTAAAAGTGTTTGGAGAAAAGAAAGAAAAGATGTAAGATAAACTTTTTCACATTTGAATAAAACTTTTTGGGACACACTGTATATATCAAATTTCAAATTAATATCCCATTTCGTTCGAGAGTAATCATGCCAACAGGCCCACAGAGCGATAGAACGACAGACGGACAGACAAGCAGACCGACGCAAATTAATGACTATGTTTTCCATAATCTAGGAACCCTTAAACTTGAAAAAAAGCAACAATCTCATATTGTAATACTTTCCTTTAGGACGGAATGTACAAATATTAAGTGTATTCTTTCAACTTTAAAAGTGTTTGGAGAAAAGAAAAAAAAGATCTACATAATAATTGAATATATTCCAAAACCAATTAGAAAACGTATTTTTCGATTAAATTTTGATATATAATTATAAACATTTTTCAGAATAAAATACTATACGTATTTTATTCTGATAGAAGTTAGACATTCAACGTGGAAAAAATTAGATACAGGCTGAAAATTTAGAGGCAGCTTAGTTTTAGTGTCATAAATGTTGGGTGAAAATTCCTCATCTATCCGAGTGTCGCGCGATTAATCACGCAGGGTCAAAAGTTTCAAAATACAGTTTTTCGCGAGTATCTCGAGAATGGTGGACTTTTTGGCAATAAAAGTTTAATAATAAATTGTAGCTGAAACAATTCTCTACAAAAAGGTTACTTTTCCGTAAGAGTGATTATTCGTGAGATAAAGCGCTCTAAATGATCGCGAGTATTGCGCTACTCATTGTATCTACTCTCTTCCGCATTACCTAAGAGGTTGAGTACCACGGAGACATCATAAGTATCCCTTTAGAAATTTAGGCCCTTTTTTGTTAGGAATGTGACCTGGACATGCAGCTGTCGTTCGTTCTTTTGTTTGGGCATGAACACGTATAGCTGCGTTGACTTCTCTATGATAACGAGACAGTCTTTACTAAAATTTACATCAGTTCTGAACGACTATTCGTAATATACTGCTCTGTATAATAATGGAAAATTGTTTGAAACAATTAAAGACTTGATAAATTGTGGCGAACAATTTTTGAAAGCTAATACACCCCATAATGATATTTTTAATCATGGTCTCCGCTTCCTTCTAGCAATTTATAGAGCATCAAAAACACTAGATTCAATAGATTTGCTAAGATATTCACTTTTTGCTAAATCTACGCGACTTAATAAACCTATAACAACTAGTTTTTCTTCCTCCAACATATGCTGCTGCTCAACAACCCTTTTATCGGATTTATTATCAAATTCCAACATGGCTTGGGAATCATACAATTGATCCTGAACACTGAGAATGTACATTGAACAATAATATTTTAGAACCAATAACAACCCTACTTCAACCCGCCCCTGATATACTACTAAAAACGATTTTTTGCAATTGCAGCCGCGGATGTGGTTCAAAATGTGGATGTCGTAAAGCAGTGTTAAATTGTAGCCACTGCCATGGTCAAGCATGCTTAAATACTGCTTCTAAAAACGATAATGAAGAAGAAATGAACGATGATGTGGATCGATCATCTGTTCTAGAACAAATTTTAGAGACTGAGTCAGATTTGGAAGACGATTAGAACAATGTTTAAGGACTGTGGAGTCGGATTTAGAAGATGAAGATGAGAGTTCAGGACCATCAAACTAAATATGAACATCAATAACCGTGGATTAGGTCTACTGGGGATACCACGTATCTGGTACTTACCCTCTTAGGTGATGCGAGAGTACTTACAATGAGTAGAGTAATACTCACGATCCTTTAGAGGGCTTTATTTCACGAATAATAACTTTTACGGAAAAGTACCTTTGAATATTTTTTTGTAGAGAATTGACTTAGCTACAATTTATTACTAAACTTTTATTGTCGAAAAGTCCATCGTTCTTTCTTTGACACAACATTTATAACACTAAAACTAAGCTGCCTCTAAATTTTCAGCCCGTATCTAATCTTTTCCAACTTTGGAGAAATTTATGTGTAATTATCCTGGACTAGTACCAGGAAAGGGCTCGTTTTGAAGTAAGAGTATTTTGTTATATATCTGTTCAAAATTAGGGTTCTCTAATTTTTGTCTACTCAATAAAGAAGATTGCTATTATACTGAAATTAATGTCAATGTCGAAATGTTCTCGACTACTAAAATTACAGCAGCCTGAACTAAGTTAGCGAACACATAGTAATGGCGAGTATGTTCACTATAGCGACTGATTGGTTTAATATTATTCTCTTTCAATGTTGGTATTTTACTGAAGATCTAAGAGTTGTATTCTATTTCTCTCGACTTAATTAATCAAGTAAAGATACCCACACACGCAGTACTTGCTTTGTAAAAATTCTTTTGATTCGATTATACCTAAAATTCCGTTCCGCGTTCACATGACAAAAGAATATTTAACATTCTTAAAATATGTATAAAGTTAAGGAAGTTTCCAAGTTACTTCGTTCTAAGTAAAAAGATTTTTATATTATTACGTTCAATTTTCATAAAATATAGCTAAAATTTTAATTAAAGGGCTTTTATATAAAGAGAAGGCACTTATATAAGAAAAATGATGAGATTTTAAAGTCACAACAAAAAATCAGCAATATGAGTCTGTTATTTTTAATTTTAAAAAAATTCAAAAACTCTAGTTAATAAAATAATAATAATAGTAATATCTTAGGTTCCAATATTGCCTCTTTTAAGGTGATTACATTAGACTACAGAAGTTTGCTCTTTCTTTCTAATCTAACTGAGTTATGGATATCTTAACAGAAAAATCTTTGACTGGAGATTAATCTTATTTTTGACAGGCAGCTGAACATATACAGTCAGTCCAAAAAGTCTCCATACACCACCTGCTTTCTATACTATTTTTCTGTTATGTTTAACTAATTAATTGGAACTATGAGAAAACATGTTTAAATTAATATTTGAAACTTAACCACCGAGGATTAGTGTTCAAAACAAATACGGAACATTTTATTTAGAAGTTACATCATTGTTATAAAAAGGTAAACAAAATTAATGTCAAAAAAGTCTCCATACACTTAACAATTACCAATAATAGTTTGACGGAGTTTAAAGGAAAATAACAACTTCGTTTAAGCTAATATTTAGTGGGACTGCTGTTGGCCTTGATAATCTCCTGTAAACCTTCTGTCAAGCTTGCAACCAGCTTTCTAGAAACTTCTGCTGGCATGTTCTCCCATTCGTTCAATATTCTGTTCTTTAATTCTTCTCTATGTTTGCGAACGCATAATGGGACAAAAACATAACCATTGAAAATAAGAAGAGAATTTACAACTCAATAGTGAAAAGTATAATAACTTACAGCTCCCAGGTGTGGCCATTCAAGGAAAGAACAGAAAAAATACTAAAAGCTACAGAAATGGATTTCTGGAGACGAGCAGCCAGAAAATCCATAAAAGACCGCATACCAAATGACATGATAAGACGAGCTTTAGAAATAAAGCACGATATAGTGGACGAAATCAGAACCCAACAGTTGGTATGGTACGGACACGCACAGAGAATGTCACAAGACCGACTACCTAAAAAGATCTTAAATTGGAACCCTCATTGAAGAAAAAAGCGAGGAAGACCACGCCAAAGCTGGAGAGCAGGAATCAGAAGGAAGTACTAGAGAAAGATCTGGAGGAGGAAGGATGGAGAAATCGGAACGAGTGGAAATTAGGCATCGGAAGACGTTATAAAACCGATATATATATATATATATATATATATATATATATATATATATATATATATATATATATATATATATATATATATATATATATATATATATATATATATATATATATATATATATATATATATATATATATATATATATGTTTGCGAACGCGCCGTTGAAATCCCTCCCATAAATGCTCGATGGGGTTAACATCGGGTGATTGCGGAGGTCTATGAAGCTGCTGTCGCATATTATGGATTATAAATTCTCGCACCAAGTTTGCGGTATGTTTCGGATCATTGTCCTAATGGAAAAATGTGTCTTTTTTCGAGTGCTAATTTTTGGACACTCTCTCTTAAATTATCTCTCAAAATGTTCAGATAACCATGCTGATCCATGGTACCATTAATAGGATGTAAATTTCCAACCCCTCCAGCGGACATGCATACCCAAAGCAGAACACTGCCACCCCCTTGTCTCACCGTGGAACAGATGTTTTTAATATCGAATGCGATATTCTTCTTTCTCCAAACTTTAGTTCTGCCATCAGACCAAAAAGGTTAATTTTAGTTTCATCACTAAAGATTACGGATTCCCAAAATTCAGGAGGTTTAGTAACGTATTCCCTAGCAAAAACTAACCGCTTTTTGCGATTAACTTCCGAAATTAACGGTTTCTTCCTGGCCGCATACCCCTTATAGCCTGCCCTGTGTAAACAATTTCTCACTGTTTGTGAACAAACATTTTTCGAAAATGGTTCCCGTACTTCTTCTTTTAATTTTGGTGCACTTTTCATGAGATCTATAATTATTTGTCTAACACCTGGCCTCTTCACGGGTAGTTAATTTCTTGGGGAGACCGGAGCGTGGTCTAATTTTATAGGAACCAGTTGATTTATACTGGTTTACAATGTACTGAATAGTAGCATGCGATTTTTTAATAATTTTTCCTAGATTTCTGTACGATTTCCCACCTTTTCACAAATCAATTATGATCTTTCGAACTTGAAATGGAATTTCTCATTTTCTCTTGCTCATTTTTAATACTATTTTGAAAACCCACTGCAAAATTACTAGCAACAAGTGACAGATTATAAGGTATGGCCGAAAATTATTCATTTGTTTTCAGTTTAGCGAGCAATAGATAGCTTGATAAAATGCAGCTGATTATAACGTGTTTTTTTTCAATGCTGTTCTTAAGTGTATGGAGACTTTTTTGACATTGATTTTGTTTACATTTTAATAACAATGATGTAGCTTCTAAAAAAAATGTCCCGTAGTTGTTTTTAATGTTAATTCTCGTTGGTTAAGTTTAAAATATTAATTTAAAGATAACAAAAAATAGTATAGAAAGCAGGTGGTGTATGGAGACTTTTTGGACTGACTAGCTGTCGTTACAGAAAGAATTTATTTAGAATCTTGAAATTTTTGACCTTCCACAACTGTTATTAACACTACACCAAACACTTTATTTTTGCACTAAGCGCCTTTTCTTAACCATGGCTTCATTAATCCTAAAATTAAAAACTAAACTACTTGTACTAAGATTATGATTTGCTCGACTGACGTCGCTTTAGTTTAAGCCAACTAATATATTACTATAAGGAATAAATTCCCTATCCTTATTTAGACTAGTTTTACATCTTATAATTTCAATTTTTTCGTAAGGGTCTCCTATCCGAGAGTTCTTAAATTAATCTTGAATTATATATGGTAATGTTCTTGATCTAATGATTCTGCTTCTTCTTGTCCCATGTATTCAGATTTGTCGGTGTCTCTGTACTATTTGTTCAGTATATATTGGGGTTGCTATTCTAAGCTAGTCGAAAAATGGACGCAGTATCCTAAACTCCACACCAGTCCTTGATATTCCGGAGTCACAAGTGCTGCTTTTTACCGGATCCTCGCCTACACACTATTTTTCCCTGAAGAATAAGTTTTGGAATTGAGTGAGGGATCACTTCTTAGTATATGTCCCAAATAAGACACCTTTCTTTGCTTTACCATATTAAGTAGTTGCCTCTCCACCCAGGCTCTTTGAGGTATTTCTTCATTGGTTAGGTGTTCTGTCCAAGAAATTCATAGCAAAACGTCGCAGTATCCATGGCTCGAAAACTTCGATACGATTCAATGATCTCACTTTTAACGACCATATCTCTACACTATATAAGATGACCGGCCAGACATAGCATTTTATTCCTCGTAGCGCGGGGTTAGTAGCAATTGTCTTTGAAGCAGCATATGTTTCAACTTTAGAGAGGTATCCTTTGCCATGCCAATCCGCAGTTTAACTTCCCCATCGTTCATTGACCACACAGCCAAGATATTTGAATTGAGTAACCTTCTCAATCTCTTGATCCTTTATAAAGATCCTTTATAAAGAGAGATGCCTCTTGGAGGTGTCTACTAATCACCATCATTTTGATTTTCCTAATATTTATAAGTAGACCATACTCCTCGCCAATGTCATTCAGCTAATTGATTACAATTTGCAGATCTTCCATGTTATTGGCAACTATTGCGGTATGGTCTGCGTACCGAATATTATTTATAGGCTTTCCATTAACTTTTATCCCTCTGTTTTCATCTTCTAGAGCAAGTTAAAATATTTTCTCGTCCTAGGTTTAAATAATACTAAAGACAGTATGCGCCCCTGCCTAAAACCCTTTAAGACACTGAAAGGTTTTGTTGATAGCATATGATTCTGCTGGATTTTTCTAATCTATCGTAACCCCAAATAAGCTAAACGATTTTTAAATGTTGTTTGAATTGACTTTTTAGTTTGCCCAATATACTTCATGTCACGATCATTACAACTTATACATTCCATTTTCTTCACGTTCTGAGATTTTATCCTTCAGACTCCCTAAGATGTTATTCAAGTTATCTAATGACGCAAAGACTAACATAAGGCCTATCTTATAAATACTTAATCGAATCCCCTGCTGTATTATGAACTATATGGTATTGAAACATACTGGAGGAAGGAGAGGTGGCATACGTACTGCAGGGAAATCCCTAAAGCACTACAGTAGCGAAGAGGGTGCTAAAAAAACGGTACACGTTGGTATTGAATCGCTGTAAATTGTACTCGGTGGTAAACAGTCTTGAGACAATTATTCTGATGATGATATTCTCCATATAAGACATATTTTTTTGCAAAATTCGACTTTATTCATCAACATAGAGCGATACAATCAGTCCAACGCTTTTCTAACATTTCTATACCCTTCTTGTAGAAGGATTTGTCTTTGTCGTCAAAATAGGCCTCAGTTTCGACGATAACTTCCTCATTGGAGCCGAACCTCTTTCCCGCGAGCATTTTGTTGAGGTCTGCGAATCGATAATAGTCGCTGGGGGCCAAATCTGGAGATTACGGTTGATGAAAAGCAATTCAAACTTCAATTCATGCAATTTTGCCATCGTAACCATTGATTTGTGTCACGGTGCATTATCTTGATGAAAGAACACTTTTTTCTTGTTCATTTGGAGCCATTTCTTTGCGATTTCTGCTTTCAAAGCCACCAATAACTTTATATAATATTCGCTCTTGATGGTTTTTTCCTTCTCAGTATAGTCGATGAAAATTATTCCATGCGCCTGCCAAAATACAGAGACCATAACCTTCCCAGCTGACTGTCGTGTCTTTAGTCGCTTCGGGCGGCTTTCACCGGCTGCTGTCCACTCAGCTAGTGGAGCCATGTTTCATCTATCCTCACATGAAAAAATCCTTTTTATTGCGGTTAAATAAGTTCAAACAGCGCTCAGAATCATCAACACGTTGTTGTTTTTGGTCTGCTGTGAGCAAATACGGTACTCATTTCGAACAGAGCTCTCTCATGCTCAAATGTTCATTCAAAATATGACCAACACATTCTTTTGATATCTTTAGGGTGTCAGCTATCTCACACAATTTCACTTTGCGGTCATCCAAAACAATTTTGTGGATTTTTTTGATGTTTTCCAGTGTAACCACCTCATTTGGGCATCCAGAGCGTTCAGCATCATTTGTGTCTGTACTACCGCGTTTAAGTTCAGCGTACTAGTAAATGATGAGTGGTTTTCCAGGGGCAGAGTCCCCGTAGCACTTATCAAGGCATTGCTTTTCTTGAAAGATATTTCTTCCCATTTATGTAGTGTTTAGTCACACACACGAAATTCGATTTCCATTGTTTCGAAAATATCAAAAGTAACGTCACTAAAACGACTGTAACTTGTAAACTAATCTTCGAAATGTCATGAAACTTTGACACGTATCGTTTAAAGGTTGTTACTTCCTAAAAATCATCAAGAATTTTTTTGAAAAGTGCGACATCTATATGTCAGGCTGTTTGAAAAAGGTTGTACGAGGAATAACAAACTGACCCTCATATAGATGTGAAGTATTAGAGCGAGGGGTATTCTTAGCATGCACCACTATGAGAGGAATTAAGCGGGCTACAACCATCGAACACATATCATGAAAATACTTGCAGAATATACTTAAGTCGCCAACCGTTCTTCAGAAGCCTGAACAACTGCAGTGTATGTTTGAGAGCAGAGTGCCAAACATGAGAACAGAATTCCGTCGTTAGTTGAATTTGAGTTTTGTTCAGAATTAAAAGTTGTTGCAGAGAGTACAACTTTCTAGTTCGAAATAATATTCCCAGCTTCTGTCAAGCTCTCTTAACTATACGTGCAGAATGTTCATGCCAAGACTTTATTCTTTGATCTCAATTTCATAATGGATTTGTAACGACTATTAAATTTACACACGTCCACATACTTACACCACACCACAGTGTGTCGCGTAGAACATGCTAGGTGGACAAAATTCATGATATGATTTCCAGGAAATCTTATTTGCAAAACGTAAACAACACCACCAAACCCCGAATTCCGAGAAAAGGTTATTTATCAAATTTGCAAGTGGCGAGTCATAAGCGTCAGAAGTCAGTTTTGTGATGAATATTAATACTGAGGGTAAGTAACGTCACTATTTTTAATGTATTTTTTTTAATCAGAATCTATTAATTTGAATTTTTAGTATTTTTTTTTAAATAGCCTATATATTTTAGCGTGTTTAAAAAAAAAAAAAAACTTTGAAAGTTCAGAATATACAGACATTCACCTCTATCCGGGCTAGTTTTTAGATATTACACAGAAATAACTTTATTCTTCGTAAAAATACACATATTGTTTAGCACACTTCAGTACAACATGTTTTTTTTCTTTTTTTTCCAGAACACGTTTATTCTATTTCAAGGGTAGCCTTTTTTTTGAGGAGTGGTTGAAACACACGAAGAATGAAAAAAAACTCGCGTGTATATGACTTTCTTTCTTCAAAATTTCACTTTGGTGACATTACTGAAAGCAGCCAAAAAGAAATAAAGTTGAAGATATCCAACTTCTCTAATAAGTTTGGTGCCAAATGGTTGGCTTCAGGAAAGTCGAAGGAGCGTTTTTTAATTAAAAATAAGAATTGGTTGGATGAAGCAGACATACAGTTTACTGCGAGTTCTTTTGCGCCACAACCTTCAACATCAAGTGAGAATGTGACTCCTGCAGGAAGACCTCGCAAAGATTTCGAGGAATCGTCGTTTAAGACGAAGAAACGTCGCGTCGTGGATTTCGTAGAATCCCGAAGTGTCAGTGAATTAGTGACTGCTGCCGAAATTGCTGTGCGTTCAGCAGGGCAAAGAAAAATTGCCAGTGTGATTAGAGACATTAGTGAGAGCCCAGATAATATTATTAAGTCTAAAAATACCAGTTCCGTTAATCCTAGGCAATTAAGTAGTAACGAAGCCTTAGCTTACTATATAGATTCTAAGTCAACAACGCATTCTTACAAACAAACTAGGAAGTGGTCCATGAAGGCGGGGCATAATGTGTTTCAGTCATATTTTAGTTTAAAAAAGTCCAAACAGGCCTGTTACCCTGCAGAGGAGCACATTGCTATAACAGAAACTCGTGCTGAAATAAATTTGCAAGCCTTATTAAATAAAACAGTGGAACGTCTAGTATTAGCACAGAATGAAGTTTTCAGCAGTGTGCGCCAAACAAGTTCATCGTTTACACTTGTTAGTAAATGGGGATGTGATGGAAGTTCTGGGCACAGCACATACAAACAGAGATTTGAGAACACTGAATATACGGACGAGTTTCTTTTCCCATTTTCTTTAGTTCCCCTTAAGTTATATGATGGGTCCAAAATTATTTGGCAAAATCCTCGTCCTTCATCAACTTTGTATTGTCGCCCAATCAAATTTATATTTGCCAAAGAAACGAACGACTTCACGTTAGTGGAGACAAATAGATTGTGGGAAGAAGTTAATGCTCTTCTTCTCTTCTTCCAACACTTATCAACTTTGGTGATTCTCAAATCTCTGTAAAACACGAACTTTTGCTGACAATGACAGACGGAAAGTGTGTGTAACGCCTTAACGGAAACTAGTTCATCCCAAAAGTGTTTCATCTGTGGCGCCACCCCCAAGACGATGAACGATGACCCCGCGATGTTTAACAGCAATCAAGAACATTTTGGCTTTGGTTTATCTACACTTCATGCTTGGATTCGTTGCTTCGAATGTCTTTTACATATCAGTTACAAGTTGAATATTAAGAAATGGCAGGCTAGAAGCAACGAAGACAAAGCAGATATCAAGGTTCGTTCCGAGGAAATCAAATTGAAATTTAAGAACGAGATGGGACTCATTGTAGATAAACCAAAGCCAGGATTTGGTTCTTCAAATGATGGAAATACAGCCCGTCGCTTTTTTAAGAATGCTGAGATGAGTGCTCAGATCACAGGGTTGGATGTTACAATTATAAAAAAGTTTGATGTTATTTTGAGAACATTGTCTTCTGGATTCGAGATAAACTTAGTTGAATTCAAAAAATTTTGTCTTGAAACCAGAAAAACATTATCTTAGTCTCTATTCGTGGTACTGTATGCCTGCTACTGTGCATAAAATAATAATTCACAGCACATAAGTCATCAAAGCGGCATTGCTTCCAATTGGGCAGCTTTCCGAAGAGGCTCAAGAAGCACGGAACAAAGATTGCCGCAGATTTAGAGAGTACAACACCCGCAAGTGCTCGCGTGTTGCCACGAATAGAGACTTACTGTGCATGTTAATTATAACATCTGATCCTTTGATCAATAGCCTTCGAGAAATTCCCAAAAAAAAGCCGGAAAAAATATGTACAGATGTATTAAAGTTAATTGTAAGCCCTAACATAGAAGAGTCAAGATTGGAATCGTCATCATATTGTCGCACAATGCCACAAAATGATGACGATTATACAGTAAACGATTCATCAGAAGACTCTGATGATGATTATTAGGTTCAGCTACTATTTTTAGTTATGTAGTGCTTGTACTAAGCATGTAAACCTTGACTTGTAAATTTTTCTTTATCAATAAATGAGTATTTTTATTTTACATATAATTACAGTCAGTGTCATTATGCTAAATTTATTACAGAGCATTTATAACATTTATTTTAAAATTAAACAAAAACAATTTTTGACTGGAATTTTCAAAAACAATTTTTTTTTTTGAACCGAACAGCAAGAAATATGTACCTTAAAAAAATCAAAAACATTTTAAAATACCAACTACTTATGTATGTATAATGCACAAGTTACCTACCTGAAAGGCAGGTATTATTTGAGTTTATCCTTTTTGTGTCAATAAAACTAAGTAATATGGATTTATTGTTTTATTTTTAATTGACAAAGGCAATAAATGATTTTTCGTCTGGTTATTATAAAAAATAATAATACAGTGTCTTTCATTTAGTTGCACATTCAAGTTTGTAGAAAAATCCGTGCACATACGCAGAATATTTTGTTTTTGTGATACAATGTTTTGTGCAGCTGGACAAAAAATACAGGTAAGCGAAATGCAGCTAAATGAAAGACACTGTATTATAATTTTTAATTCTAATAACCATACAAAATACCCTTGCCCTTTAGTTCCGTTATCTACCTACTAAGCTGATGCAATCCTACCGCCATATGCAAGGGTATTACACAAATTTTATCGATATTGAGTACCTGCGGTAAATTGTTAACAAAACCCACATTTATTTACCGATTTTTCATGATTAATACCTTATTTTATTTTCCAGATACGCAGCTGTCAGAAAAATGTATAATATTTTGTTTTTCTTTTGTTCTTGCGCTTTTTTTACCGAAAAAAATAATGAATTTTTACACGAAAAAAAATTTTTTCTCTCCATTAATTTCTAAATAACTCCAAAAACGATAAAAGATAGAATAAAATAATATTCAATCAACTTTAATAAAATTTTGTTACGCATTTTTTAATGTTTTATTTATAAAAATCTGACAAGTTGTTCCCGAGTTATCGTTAAATATGTCTGCGTAGCTGACTAATTTAGGGGAAAAAAATTAGCCACGCCCATAAAAAAAACCAACGCGATGAATTTTTTCTTAAAATAACTTAATATGCCTAGAATATACATAAACAATTGAAATAAGTGAAAAAATAATTTTGTCCAGCTAACTTGTACTAGTCGACACACTGTGCACACCCTTGAGGAGTACGTAAATTCTTGACTCTCTTTATATTACCATATATATTTCAAAATTGCCTTTTAATTGTCAAGTAAGAACGTGTCCGCGATAATTCATTTTTAGTAGACGCGATTCTAGCGATTCGACAAAAAATCGGTGGAGGGAACCTTTGTCTACAATGCATTTTAGTAAAAGTATCAGTCGATTCCGCCCTTTCGTTGAAATCACGTAAAATCCATAATGAGTCACTTGTTTGCGCATCAGTTCGAGGCAGTCTTTCTTTATTCCCATCCAAATGAGCCCAAAATGACACGTTCTGCGGCCGCAGAACGTGTCATTTTGGGCTCATTTGGATGCGCATTTTAATGAGACGAAAAATGTCGACGACTTGCTGAAACGTGGCTCGGTAGTCACTCCGAAAGTCGAAAAACGAATCGTATTTTTATTTTCACGGGACACGAAAGTGACGCTGCGTCAAGGACCGGCAAAATTAAGAAAATGGGGTTTTGAATGTATCCCATGACACCATTCGACAACATCTTCCTGCTAAAAGAGTCTGGGGACTTTGTCTCGGTTGTCTCGCGAGATTCGACAAATTTGCAAATCATTGCCTTAGTATGCAGAAAATCTCGTCGACAGCATGCCTCGAAGATGCCAGGCGATTATTGATGCAGAAGGTGATTGGACAACTTGCAAAAGTAATTGCGCCGTTGCTGGAATACATTGATGGCAAAAAATGTTCTCGAAACACCTTTTTTCAAGAATACGAGAGGTCACGTTCTTATTTGACAGACTGTACGACTTGTATTATTTACGTATTTATTACGCAAAATTGCCTTCAATAAATTAACAAGTCTATTAACTTGTCTAACCTGTTTACCCGGTTAAATCCATAGTTCTTATGCCACTTTTAATCGTAAAAAAAAATAACGTCAATGCGGCAAATGCCTCCCTGCAAGATTTTTATTTTTTACGAGTGTGAAAAACCCTTAAAAAGCAACACAAAACCCACCTTATACATACTTCAAATATACGCTTCCCCTCTTATTAACATAGTTCCATTATTGACCGAAGAATAGCATTTTACACTCGTGAAAAATACGTCATAAATTTACCAAAGTCGTAAACACTGCCGCTACTAATTTTTGAAACGCCACCCATCACTTGAGAATGGAAGTTTTATGGAAATATGCATTTTTATGAGTGCTTAATAAGTATGCTATATGGTTGAAACTGCTCCCTGTGAATTTTTTTTATTGATATACATTATGGCGAGAAGAAATTTATTTAAATATTAAATAAAATTTATAGAGCCCTCATTTTCTAATTCAAGATGAGAAGTGAAAAGTAGCTAACAATATGACAGCAGTACAAATATCTATAAACGAGCAATCCACTTTACATTAAATAAAAAACCGTTGAACTTGCGCAGTGAGTGTTCCGTACGTTGATTGCTTTTAAAATAAAAAAAATTGTTACAGAGGTATAAAATGATCAGTGACTTCACAAAACACACCCCAAATGAGTTTTCAACAACGCTTGTTTCCAATCTTTACTGAAATCTGATGACCTTGAAATTTTTGTTTTTTTATATACCAGATAAATTATTAAAGGTAAAGCACTCGTGATAATTTTCGTTCAATCTACACCTCGTGGAGAATATTCCAGAATTTTTTCAAAATTTTTTCATAAGTTCTTTTCGAGATATGGCGGGGGGGACAGCAATTTTTTGCGATTTATTAAAAATAAAACAAAGAAAAGTGCGAGCAAGTATTACCTTATATATATTTTTTACTCGTGTTCTCACAAGCTTTCATTTGACACCACACTCGATGACCTAGTAAAAAATTTTTTTTTCACTTCCGATTTCACCCCCCAAAACTAATCCCTTAAGTAAAAATTTAACTCTCAAAACTACATGGTTCTGATGAGGCCATCAATTCCTATATTACTGCCAAATTTCAACTTTCTATGTCAAATAGTTTTGGAGAAAATCGGGTGTGACAGACAGACAAACAGACAGACAGACAGACAGACACCGAAGTCATCTTATAAGTGTTCCGTACGGAACACTAAAAATACCGGTCAGGTGCAAGTCGGATTTGCGTAATTAGTGTTCCGTCACAGTAAACATAAAACACAGTAGCGATGTTCAAGAAAATTTTCTCTCTTTCTCTCTCTCTCTCTCTCTTCTAGCCATTCTCTCTCCTTTAGATATAGGCCTCATGTGCTTCCATATGTCCCTGTTTTGAGCAATTTGATACCAACTGAGCCCCGCTGAACTTTTAATATCGTCATACCAACGTTGTTGGGTTCTGCCAGTACTTCTTTTTCCCCCATGGTCTACATCTGGTCACTTTTCCGCTCCAGTTATTAGTATTTCTGGCCACATGGTCAGTCTAGTTCCACTTGAGGGAAGATATCCTCTTAGTTATGTTGTGGACCCTTGTCTTTATCCTAATCCAGTCGTTTGATTTGCAGTCCCTAAGTGATATTCCTAGAATTTTCCTTTCACTTGCTCTCTGATGAATGAATTTTCTAATAATTTTCCGTGTCAAAATCCAGGTTTCGCTACTTACTTTTGAGTTTTAAAGAGAGTTTGGACTGAAAGACTTGTTTCATTTTACCGTAAGCCGCCCATCCCAGGCGTATCCTTCGATTGACTTCCAGTTCTTGATTCAATTTTCCGAGTGTAACTTGACCATGTATGGATATTACGTCATTAACGGTTGTTCGTTAGTCACGAATTTGGTTTTTGGGATGTTCATCTCTAAACACATCTTTTTTGCTTCAGTTTTTAATTCTTGGAGCATTCCTTTCAATTCGATTTCATTTTCGGCAAAAAGTACCATGTCATCACCAAATCTTACGTTGTTGAGTCTCTCTCCGTATGTGTTGACTTTGACTTGAAAATATCTTCTAATACCCGGGTAAATGTTCTGGGTGATATGTTGTCACCCTGTCTAACACCTCTCTTTATTTTTAATTCCTTGGTATCCTCGTGTAATCTTGCTTTCAGTTTTGATTGTTCATTGATTTTTGTCAGTATGTATAAGTATATACCTTTGCTCGACTCTTGCGTTTTTCATCGCTTTCTCAATTGCCCAGTATTCCACTCTGTCAAAGGCCTTTCGGAAGTCAACAAGTGCCATCCAGGCTGTGATATTGTATTGAGTTACATTTTCTATAAGCTACTTCTAGAGACTAATAATTCTCCAAATTGCTAGGATCTCCTTTTTTGTATATCAATATAACTAGGACAGTTTCCCAATCTTTTGATATCACTCCTTCGATTAGACATTTACTGGAGAGTTTTTTAAGCTCTTTGATTAATGGTGGTCCTCCCTCTTTTAGCATTTCCGCCAGGATGTCGTCTTCTCCTGCTGCTTTTCCATCTTTAAATTGGTTAATGTGTAGATCTTCGGTTGTCCTCTCTTGATATACTCAGAGATTCCTCATCGGCTTTTGACCCGTACAGATCTGCACAGAATGTTTCGGTCATTTTAAGTATTTATGCTCTTTCTTCTATAGGATTTCCAATTTTGTCTATCAGTTTGTTAATCTCCCTTCTGTGTAAGTTTTTCTTTCTGAATATGTTCAAACCCCTATTCTGTTGTATCAGTTCTTCTATCCATTTCTCCTGATATTCTCTAATATCCTGTTTTGCCATTCTTTTTGCAGTTCTGTTGATTTCAGCATAATCCACCGTATTCCTTTTATTCGACCTTATTAGTTTTCTCCGTTTCTCCAGTAGTTGTTTTGTTTTTTTGTGTCAATTTATCCTTTCTTTGTTTCTTTAATGTCATGTGGTTTGCTGGCATTTCTTTTATCAGCTTTGTCAGTTTTCCGTTCATTTCATCTATATTCCCATGAAACTGTGATGATCCCTTTGTCAATTGTTGTGTTAGTTGTTTCTTAGAATCTTCTTTGTGTTCCTTCAGTGAGCTCGCATCTAATGGGTTTTGTTTGTTACAAAATCTCCTGGCTCTTTCTAGTTTTCCATTCATAAGGATTTTGCATCCTACTAGTCTGTGATCACTGCCAGTTGCAAAGGAATTAAGGATATCGACATCTTGGATTATCTGCTTGTGGTATGTTAGCACGAGATAGACTACGTGCCAGAAAATTTTTAGGTCCTATTTTTATCACGCATGCGTCTCCTATCATGCCAACGACATGGCTGCCAGCGCGGTTGTGGGTTCTGTTTACATCTGGATTTGAAGGAGAAATTCATTATTAATAATTTTTCAATAAGTAAATGACTCGTTTGACGTTATAATTGAAAATAATTATAAATAACCGGTCAAGTGCAACTTGAACTTGCGCAATTAGTGTTCCGTACGTTGATTTCTTTTAAAATAAATAACCGGTCAAGTGCAAGTCGAAATTGCGCAATTAGTGTTCCGTACGTTGATTGCCTTTAAAATAAAAAATGTTGTAACGGAAGTATAAAAGATCAGTGACTTCACAAAACACACCCCAAATGAGTTTTCAACAAAGTTTGAAATTTCTGTTTTTTTTATATATATATATATATATATATATATATATATATATATATATATATATATAATTATATATATATATATATATATATATAATTTTAATAATTTAATATTTATTATATAATTTTAAGATAGATTTTTTGCAACATACGAGGTATAAACTCGAACATAAATTCAGTGCATCAACACCTGCAATCAGATAAACCTCATGTACTCGCTCTATGTGAAACCAAGGTCAGTCCATCGACCAGCACGGTCAACTATCTTTATCCTGGGTACGACTTCTATTCCCGATTTAGGCGTAACTTTGGAATCTGTCTTTTTGTCAGAAGCGACCTCTCTTGTCAACGAGAAGAAGCTCTGGAGCCCCCAAACTTTGATGTTATGTGGTTAAAAATAACGACTCAACAAACCACAAGGTTCATCTGTATCCTGTATCGACCACCAAGTGAAACCAATTTTCGAACACTTTTCGCTTCTCTTGCAGACACCATTGATCATTTACAAAGTAACTATCCAAGTGCCGAAATTGCCATCCTGGGCGACTTTAATGTCCACAATATCAACTGGCTCAAATATTCAAATACTACCGACGAACAAGGTCGTGAAGCTGAATCATTCTCAATCAGTTATGGCTTAACTCAGCTTATTGACGAACCAACACGGATCCCTGATCGAGACGGGGAGTTCGCCAGTCTTCTTGATCTGTTTTTAACCACCAATCCGGAGATTTACACGGTCACCGTAAATCCGCCGTTAGGTTCTTCCGACCATAAACTGCTTTCGACATCGAGTATTCTGCCAATCAGTGACAGAGAGGCGCCTAGGCCGCGCAAGATTTGGCACTACAAATCTGCTAAATGGGAAGATCTCATGGAATACTTTCGAACTTTCCCTTGGATGGACGTTTGTTTTCGATCCGATAACCCATCTGACTGCGCCAGGGAGGTCTCCGATGTTATTTTGGCTGGTATGGAAGCTTACATCCCTTTTTCGAAGAAATGCTCCTCCAACGGCAAGCCTTGGTTCGACCGAAAATGCAAAGAAGCTGTTGCTTCTAAACATATTGTCTACCGACAATGGCGTGAAAATCCTAACACCGTAAATCGAAACATCTTTGTTCATGCCCGGAACAGATGCAAGCGAATTATCGACGAAACCAAGGAGGCACACAATCAATGAATTAGAAACAAACTTCTCGCTTGTCCCAAAAATTCCAGGTCCTTTTGGGCAGTCGCTAAGGCAGTTAGTCAAAATTTTACCAAATCCACCATACCACCACTCACACGGCCAGATAATTCCAATGTAACCACACCTGTTAGAGAGCGAACTTGTGGGCTGAACTCTTTGCTTCACATTCTACTGTCGATTTCCAAGGAAAAACACCACCTACTATTACCATATTGCAGTCAAGGATGCCCGATGTTGTCTTCAGACAGCGCATCATAAAGCGTATTTTAATGAAGCTAGACACCAAGAAGGCTTCTGGCGCTGACGGAATACCTGCCATAGTTCTCAAAAACTGTGCAAGGGAACTAACACCAGTTTTCTGTAGACTTTTTAACCTATCCTACAGAAAGGGAATATTTCCGTCCTGCTGGAAATGTGCCACGGTTCAGCCGATACCTAAAAAAGGTAAGAAGACCTTGCCAAATAACTACCGACCAGTTGCACTGCTTTCAATAATATCGAAAGTCATGGAAAATGTTATCAATGAGCATCTTCTAAAATATCTTGAACGATTCAATATTATTAGCGATCACCAATATGGTTTTCGTAAACATAGATCAACAGGAGATCTTCTGACTTATGTAACACATGTTTGGAACAACGCAATTGAACACTTTGGAGAATCTCTCTCTTGACATATCCAAGGCATTCGACCGTGTTTGGCACGATGGACTGTTGGCTAAGTTGCGCTCTTATGGTATGTCTGAAAGGTTCTGTTTGTGGCTCTCATGTTTCCTCAGAGAGCGTTCTTTACGAGTGGCGGTCGACGGATTTCTTTCTAACACCCTCACTATCAACGCCGGTGTGCCCCAGGGCTCCATACTGTCTCCTACTCTCTTTCTCATTTACATTAACGCTCTGCTGGAAAAGACCGGGAATCCAATCTATAGCTTTGCAGATGACAGTACGCTTGTCTCTTCATTCACCTTGAACGCTCGGACATCGGCTGCTCAGGCGAATATCCGCAGACAGCAGGAGGTCGTTCAACTTAACAAAGACCTGGAAGAAATTCTATCTTGGGGTGACAGTAACCAAGTGGAATTTAACGCTACAAAAACCCAAGCGGCAGTTTTTTCTAAAAAAGTTAACGTTGCTGAACCCGACATAGTTATGTCGGGGCACTCCATTCCCCTAGCATCGTCGCTTAATTTGTTGGGCGTTAGTTTGGGAGCAAATATGTCTTGGCATGAACATGTTGCAGGCATAGCAAGGAGAGCTTCTCAGAAATTGGGAATATTATTTAGAACCAGAAAGCTTTACACCCCACAGCAACTGTTAATTCTTTACAAAGCCCAAATTCGACCAACTATGGAATACTGCTCCCACGTTTGGGGCTCCGCTCCCAAACATACACTGCATTTGTTGGATACTGTTCAGAGAAGAGCGGTCCGTCTGATTGGGGACCCGGAATTGACCGGCGGCCTTGATTCGCTGGAACATCGAAGAACGGTTGGCGACTTGAGTCTGTTCTACAAGTATTTTCATGGAAAGTGTTCGAAGGATGTAGCCCGCTTAATTCCTCCCAAAGCGGTGCATGTTAGAAATACACGTCGCGCTGGTGCTTCGCATCCGTATGAGGTTCAGCTTGTTACTCCGCGTACGACGCTTTTCAAGCAATCTTTTATATGGAAAACGTCATCCCTTTGGAATAATTGGCCCAGCGCTGTGTTTCCCACAGAGTACAATTTACAGCGATTCAAGAACAACGTGAATCCCTTTTTTTTCCGCACTCGTGCCGCTCCTGGAGCGTTTTAGGGACTTCCCTGCAGCACGTGTGCTAGACCAATAAAAAAAAAACCAGATAAATTATTACAGGTAATGAACTCGTGATAATTTTCGTTCAATCTACACCCCGTGGAGAATATTCCAGAATTTTTTCAAAATTTTTTGATAAGTACTTTTCGAGATAAGGCGGGCGGACATCGATTTTTCGCGATTTTTTAAAAATAATACAAAGAAAAGTGCGCGTAAGTATTATATTATATATATATTTTTTACTCGTGTTTTCACAAGCTTTCATTTGACACCACACTCGATGACCTAGTAAAAAAATTTTTTTTTTACTTCTGATTTAACCCCTTAAAACTAACCCCTTAAGTCAAAATTTAACTTTCAAAACTACATGGCTCTGATGAGGCCATCAATTCCTATATTACTAATAAATTTCAACTTTCTATGACAAATAGTTTCGGAGAAAATCGGGTGTGACAGACGGACAGACAGACAGACAGACACCGAAGTAATCTTATAAGTGTTCCGGACGGAACACTAAAAATGTTGTAACGGAAGTATAAAATGATCAGTGACTTCACAAAACACACCCCAAATGAGTTTTCAACAAAGTTTATTTCCAATCTTTACTGCAAATTGATTACCTTGAAATTTCTGTTTTTTTTTTTATATACCAGATAAATTATTACAGGTAATGCACTCGTGATAATTTTCGTTCAATCTACACCCCGTGGAGAATGTTTCAGAATTTTTTCAAAATTTTTTGATAAGTACTTCTCGATATAAGGCGGGTGGACAGCGATTTTTCGGGATTGTTTAAAAATAATACGAAGAAAGGTGCGCGCAAGTATTACATTATATATATATATATATATATATATATATATATATATATATATATTACTCGTGTTTTCACAAGCTTTCATTTTACACCACACTCGATGACCTAGTAAAATTTTTTTTTTTCACTTCCGATTTCACCCCCCAAAACTAACCCCTTAAGTCAAAATTTAACTTTCAAAACTACATGGCTCTGATGAGGCCATCAATTTCTATATTATTACCAAATGTCAACTTTCTATGACAAATAATTTCGGAGAAAATCGGGTGTGACAGACAGTGTCTGTCTGAAGTGATCTTATAAGTGTTCCGTACGGAATACTAAAAATATGTCAAGAAGAAGTTTTTGTTGTGCGGTTAGTGCCTGTAAAAATATATGTGGTATATACCCGTATTAGATAAAAATCGCATTTTGTCAATTTTTAACCAAAAAGAAATTTTTATCTTTTAAATTTAAAATATATTTGTTTGATTGGTAAAAGAATTTAAACATTTATTTTTTAATTTCGAGTTATGTTTTACTTGCTTTACAATCAACAATAAAAAAAATTCTGATTTTCATAAAAACCCCAACTGTCGCACGGACAATTTGTGAATATTTTTACCCTGTTACTTGCAGTTTGAAGTTTTTGTTTTTAAAGAAGGCCAAAAAAGACAAAATACGATTTCTGGCCAATCGATTTAAAATTTTGCATACTGCCATAAGAGACAATTTTAAGAATTTTTTTCTTACTAAATGTTTTCCATATTTAATCAAATAGAGTAATTTTCGGACTCTAAGCTTTAGAAAATTCAAATTTTCCGCCAAACGACAAATGGCAATCGTCACTGCAAAATCATTTTTTAGGTTTCAAGTAATGCAGAATTCACCTATTAATTCACTTTTTTTTCTAAATTTGGTAATAAAATTAAATACGGCTTTTTGGCTGTCACTGTATATACGTACACTTCTCAAGATAGTCACTGTCACTGTCCCAAGGTTCGAATATGTAGTTGTTTGCTTTAATTAGATATAGACTGAGCTCAGGCACCTGTCCAGCAGAAATAATTTCGTATAGAACGGCAGGTCTTGCATCAGACTAGATGCTGATTTCCTGTCTATACATTTTGTGACACGCTGTGTGAAAACGATCACTCTGCAAATATAATTTTATTACATTCATTGAAAAAGTTCTAAAAAAATTGTTTTCATTGTAAACTGAATCAACTGAGCTTTCACAAAACACTAAACTTTTCACCAAAACCAATTTTTCTTTTCAAATGTACGCAGTTTTTCTTTTAAATCTATTGTTCTAAAAGATAAATTTCTTGTTGCAAACAATTTTAGGAAATAACCCATTTGTTAAGTGTATATACAGCAGGTTTCTGTTATTGTATAAGACATGGTGTTTAAACGTAACCTCGTTTTCCGACAATTTTCTTAATTATATGTTTACAATAAATTTTATTTCGAAGACAGGACCCTCAGAAGTTAGAGTGTTTATTTACAATAATAAATTTTTTCTGTGAATTGTAATTGGCGATTCTACTGTTGGGTTATATTATTCACAGTTTTTTTATTTAAATAAATATTATGTGCAATAGGCCAATGAGTTTTAGCGTAATTTTTATCGTTTTAGTGTTATAAACGTCTTGAATACTGGGACCAACAGGAAACAGAACCGGCTTTTAAAAATTTAAGATAAATTGCATTAAAATGTACGTGTACTTATTTCCTCGCTATGGAAGTATAATATTTATAATTAAATTTTCCTCCGAGATTTTTGCATTTCTTCAATTGCCAGACCCTCTATATCACGAGAAACATAGTTTCCGGTTCTCGTCGACCTGTCGGTCTACATGCTGGTCTATCGGTCGATGGACACGATAACAAATGAACGAAATGAGATGTTAATTTTAAATTTTACCTGGTGTACAAGTATGAAATGCGGATTTTTTTTCTAAAAAACATGTTAAATTCGGAAGAAAGAATGATAAAAAGTGCTTTATTCAAAGTATGCTCCATCGCTTGTTACACATTTTTCCCATCTTTCGGGCAATTTGTGAATATCACGCCAGTAAAAATCTTCCCCTTTTGCTGCGAAACCATTCATCGAGCTATTTTTTCACATCTTCGTACGAACCAAAGCGCTGCTCAGCAAGTGCGAGACCCATCGATGTAAACAAGTTGTAATTGGAAGGACCCAAGTTTGGTGAGTAAGCCGCATGGGGTAGGACTTCCTAGCTGAGTGCTTCCAACGTGTCGCCAACTGATTTTGCCGTATGTGATGGAGTATTCTCATGAAGAAAAATAACTTTGTGTTATCTCTTTCTGTATTCTGGCCTTTTTTCAAGCAGCGAACGGTTCAAATCGATCAATTGTTGTTCGTAACATTTAGTATTAACCATTGCCCCATGTTTTAACAGCTCATAATAGACCACGCCCCTCTGGTCCTACCAAACACAGACCATCGTCTTTCTGCCAAAGCGATTCGGTCTTGCTGTCGATGTGGATGGTACGCCTGGGTCTACCCATGATATTTTGCGCTTGGGATTATCAAAATAAATTCACTTTTCATCCCCTGTAACTATACGATGCAAAAACGACGTCACGCGTGTTTTTGCGCTTTTCCATTTGCCTATCATTCAACTCATTTGGTACCCATCTACCAGCTTCTGAATCTTTCCCATCTCTCGTAGCCGATAGGAAACAGCTTGTTGACTAACGCCCAATTGCTCGGCGAGTTGTTTTTGTGTTTGCGAATCATCTTCGTTCAACAATGCTTGTAATTCCACATCTTCGTATTTTTTTTTCGGTTTTTCCACGTTCCTCGTCTGCAACATCGAAGTCATCACTTTTGAAACGCCAAAACCATCGTTCACACGTATCTTGCGATGGAGCATGTTCACCATAAGCTCCTCGATGTAATCGGTATGATTCAACAGCAGTTTTCTTCAAATTAAAATAAAAAATTAATGCTGCCCGCGAATGCTCTTTGTTCGGTATAAATTTCGATATATTGAACACAACACTATGCACACACTTTTCCAATTTATCACTCGTGCGCGTCTGACCGTTGTTGATGACACAACAAAATAGCGCAGTGTCAAATCTTTATAGCACAAACTGCCTTGGTGCACCATCTGTTGTCTGAAATCCGCATTTCATACTCGTACACCTGGTATAAACATATACCTGTAATACTTGAAGTAGGAATGGAATGTGTAATTTCTAAACTTTAGGGGATGAGGGTGTAAGCTGTAAGGTTCAATAAATTTTGTTAGTTTAGGGGATTTGTTACTTGGTGGTTCAGTTAGTAAACAGTTTTTAAGAAAAAATTGTTATAGTCAAACATAAAGTTTATCAAATAAGAGTTATGCAAAAAAAAAACTACTAATTTTAAAAAGTTCTTTTGAAACTGTTTCATTTAACATTCCTGATTAATTTTCAAGCACGTAAATACCGAAATAATAAAAGTAGTCTAAAACAGGTACATTTGATATTTTTTGTAAACTACGCAGTGTATTTACAATAATAAATTTTACTACTACCAACCAGTAAGCATCGATGATGTCAGATAAAACTTTGATAAAACATCTGCGACTATATATATATATATATATATATATATATATATATATATATATATATATATATATATATACGAGGATGGTTTGAAAAGTCCGTGCAAAGTCCGAGAGATGGCACCACCGGCGCGTATCGAGGTCATGTTTAGTTAGTAGCATCTCTTGAATGAACGCAGACCAAGTTTCAGCCATATTGGTCTATTTCTTTGTGTTTGGCATTCGTGTGAATCAAGGAAGTCGAGTGATTTTCAAGAAATGGACGAAAAAGAATTTCGTGTGGTGATTAAACATTACTTTATGAAAGGCAAAACGCCTCAGGAGACTAAAGAGAAGCTTGATAAACATTATGGTGACTCTGCACCTTCGATTAGAACAGTTTATAAGTGGTTTCAAAATTTTCAGACTGGTCATATGGGCTCAAGTGACGCTGAACGTTCTGGACGGCCTGTGGAGGTTACGACTCCAGAAATCATAGATCAAATCCATGAAATGGTGATGGATGACAGAAGAGTTAAGGTGCGTGAGATTGCTAGTGCTGTGGGCATCTCGACTGAACGGGTACATAATATTTTGCATAAACATTTGGACATGAGAAAGCTATCCGCAAGATGGATGCCGCGATTGTTCACGCTTGACCAAAAACGGAATCGTGTGAAGTGTTGCAAGGATGGTTTGCAGCTGTTCCAGAAGAATCCGGAGGACTTTAAGCGTCGTTTCGTCACTGTGGATGAAACATGGATACATTACTATACTCCTGAGACCAAACAACAATCTAAACAATGGGTTACCAAGGGGGAATCTGCACCAAAAAAGGCGAAGACCGTTCCTTCGGCTGGAAAGGTTATGGCGACTGTCTTTTGGGGTTCGCAAGGGATAATCCTCATCGACTATCTGGAAAAGGGTTAAAACTATTACAGATGAATATTATTCATCGTTATTGGACCGTTTGAAAACCGAGCTGCAAGAAAAACACCCGCGATTGGCCCACAAGAAAGTCCTTTTCCATCACGACAACGCACCAGCACACACCTTAGCAGTTGTGGTCGCAAAATTAATGGAAATAGGATTCCAACTCGTTTCACATCCCCCCTATTCTCCAGACTTGGCTCCCTCGGACTACTATTTGTTCCCCAATTTGAAGAAATGGCTGGCGGGACAAAGATTTTATTCAAACGAGGAGGTGATTGCAGACACTAATGGATATTTTGCAGACTTGGACAAATCCTATTATTCGGAAGGGATCAACAAACTAGAACATCGTTGGACGAAGTGTATAAGCTTAAAAGGAGACTATGTCGAAAAATAAAACAGGTTTACCCCAAACACATAAGTAGTTTTTATTTTTGCACGGATTTTTCAAACCAGCCTCGTATATATATATATATATATATATATATATATATATATATATATATATATATATATATATATATGAGATATGAACGTCGTGCATATTCATTGTGGGACGAACTAATTGAAACACGGAATTTTAATGCATTATATACATATATATATATATATATATATATATATATATATATATATATATATATATAAGAAAGAGGAAGGAAAATTCTTTCAATCATAAATTAGTGTTTACTGGAGGAGGAGGAGACTGACTGTGCTGTTCCGTTTTTGGATACTAGGGTTGTACGCTCTGAAAATAATACAGTCAAACTTGACTGGTATAGGAAAAAAATTCTTATCATCCTATGAAACAGAAACTGAACATCATAAGAGGATTAAAAAACAGAATAGATAAAATTTGCCACCCCTCTTTTAAAAAAAAAAATGTAAAACTGTTAGAAAACATCTAGCTGGACAATTACTATCCTAAAGCTCTAATTAAAAAGAATTTTCAAAGACCCCCACTTCAAATCAATCCAACTGTTTCCACTAATGTCAACATTAATGTAGGAAAGTTACAATACATAGAAGGTCTTTCCCAGTCCTTGTCTTCTCTTTTTAAAAATACAAACATTAAGATTGCTAATTACAATATAAAAAGAATGAATTGTTTTTATACCAATTTAAAAGATAAAACCGATACTTTACAAAGACTTAATATAATCTACGGCATTCCCTGTCAATGTGGTTTGGTCTACGTTGAACAACCTCACAAAAGCTCTCTAAGAGATTAGCGTTACACAAAAGTGATAGCAAACACAAACCTAACGCAACTAGCTTGAGCTTACACGTAAATAATACAGATCACAGAGTACAATATAACAACAGATTGATTCTGGATGTTGAGACTAATTACTTCAGAAGACGTTTCTTGGAAATGTGTTACATAAAAACTTGTAAAAATAATCTCAATCACAAAAAAGACATAGAAGGATTGAGCTCTATGTATACATATTTACTAATACAAAATCATACCAAACCGATGAAAAAGAACGACTTTTATGAAAAACTTAGTTTCCAGTAAAGTTGACTCTTTCTGTTATTCCTACTTTTGACATATTACTAATTACTTTTTCGGTGTCTTCTTGTTATAAAATTAAAAAATTAAAAATTAAATATGATAAATAATAAATAACATCCAATATTAATATTCTCTTTCAAATACTTTAAATTAGTCTATGAGTCCTTTTGTTATAAAATTAAAGAATTAATATAATTAATAATAAATAACTCGTCTAATAGTAACATTCATCAAATTTAAGTCCCTTTACTATAAAATTCAACAATAAATATCATTAATAATAAATAATTTGTCTAATCCATCCATCCACCAAAAAATTTACCACATCCCTAACTTTAATGCTTTTGTGTTTTTTTGTCCACCTAATGACGACATAGACTACCAACAATATCCGGTTCAGACTCAAACTAAACTCGATGTCAAAAAAAAAAATTTAAAATGGAGTACCATTTCAACATCATGGTTTTTCTTACAGTTGTGTTCTGACTTAAAAAGTGTTTTTGATTAATGTTTATTGACAACGTTTTATTTCTAATACTTGTGTAACTCTCTAAGTGTCCTTTTATCATGTTTTTTGTAAACATACCTACTACCTGGCCAACAAAAATGCAAATTTTATTGTCTTCACCAGAGATGAATTAACTGCTAAATTTTTGTAAGTAATTTCTCATACAGCCTTATAATTTATTGAATCACATTTTAAAAACGAACGTTTTAAGTTTATTTTTTCTATACCTGGTTTGCATTTTTAGAGTCCAGAAGAAGCTACCATTAGGCAGCGAAAGCTCGATAACAAAAATAAAAAGCAGATACTAGAGCCTTTAGATCTTTGATTGCTCATCTCTTCTCCTTATAAGGGCGTTTCCCAGTAGTTAAACTTACGATATTATACATATATATATATATATATATATATATATATATATATATATATATATATATATATATATATATATATATATATATACTCGTATATACGATGTTATGAAAATCGTTTACTAATTTAAAATCCCAAAGTAACTGTGCATAAATAATGATAAATGATGAGAACAATGAATCTGTAGATTTATGTTTTCAGCATTTACGTTAATGAATCTGGTAAATAGACACATCAAAAATAATTGCCCCCAAAAATGAAATTTTAAAAAAATTTACTAAATAAGATGGATATGTGATAATAATGTTGGCGTCCGAGAGGATTGGGAAATAGGACTTTATAAAATTTTAAAAATTTTCAAATTAAGGAAAAAAACTAGTGTACGTTTCTTTACTTGATCCAAGCGATCACCGACTTAAATATAATAAACGATTTTCATAGCACCCTATATATGTTTTTCAGGAATGTTTACGTGTATATATGTTTAAATATTTACTAATTTTTTTACTTGTGTAACTCTCTAAGTGTCCTTTTATCATGTTTTTTGTAATCATGCCTACTACCTGGCCAACAAAAATGCAAATTTTATTGTCTTCACCAGAGATGAATTAACTGCTAAATTTTTGTAAGTAATTTCTCATACAGCCTTATAATTTATTGAATCACATTTTAAAAACGAACGTTTTAAGTTTATTTTTTCTATACCTGGTTTGCATTTTAGAATCCAGAAGAAGCTACCATTAGGCAGCGAAAGCTCGATAATAAAAAATAAAAAGCAGATACTAGAGCCTTCTTCTTATAAGGGCTTTTCCCAGTAGTTAAACTTACGATTATATATATGTATAATATATATATATATATATATATATATATATATATATATATATATATATATATATATATATATATATATATACGATGTTATGAAAATCGTTTACTATTTTAAAATCCCAACGTAACTGTGCAGAAATAATGATAAATGATGAGAACAATGAATCTGTAGATTTATGTTTTTCAGCATTTACGTTAATGATTCTGGTAAATAGACACATCAAAAATAATTGCCCCCAAAAATGAAATTTTTAAAAAATTTACTAAATAAGATGAATATGTGATAAGAATGTTGACAGGCGTCCGAGAGGATTGGGAAATAGGACTTTATAAAATTTTAAAAATTTTCAAATTAAGGAAAAAAACTAGTGAACGTTTCTTAACTTAATCCAAGCGATCACCGACTTAAATATAATAAACGATTTTCATAACACCCTAAATATGTTTTTCAGGAATGTTTACGTGTATATATGTTTAAATATTTACTAATTTTCGTACTCCTGCTTCAAGTGGACGTAATTCTTTTAAGTGTATTGTAATCGAGAATTTCACTCATAAACTAATAGACAAAATATGATGAAAATTTTACGCGAATCTTCTGAGAGTTCACGCTAACTGAAAATCATAGGGTTTTTTTTGTTTGTGCTGCCGTCCCTCGGAAAGTGTCGGAATTTTTCATAAACATATATATATATATATATATATATATATATATATATATATATATATATATATATTTATATATATATATATATATATATATATATATATATATATATATATATATGTATATATATATATGTATATATATATATATATATATATATATATATATATATATATATATATATATATATATATATATATATATATATTAGCCGAGCTTTCAAAAAGAGGCAAGATTTAACTATAATATTTAAACCGTTTATGTATCGCATGACATATAATCCAGGACAGCAGCAAAACGCCTAATAATATAGTCAGCGATATTAATGTGTTTATAGCCTAAAGGTCTACATGTACAACTAACTTATCGAGGGCGATATGGTAAAACTTTAATAGAATTGTGGGTTAGGGGAGATATCAGAGGTTTAGGTAAAGCTGGGCGGTGCGGTCTGGAAACTTTGAAGCCTATTCATTTCAATCAGAGGTTTAGAGATTGATGTTAAAAACTTGGAAGTTCTCTGGTAGGCTCAACAAATAGGTTTTTTGTGATTTTAAATAGAAAAATACTATTTGAAATTATTTTATCTTGGAAAATTTAATGTTATCGTATGATATTTGTTTAAAAAAAATAAAATAAAAATATTTTGTATTAATGAAAAATGTTCCATGCTAAAAAAGAATTGTGCATTTTCCTATATATAAGAGGTTATCAGACTAGTACTATATAAAATTATATAAAGACAGAAGTTTTAATTTCCAATATATTTAAAATGACTTGACAATTGTTTCACCATACAATGGCTTCTTCAGATTCTTCTAATTCACTTCTGAAGAAGCCATTGTATGGTGAAACAATTGTCAATCATTTTAAATATATTGGAAATTAAAATATAGTGTTGTTTTTTATATAATTTTATTATGAATTTTCAACAAGTATCGGCTAACACAATCAAAGAAGCTAGTACTATATATTTTTTAAAACGTGATAGGTGTCATGTTTTTTCCTAACTTCCACCAAAATTGACATTTGTATTTAGCATTGTTTGGCAAATCACCATGACAAGATACACAGGTGCACAGTCTATAGACATTGATAAAATTTAATATAAAAATAATGGATGTATGTGTGCGCTGTAAGGGTACTAATTCGAGTCAAATGATAGTGTTTGTGATGTTAAGAATCCAACCCGTCAAAAACGTAGACGTATTGCTGAAAATGTCGATGTTGTCACATGACTTTACATGTCGTTTTCAAGAACTTGGACTTCCTTATGGCACTACATGGAATATTTTCATAAAAATTTGCATTTGAAGGCGAAGAGTGTGAACATTTTTAGATGCCCGGCCCCGATTTATGAAAAAGTGTTACATGTTTTTTGTAGAGGGGGAGGATTTTCAGACGTCCGGACCCGATTTGCAGAAAATAATATATAAATGGTTCTGCTGATAAATGCACTAACGGATAAACAGACAGACAGAGAGACGTTGCATTTTATATATAATATAAAATTGGACAGACATTTGTTTTCGATCCGACAACCCATCTAACTTCGCCAGGGAGGTATCCGATGTTTTTTGGATGGTATGGAAGCTTACATCCTTTTTTCGAAGAAATGCCCTTCCAACGGTAAGCCTTGGTTTGACCAAAAATGCAAAGAAGCTTTGCTTCTAAACATCTTGCCTACCGACAATGGCGTGAAAATCCTAACACCATAAATCGTAACACCTTCGTTCGTGCCCGGAACAGATGCAAAGGAATTATCGACGAAACTAAAGAGGCACACAATTAATGAATTAGAAACAAACTTCTCGCTTGTCTCAACAATTCCAGGTCCTTTTGGGCAGTCGCTAAGGCAGTTAGTCAAAATTTCACCAAATCCACCATACCACCACTCACACGGCCAGATAATTCTATTGCAAACGACACCTGTTGGGAAAGCGAACTTGTTGGCTGTACTCTTTGCTTTACATTCTACTGTCGAATTATTCCCATATTGCAGTCAAGGATGTCCGATGTTGTCTTCAGACAGCGTATCATAAAGCGTATGCTTCTGGCTTCTGGCGCTGACGGAATACCTGCCATAGTTCTCAAAAACTGTGCGAGGGAATTAACACCAGTTTTATGTAGACTTTTCAACCTATCCTACCACCTAAAAAAGGCAAGAAGACCTTGCCAAATAACTACCGACCAGTCGCATTGCTTTCAATAACATCGAAAGTCATGGAAAAGGCTATCAATCAGCATCTTCTAAAATATCTTGAAGGATTCAACGTTATCAGCGATCACCAATATGGCTGGACGTTAATTTGGGAGCAAATATGTGCTGGCATGAACATGTTGCAGGCATAGCAAGGAGAGCTTCTCAAAAGTTGAGAATATTATTTTGAACCAGAAAGCTTTACATTCCACAACAACTGTTAATTCTTTACAAAGCTCAAATTCGACCAACTATGGAATACTGCTCCCATGTTTGGGGCTCCGCTCCCAAACACACACTGCATTTGTTGGATTCTGTTCAGAGAAGAGCTGTTCGTCTGATTGGAGACCCGGAAATGACCGGCGGCCTTGACTCGCTGGAACATCGAAGAAAGGTTGATGACTTGAGTCTGTTCTACAAGTATTTTCATGGAAAGTGTTCGAAGGATGTAGCCCGCTTAATTTCTCCCAAAGTGGTGCATATTAGCAATACACGACGTGCTAATACTTCACATCCGTTTGATCTTCAGCTTGTTAACCCGCGTAAAACGCTTTTCAAGCAGTCTTTTATATGGAGAATATCATCCTTTTGGAATAATTTTCCCAGGGCTGTGTTTCCTACCGAGTACTTTAAGGACTTCCCTGTGGCACGTGTGCTAGACCTATAAAACAAAAATAATATACGAGATTATAGATAACCTGGCCAGAGAACAAATGTATGAATTAAAAAAAAAAACATGTAAATCGGATAAGTGGTTCTCAAGTCATAAGCGCACTAACGGACAGACAGACAGATAGAGATACGTCGCATTTTATATATATTATATTCTTTACTAAATGATATTGTTCCATATTTAATGATTTAGGCAGTATATTGCAAGAGAACGCGCTAGCGGCAAACTTTTTTCCGACTTGATTCACTATTATCGTCACTGCTTATTCCTTATGTTGACGTAATAAAATATATTCTATAACCTGACCAGAGAACATATGTATGTTTAAAAAAAAGCACGTAAATCGGATAAGTGGTTCTCGAGTGATAAACGCACTAACAGACAGACAGACAGACGTTTCATTTTATACATATTATAGAAGACAATTATGTTTATATAATGTCACTATCGGCAAGGATAATTCATCATCTCCACACATTTTCCTATGTTTGGACTGAAAACTTGTACCAGAAAGGATCTAACCAGATTGCATCGGCTGTTTACTATAGACTTACGCAGTCATCACTAAAGGGGTTACGGAGATCAAACTTTTTTCAGACGGATGTGGAGGTCAAAAGAAAAATAAAACTAGGATTGCCACGTTTTTAAGATGGCTCTTGATGAAAGCTGCCGCAAATGTCAAAAAAATAGTTTTATACTTTTCTGTTGTTGAGCATTTGTTTATCCCTCCGGACAGACTTTTCGGGAAACTGAAGAACCAATTTAAAGTGATTGAAAATCCACAACAGTATGTTCAAATAATGAAAAATTACTGCACTGTTATCCCTGCTGGAGAAGCTTGTTGCGTCCAAGATTGGAAATTATTTGGGAAAGAGGTAGTAAAGCAGCCAGGGCAATGGCATTTCCAATTTCAAAAATCGAAGAAAATAATAATCTTTAGGACCAAATCTGAAAAAATTATTTTAGTTCAAGGGCAGCCGTTCTATGAATTTGAATGTGGCGAGCTAAAGACAATCAGGAAAAGAAGAAAATCACTCTGGTCAGATAGTAACAGAGTTTCAGACGTTCCTAAAGCTCGTCATATAAAACCGGCAAAGATGAATGTTGTGAATAGTGTACTTGAACTTTACTACAGCGTTGACTTGAGAGAAACCATAATTTAAATTTCTATATTGGAGTTTTCAATAAGACTTATCCACCAATGACAACTGAAGAAGATGATCTCGTGAATATAAACGATGAAGAATTAGACATGCCAATAGAAGTTATGTCGTAGGCAACTTTTTGTTTATTTGCAGTTGAGTTTTATTTTACATCTTTTTTGTATTTTTTTAGTCACACTGCATTTTAGGCATATCATTTTATTTTATAAATTTTTTGCATTTTAATTCGTAATGCTTTTGTATCTTTAACATTTTATTTTGTAAATTTTTACATTTTTTTGCATATGTTCTGGACAAAATATCTTTTTTAGTTTATAAACAACCTAATAATTTGGTCAAATTCCTTGGGAGACCGGTTTTCAACTCCTTTTGCATCTGTCCTGAAAATAAACATCGCGGACACTCCGTTTACAAAAGCAATTAAAACCAAATACAGATGCAAAAACAGCTAAATCCACTTTATTTTTATTTATAGTTATTGTCCTGTGATAGCCACATTATAGGCATTTTGCTGATTTAAAGCAAATTTTAATGATTCCTTTACGTAAAAAACCTAATTTTTATGAGTTTTTATTGATTTCCAAAAAAAAATGTTCAAGTGGATTTAATTGTTTTTGCTACTGGATGACTCGTATATATATATATATATATATATATATATATATATATATATATATATATATATATATATATATATATACACATATATATATATATATATATATATATATATATATATATATATATATATATATATATATATATATATATTAACGCAACAATATATTACATCATACAAATCTCTATAATGAATTAACTTTAATAATTTTTTTATGAACATTGGTTACACTAAAAAGTTATTCCGATACTTTAAAAGTGAATTAGCTACCAAATTTCTCTATAAGATTCGAATTAAAATTATTCTTAAGACCTAATACCAAAATCGTTGAAATTATGTAATAATGAAAAAAATAAAACTAGTAACAAAATTAATGGTGTAACTGGGACACTAGTAGGGTGTGTTGCCTCCTCTACTTCGGATGACAGCGTTTATGCACCTAGGCATGCTTCTAATTAAATTTTGGATAAAATCTTGAGGAATTTGCTCCCATTCTGTGATAACTGCATTTTCAAGTTCCCTCAGATTTCTAGGTGCAGGTATATGACGTTTCATATTTTTCTTAAGGTGATCCCATATATGTTCTATCGGATTCAGATCCGGGCTTTTGGGTGACCATTGCATAATCGGTATATCAACTTGATTAAGATAATCGAGCCACGTGAGGTCGAGCGTTGTCTTGCATAAACAGGAAATTGGGCCCACAAAATGACCGAAAGGCATCACATGTTCTATTACAATATTCTCAAGATAGTAGTCAGCATTCATGGATCTCGTACGGACAGGAACCAACTCTGTGCGAGCATCAAAGCAGATGCCACCCCAGAACATAACAGAGCCACCGCCGAATGGAATCCTTTCAGTGATATTGCAAGGAGCAAACCTCTCTCCTGGTCTTCGCCATACTCGCTCACGACTATCTGAATGTTTTAGACTAACCCTAGTTTCACCTGTGAAAAAAACTTGTTTCCAATCATCCACAGACCAGTTTTCGTGATCTCGAGCCAAACGTAATCTGGCAACTCTGTTCTCTCTAGTAAGCAAGGGCGCAGTGGCTGGTCTCCTACTGTTTAACCCAGCTTCATTTAACCATCTTCTAACTGTTTTAGAAGAAACTGTGACATTGCGAACAGCTTCGAGTTCGTTTCTTATTATAGAACTAGTGTCAGTCCTGTTTCTTAAAGCATATTGTCTTATAAAACGTTCATCTAGGTCGCTAGTGCATCGTTTTTCGCCCTTGCCCTAGCCTTCTAGAATAAGTTCCTACTTCATTCAAGCGTCTTACCATACGACTTATTGTGGAACGATGTTTGCCTAACAAATTGGCAACATAACTCTGACAATATCCCTCGTCCAATAAAACTGAGGCTCGCACTACCTCGTGTTAAGTTAAATTCCTTGTTCATTTTTCTAATTCTTCGGGTCAAAAATAAAACAGTCTACCATAAAAACGTATTACTTTGAAAAAAGGGAACAATTTATAAGCTTACTTTTAAAGAAAATCTATCGCATTATTACAGAAAATTGTTTATCTTCTAAAAAATTCTTTAAAACTGTAAATCTAAACGAATTTTTTCGATTTCTGTCATGAACAACGAAACAAAATATGCATAGCCTACTATTCAAATACTCGATAAACTTTAAAACTGACATAAGAAAAAGGTAAATTAATTTTCAGATTGTTGCGTTAATTTTGTCCAGGAGTTTATATATATATATATATATATATATATATATATATATATATATATATATATATATATATATATATATATATATATATATATATACACACACACGTAGGCTGGTCTAGCTATTTAAAACACTTTTTTTTTGCAAAATTCGACTTTATTCATCAATATAGTCTCCTTCAAGAGCGATATAACCAATCCAACGCCTTTCTGACATCTCTATACCTTTCTTGTAGAAGGATTTGTCTATTCCTTCAAAATAGGCCTCAATTTCGGCGATAACTACTCTTCATTGGAGCCAAATTTTTTCCCGCGCGCATTTTTTTTGAGGTTTGCGAATAGATAATAGTTGCTGGAGAATACGGTGGATGAGGAAGCAATTCGAACCACTGGCTTGTGACACGGCGCATTGTCTTTATGAAAGAGCACTTTTTTCTTGTTCATTTAGGGCCGTTTCTTTGTAATTTCTGCCTTCAAACGCACCAATAACTTTATATAATATTCGCTATTGATGGTTTTTCCCTTCTCAGCATAGTCGATGAAAATTATTCCATGCGCATTCCAAAATACAGAGGTCAAAACATTCCCAGCCGACTGTTGTGTCTTTGGTTGCTTCGGGCGACTTTCACCGACTACTGTCCAGTCAGCTGACTGCCGATTTGATTCGGATGTGTAGTGGTGGATCCATGTGTCATCAATTGTCACATATCACATGAAAAAATCCTTTTTACTGCGCTAAAACAGGTCCAAACAGCGCTAAGAATCATCAACTCATTGTTGTTTTTACTCCACCGTGAGTAAACGTGGTACCTATAGAGAACAGAGCTTTCTCATACCCAAATGTTCATGCAAAATATGACCAACACGTTCTTTTGGTATCTTTAGGGTATCAGCCATCTCACGTAATTTCACTTTACGGTCATCCAAACAATTTTGTACATGTGTTTTCCAGTGTAACCACCTCATTTGGGCATCCAGAGCGTTCACCATCATTTGTATCTGTACGACCGCCTTTAAATTTAGCATACCAGTAAATGATAAGTGATTTTCTAGGGTCGGAGTCCCCGTAACACTTATCAAGTCATTGCTTTGCTTGAACGGTATTTTTTCCCATCAAACAATCAACACACGAAATTCGATTTTTTCCATTGTTTTGAAAATATCAAAAGTAGCGTCACTAAAGCCACTATAACTTATAAACTAATCGTCGAAATGTCATGAAATTTTAATAGGTATCGTTCGAAGTTTGGTACTTCCTAAAAATCATATGGAATTTTTGAAAAGGGCGGCCTACGTGTTGTGTGTATATATATATATATATATATATATATATATATATATATATATATATATATATATATATATATGATATATATACAAAGATATTTATCATCCGTAAAATATAAAGAAGGGAAAAGATGTATATCTGCTTTAGCGGACAAAAACCGTGCTCTTTGCTCCAAAGCTATGGGCTACCCGATTGTGCCATCTAAGAATCATTAAGTTAGGATATGCATATTTTACTCGTCAGCTAGCTTAGGTAAAAAGGCATAACCTCAGTAGCATCCGGTGTGAAACCGTCAAAACTTTTAATTCAAGTGTACCACGCATAGGAGAAATAAGTACCTTTGGTGTTGTAAGCGAATAGGGTTCTAATACCTCTGTAAAAATAGAGTAATAATACCACTATTGGATGTCGTAAGAATGCAGTACGAATTACTGTACCACCTAACTCCATTAGCTATACAAACTAACCCATACTTCAAGAAGTATCTCAGAAATACCATCTTTTCGCATGACGAGTCAATATTAATAACTTAAAATACATCATTTCAACCAGACAATATATCAAAATAAAAATCGAAACTAATTAATTTTTTACTATTAACAAAGGCCGGTGCGTGTCTGTGGCTTCTTACAATCTTATCTTGTAGATTAACTAACTCATTTACACCTCTTTATCATTCCCCAGTCTTTGTAATTAGTTATACTTGTGACAGTACACGGAAAATCCAAATCTAAATTTGAATCTTTTTGCTTTGGAAAAATATTAATGAAACATAAACGAAGAGAAATATGAATGTTAATGTGAATGTACATATTCGCGGGGTGCGGAGCGCATGGTGGGGAAAAGGAGATCGATCGCAGCGCACGCTGTGTCGAAAATTTCAAACCTGTCTGGGCGGCTCTTGTCAAATACATATATATTGTGGGTATCATCAAATATAAATTTTACACATTTCCAAGACAGAGTGGGAAATTAGTAAGGAATAACCAGTCAAGTGCAAGTTGAACTTGCGCAATTAGTGTTCCGTACGTTGATTGCTTTTAAAATAAAAAATTTTGTTACGGAGGTATAAAATGATCAGTGACTTTACAAAACACACCTCAAATGAGTTTTCAACACAGTTTGTTTCCAATCTTTAATGAAAACTTATGACCTTGAAATTTTTGTTTTTTTTATATACCAGATAAATTATTAAAGGTAATGCACTCGTGATAATTTTGGTTCAATCTGCACTCCGTGAAGAATATTCCAGATTTTTTTTAAAATGTTTTGATAAGTACTTTTCGAGATAAGGCATAGGGACAGCGATTTTTCGAGATTTTTTAAAAATAATACAAAGAAAAGTGCGCGCAAGTATTACATTATATATATATATATATATATATATATATATATATATATATATATATATATATATATATATATATATATATATAATTATATATATATTATTATATTATATATATATTATTATATTCATTCATTCATTATTATATTCATTCATTTCAGCAGTTGTTTACTGTTTTTCCATCTCTCGAGCCCACTAAGTACCTGCTTTGCCACTCCAAGATTGACAGACGAGAGAATAGAATACGAGATGCAACAACTAGGAAAACTCCAGAAATATTGCCGAAATGTATCCGTATCAGATAGACTGATACATGTAGACCGATAGTCTGACGAAAATTCGTGATCTAGAGAACTTGCAACTTGAAGAAGTGTCAAATTCTGAGAGAGTGATTATTTTACGAATTTAATGGTTCCCTTATTGACCCCAGTAAATATTCTTCCATGAGTCGCAGCCGCAATTTTAAAACTAATTTAATGTAGACCAAGGAAAATCGAGGTGAAAATTATTTTTTACTCGTGTTTTCACAAGCTTTCATATTTGACACCACACTCGATGACCTAGTAAAAAAATTTTTTTTTCACTTCCGATTTCACCCCACAAAACTAATCCCTTAAGTCAAAATTTAACTTTCAAAACTATATGGCTCTGATAAGGCCATCAATTCCTATATTAGTACCAAATTTCAACTTTCTATGTCAAATAGTTTCGGAGAAAATCGGGTGTGACAGACAGACAGGCAGACACCGAAGTGATCTTATAAGTGTTCCGTACGGAACACTAAAAAGTAAGTCACAAAACGTGCGTTGCAGTCCCACTGAATTAGTTTTAATGTTTATTTAATAACCTCTATTATGTAATTGTTTTAATATTGATAGATCTCCGAGGTTTCCAAAACCTTGTGAGTTTGATCGTCGAGTTTACAGGCATAGACAAACGTCTTCTTACTTCCGTTTCACAGCTACCATTGTTAGTTATGAGGGATTCGAAATAATTGGAATGGTCTACAGCAGTGAAACCAATAATTTCATTTATCAATCATTACCTTGGTTTTCACTCTATTAGTTGTCAATCCACAATTTTTGCTAGTGATTTCAAGGCGCTCCATAATTAATTCTAGGTCTTGTATTGAAGGTTACTTGGCTTTTTTCCACCCATTGTCACACCTCCACTACAGCCATCCAAAACAGACCTCATCATATGTTCACTATATATGTTAAAAAGTAAGGGAGACAAAATACAGCCCTATCTGAAGCCAGCTTCTACATTAAAGGGATCGGAAAAAAAATTATTCAGTTTAATTCTGCCATTTATTTTCTTATACAGGAATCGGATAAGGATTACAAGATGTATAGGTTTTCCCATGCTGATTAGAATCCATCAGAGTTTGTTCCATTATATGCAGTCTATAAAACAGATATAGATTGTTATTTGGACTTTTTCTATTATCTGACATATGTTGAAAATTTATTCTCCAGTCCCTCTTTCTGGAATGAATCCTGTTTGTTCGGTAGATATTGGCTGCAGCAGAAATGTTGAATCTTTCATTTAGGATCCAGAGAAACATTTTTTTTTTTTTTTTTTATTGGTCTAGCACACGTGCTGCAGGGAAGTCCCTAAAGCGCTCCAGGAGCGGCACGAGTGCGGAAGAAGCGATTCACGTTGTTCTTGAATCGCTGTAAATTGTACTCGGTGGGAAACACAGCGCTGGGCAAATTATTCCAAAGGGATGACGTTCTCCATATAAAAGATTGCTTGAAAAGCGTTGTACGCAGAGTAACAAGCTGAACCTCATACGGATGCGAAGCACCAGCGCGACGTGTATTTCTAACATGCACCGCTTTGGGAGGAATTAAGCGGGCTACATCCTTCGAACACTTTCCATGAAAATACTTGTAGAACAGACTCAAGTCGCCAACCGTTCTTCGATGTTCCAGCGAATCAAGGCCGCCGGTCAATTCCGGGTCCCCAATCAGACGGACCGCTCTTCTCTGAACAGAATCCAACAAATGCAGTGTATGTTTGGGAGCGGAGCCCCAAACGTGCGAGCAGTATTCCATAGTTGGTCGAATTTGGGCTTTGTAAAGAATTAACAGTTGTTGTGGGGTGTAAAGCTTTCTGGTTCTAAATAATATTCCCAACTTTTGAGAAGCTCTCCTTGCTATGCCTGCAACATGTTCATGCCAAGATATATTTGCTCCCAAACTAACGCCCAACAAATTGAGCGACGATGCTAGGGGAATGGAGTGCCCCGACATAACTATGTCGGGTTCAGCAACGTTAACTTTTTTAGAAAAAACTGCCGCTTGGGTTTTTGTAGCGTTAAATTCCACTTGGTTACTGTCACCCCAAGATAGAATTTCTTCCAGGTCTTTGTTGAGTTGAACGACCTCCTGCTGTCTGCGGACATTCGCCTGAGCAGCCGATGTTCGAGCGTTCAAGGTGAATGAAGAGACAAGCGTACTGTCATCTGCAAAGCTATAGATTGGATTCCCGGTCTTTTCCAGCAGATCGTTAATGTAAATGAGAAAGAGAGTAGGAGACAGTATGGAGCCCTGGGGCACACCAGCGTTGACAGTGAGGGTGTTAGAAAGAAATCCGTCGAACGCCACTCGTAAAGAACGCTCTCTGAGGAAACATGAGAGCCACAAACAGAACCTTTCAGACATACCATAAGAGCGCAACTTAGCCAACAGTCCATCGTGCCAAACACGGTCGAATGCCTTGGATATGTCAAGAGCAACCGCCCGAGATTCTCCAAAGTGTTCAATTGCGTTGTTCCAAACATGTGTTACATAAGTCAGAAGATCTCCTGTTGATCTATGTTTACGAAAACCATATTGGTGATCGCTAATAATATTGAATCGTTCAAGATATTTTAGAAGATGCTCATTGATAACCTTTTCCATGACTTTCGATATGATTGAAAGCAGTGCAACTGGTCGGTAGTTATTTGGCAAGGTCTTCTTACCTTTTTTAGGTATCGGCTGAACCGTGGCACATTTCCAGCAGGACGGAAATATTCCCTTTCTGTAGGATAGGTTAAAAAGTCTACAGAAAACTGGTGTTAGTTCGCTTGCACAGTTTTTGAGAACTATGGCAGGTATTCCGTCAGCGCCAGAAGCCTTCTTGGTGTCTAGCTTCATTAAAATACGCTTTATGATGCGCTGTCTGAAGACAACATCGGGCATCCTTGACTGCAATATGGGAATAGTAGGTGGTGTTTTTCCTTGGAAATCGACAGTAGAATGTGTAGCAAAAAGTTCAGCCAACAAGTTAGCCCTCTCAACAGGTGTGGTTGCAATGGAATTATCTGGCCGTGTGAGTGGTGGTATGGTGGATTTGGTAAAATTTTGACTAACTGCCTTAGCGACTGCCCAAAAGGACCTGGAGTTGTTGGGACAAGCGAGAAGTTTGTTTCTAATTCGTTGATTGTGTGCCTCCTTGGTTTCGTCGATAATTCCCTTGCATCTGTTCCGGGCATGAACAAAGATGTTTCGATTTACGGTGTTAGGATTTTCACGCCATTGTCGGTAGGCAAAATGTTTAGAAGCAACAGCTTCTTTGCATTTTCGGTCGAACCAAGGCTTGCCGTTGGAGGAACATTTCTTCGAAAAAGGGATGTAAGCTTCCATACCAGCCAAAATAACATCGGAGACCTCCCTGGCGCAGTCAGATGGGTTATCGAATCGAAAACAAACGTCCATCCAAGGGAAAGTTCGAAAGTATTCCATGAGATCTTCCCATTTATCAACAATATCTAAACAGTGTGATACTAGAACGATTGTTCTATAGTTGCTGCAATTCAAAGAGGATCCTTTCTTATGCCAAGGTATAAATGCAATTTGACACCAGTCTTTCAGCCATCTACTAGTCTTCCATACCACATTACACAGTTGATGTAGCCAAGTCACTGCGGTTTCCCCCATCACCTTTATTATCCCTGCAGTTATCTCATCAGTACATGGTGCTTTTCTGTTCTTTAACCCTAGTCTTAGTTATGCTCCAAGAATATTCTCTTCCATCGATCGCAGTATGAAGGTTGACGAATCTGCGATTCCAGCAAGACCTCAATGTGTCTTGGCACGAAGGAAAATAAAAGTTGAAGTTATAATATCAAAGCCAAATGCATAGTTAATTAGAGAAGTAAGTGAAGTGAAGACAGATCAGCCTTCAATGATCGATTAAGGATATCAAATCGATGTCTTTTCCTAGCTTGAATGCAAAGAAACTACATTTAATTGCAATAGTTATATTTATAGTGATTACTGCCATGCTGAAATCTAAGTCTCTCTCTCTCTTCTTCTCTTGTCAACCCAAGTGTGTCCACTCCTGGACGTAGGTCTCTTCTAATATCTTCCATGCTTCTCTAGTAGTAGTAGTAAAATGAGTTGGTGGTACCTTGGGTCCCTGGTGTCACCTAGATCTGTGACTCCCCACTAAGTCGAGTCAGGGTCGCAGTCTCAGTCCGGCATTTTCTGCCAAGAGACATAGACTATTAACCCTGACATCTTGGGTTCACAGAATAGTTCACCCCAGTATCTATATCTTTTTACCATTAGTGCAGGACATTCGCACAGAATGTGAATATTGTCCTCGCTTTCTTCCTCGCAGAGCCGACATGTTTTCCACTCAGCCAGTTTGAGGTTATATAAATGGACCTGTAGTGCCACATGTCCTGTAAGGAGTCCTATACTCAGACGTAACCTTTGTTTTGACATCGACAAGGGTTCCTTTGTTCTGCCGTCGTAGTTTGTAGCATAAGGAGTTTGGCTTGACGACACCCCGCTCTTGTAGTCCAAGAGAATTGGTATTCTTTATCCAACCATTCCCTGATTTTGTTTTTACCGAAAGCGAATGGAACTGCTACTACCTGTTCAGGTGGATCCTCCAAGGTGCCTCTTTTGGCGAGTTCGTCCGCTATTTCATTTCCAGATATGCTTTGATGGCCTGGTAACCACATTAAGGTAACTTCGTCTTTACCTCCTAACGTGTTTAGTTCTTGTTCACATTCCCTGGTCAGCAAGCTGTCCGTGGTGGAGTTAACAAGATGCTTCTCTATCTTTTGCCACATTTAATCACTGCTTGCCTGCTACTACTCTTATATTATCGACCCATCGTTTCTGTGGACGTCCCACGCTTCTTCCTGTATCTGTGGGTCTCGATACAGTGACCCTATATGCCCATCTGTCTTCGGATGATTTAGCCCCATGACCCGCCCATCGCGACTTCTAGAGCTATGTCATTGACTTTGGTTCGTCTTCTTATCTGCTCGTTATGAATTCTATCTCTAAGGGTAATACCAAGCATGCTTCTTTCTATAGCTCTCTGTCAAGTTACGAGCTTTCTAGTAAATGCTTTAGTGAGGCACATTATTTCCACTTCATATATGCTGACAGGTAGGACACAGGTATTGTAGACTTTAGTTTTTAGGTTTATGGGTATTGTAGTATTTTTTAAGATATGTCCTAGTTTCCCAAAAGTTGTCCATGCTAGCTTTATTCGCCTGATAATTTCTCCATGCTGGTTCTCCTTTCCGACCTTAATAAAATAATATATACTCGTATAATAAATAATAATAAAAATAAACTAAGTAGATATACTCGTCGACGCGTCCTATGGTGTTATTTACTATCTGTATGTTGGTATCAAAAGCTGTCCATGCTAGCTTTATTCGCCTGATAATTTCTGCATGCTGGTTCTCCTTTCCGACCTTAATAAAATAATATATATAAAAAATAATAAAATAAACGAAGTAGATATACTCGTCGACGCGTCCTATGGTATTATTTCCTATCTGTATGTTGGTATCTTCAAGGCTCATTAATATAGTTTTTTTAAAATTCATTTCAAGACCTACTCTTGCAGAGACCACATTCAGCTGGTTTAACATTTCCTGTAGCTCACTGGTGTTATTAGCTATCATGACTTTGTCGTCTGCAAACCTAAGGTAACTCAGTCTCATCCCAATTTAACTCCTTAAAAACATCTTCACGTAGTTGAGATAGTATCTTCTTGTCGCATTCTTCTTTTTAATGGCATGTTGGTAGTGATAGTTGTTTGGTCAATTTTAATGTGTATAAAGGGTTCTTTATAGATGTTTAAATAGAAATCCAAGTAGAAATAGCAATAAACTCAAGAATTATGGTGTCTAAAATACTTGCAAAAGAAATAAAGACTCTGGTACTGATCACAAAGCAAATCAATCAAGCACATCGAAAAGCCAAGATTTTGATGATATTTCATCGTTTCGAAATGATTATTTACCTATAATTTAATGAAATTAATAGTATTAGAACACATGGCTTTTCATTAAAATAAAAGATAACTCTCAATTTTATTTAAAGTAACTTGTATGGTGTTAATGTCACAGAAGTTTACCTAATTATGTGGGCCCGTATCAAATAACTTTGGTCGTTAATTCGTAGTTCTTCCGCATTCCTCACATGGTGCGCAGAAACAAATTGATTGTCTTTTGTCCTAGTTTTTGATTGGAAGAAGAAGAAATTATGGCTTATATTTTGAAACTCCGTCTTTTGTCGGTCCTGGCGACCCGTGGCTCCGTGGCATAGTCACTTGCTTGCGGTGCAGAAGGCCTCGGGTTCAATCCCGACAAGTCGGTGTACTTTTATTTATTAATTTATTTAAGTATATTTGACTTAGCCACATATATAGGTAGTAGTTGTTGCATAACATGCAATAACGTCCTTGGCAGCACTATCGCGTTGTCGAAAACGTGACGTAAAATACAGAAATGTATGTTTCGGCATTTGGACAACGTTTACAGTTATTACGACATCCCCGCCGGATATATAAAAAGGGTAAGATCCCTATTTTGGTGGGGAGGTGAACGATAAAAAAATAATTAAAAATCGGTCAAGTGTAAGTTGAACTTGCGCAATTAGTGTTCCGTACGTTGGTTGCTTTTAAAATAAAAAAAATTTTGTTGCGGAGGTATCAAATGATCAGTGACTTCACAAAACACACCCCAAATGAGTTTTCAACAAAGTTTGTTTCCAATCTTTACTGAAAACTGATGACTTTGAAATTTTTGTTTTTTTTATATACCAGATAAATTATTACAGGTAATGTACTCGTGATAATTTTCGTTCAATCTACACCCCGTGGAGAATATTCCAAAATTTTTTTCAAAATTTTTTGATCAGTACTTTTCGAGATGCAGTGATTTTTCGCGATTTTTTAAAAATAATACGAAGAAAAGTGTGCGCAAGTATTACATTATATAAATACAAATATATATATATATATATATATATATATATATATATATATATATATATATATATATATATATATATATGTATATATATATATATATATATATATATATATATATATATTACTCGTGTTTTCACAAGCTTTCATTTGACACCACACTCGATGACCTAGTCAAAAAATTTTTTTTTCACTTCCAATTTCACTCCCCAAAACTAACCACTTAAGTTAAAATTTAACTTTCAAAACTACATGGCTCTGATGAGGCCATCAATTCGTATAGTATTACCAAATTTCAACTTTCTATGGCAAATAGTTTCGGAGAAAATCGAGTGTGACACACGGACAAACAGACGGACGGACGGACGGACAGACAGACACCAAAGTCATCTTGTAAGTACGGAACACTAAAAATAAGTATATTCGTTTTTGTGACCTGTGAATATTATACCCTGCATTCAAACAACTATAATCTTGCTACCAAAATATTTGTTCAACTATTTTACAATAAAATAACAACGACTAAATTACCTAGTTCAGCCTGGCATAATTAGATCCAAACACCAACAATACTTACTTCTCTTTAACATAATAAGAACGATGTAGTCGATGTATATGTACCGTAAGAGCAGAATAATTTATTGTTTTTGGTATGACAAACTAAATTGGCAGAATATAAATATTTACAATCTTATTTACTAACCTTTTATTTATAGACTGAAAAGTAAGTCAACCGAACACCAGAAATTTTATTTAAGGCCATGTTTTTCGAGAACCAGTTTAGTTTAAAACGTCAAAGTGGGTTGCACCTGCCGTCTAAGAATTCGATTTTATATGCCCAAGGAGAGTTAGTACTGAACACTGAAGATCTTCACATGTTTTCTCTTTAAGATTCTTTATTGGAAGTTACGGTACTTAAGTCAGTTCATAATCATAAAAGTTTAATTCTTTTTATTGTTCAGGGCTGGAATTCTCACTTACATATGATGGTGATTGTTTGGTAAAAATCAACATCCATCATCTTCTCGATTTTTCCAAAATTTATGTGATTTGATATTGACATTTTACTTATAATACGAAAACCTGCAGTTGTGCAAAAGTACAGTTTTAATTCTCCATCTCTCCTCTCCTCTCAGACGTTTTTCTTCAATGATTTTCTTCAGATCTTCGACAGCAAATCTTTTCATTAACTGCGAATCCATTTTCCATATATTCAAAAAAATTCAAAGCTGCTTCGTAGTTACATGCTCCTGCTAGCACAGTTTTTTTTTATTGTATTTCTTCGAATAGAGTTCGCTCAACCTTCATTATTTCTCTAATACGGGTGTCGATATCTGCTAAAGAAAATGTTTTATTTCATTAAAACCTTCTCATTATATCCGAGAACATCGAAACTTTACAATAAATAAAAATTGAAACAATATTATTCAAAAACGAATAATGCTATCCGATTTTCTGTAACTGCATATGGTAAAGAATGTTCTTTTTTATAAACTTGTTAAAATTTGATGTCGCTATCTGCTAAGGAAGATTTTTTATTTGATTAAAACCTTCGCATTATATTCGAGAACATCGAAATTTTACAATAAATAAAAATTGAAACACTGTTATTCAAAATGAACCATACTATCCGATTCTTTGTAACTGCACTTGGTAAAGAATGTTCTTTTTTATAAACTTGTTAACATTTGATATCGCTATCTGCTAAGGAAAATTTTTTATTTGATTAAAACCTTCGCTTTATATCCGAGAAAATCGAAATTTTACAATAACTAAAAAACTGAAACACTGTTATTTCGTCTCGTCTTGGTATACCTGCCGACCGTCTCCAAAAGTCCATTTCTAGTGTATTTATTTTTTCTTCTAAATATTTACTAATTTGTCAAGTTTCACTGCCATATTAAATAATACTCTTAAAAATACTATTTTAGATGTCTCTTTCCCGTTGATTTAACCAAAGTTTTGAATTTAATGGTGTTATTACTTATTTTACTTTTATTATTCGATATTCTATTTCTCGGTCTGTCCTTTCACTTTGATCTATTTTTGTTCCTAAGTATGTCTACACTTTCGCATGCATTTATTCTTTTTTTCCGTTATTCAAAATAAGATCTTCTTCTTCACCTCAACACACAAGTATTCAGTTTTGGTTATGTTTACTATCAGACCCCACTTCTCGTATTGTTCTATTAATTTTCGAAACGGTCTTGGTTTTGAATTTACTTCTCTGAAAAGCGTTGGAGAGAGACAGCAACCCTGCTTTTTGTTACGGTGAAGTGTTACGATAACACGCCATTAATTTTTAATTGTGATCCAACATCATTATACAATTACTCCAATCAGAATACGATTTTGAGGTGAAATAGTTGGATACTGCTACTTTTTTTAAAAAATATTCATCTCGATGAGTATATTAAGAAAAAAAATATTACGACCGCTGAAAAATTGGAGCAACACCCTCAGAAATGGAAGAATTGTCACGTTTTCCGGTTTTTTAGCGTATGTTTGCAATTTTATCATAAAATTATGAAAGGTAAACTAAAAATTCTGACAGATTTCGATTTTAGATAAAAAAACGAAAAACTTAAGGGGTCATTCATATTATTTAAACCTTCTGGTCGGGAGAAATTGGCTGTTTTTGTGGTTTCTTTTTGTCATTTTTTTTATTATTAATTAATTGCAAATTATAAGCTATTTTTTTTAGTTTAGAAATATGTTCCATTGACATTACTTTAATTGATCTAAACATAATTTTGGGCATTTTTAAAATATTAGATGTATTTTTCACTCCTCATAATATTGATAAATTTTACCGATTCACGTTTTTTTCTTCTGACGAATTTTTTAAACAATTTTTTTCAGTATATTACTACCTTACCTAAAATATCAGAAAGTATTCCTTAGTCCCTAAGCTTTTGTTTGAGGTACCTAAGAACTCATTTAAACAATTTAGGCCAGATAAATTGGCCATTTTAGTCTCAAATTTAATTTTTATTAATGTTAATTCCCGATTTCTTCTTTAAAAGTTATTTTTTCTTGAGTTTTATAATATTTTCAGTAACCAAAGTTATTTTTAATTATTAAACACAGGTTACTGTACATGTTGTGTAACTGAGGACGTCATATGGTCCATTTAGGCTGAAAAACTGGCCATTTTACATTCAATTTTGTGCTTATTTTGTTTCAAATTTACCGTTACTTTTAAAAAGTAATTTTTCTTGAATTTTATCATGTTTGACATAACGAAGATCATTTTTATTAGTTATAAAATCTGTAGAATAAGTCTTAGAAAGAGAGGCCGAAGCATTTGAGTCACCGATCTGGATGAAACTTGGTGGAGGGTCAGGTTTCACCGATATATTAAGAAGGCCGTTTTATGTTTTACCTCATAGGATTTTTTTAAAGTAAATTAATTTTATTTGGCTTCATAATGTTTTGAAAAAGTAGTAATATTTCTATTAAATAAAAAATACATTGCCGCAACAATTTAAATATAATTTATTATTTTATTTAATTACTTAAACTTGTATCATTAAAATTATTATTTTGTGCAGTAACTTTACAATTTTTATTAATTTAATTATTATATCTTCATAAAAAAATTACATTCACAGTTAATTTAAGAGTTTTTCTACTTAACCAAAAGAGAAAATGAATTTTTTGTTTACAAAATCGGATTGTTACAAGAGAACTATTTTTTGCTCGATTTTTTGCAAAATGTCCCTACTATACTATAGTGCACTATTAGTATGTATTATGTAGCTAGTATGGTCTTAAAAGCACTAAAACTATATCTAGTTATATATTGAAGGCCACTGTTTCTGATCAGATGAATGTCTCTGAGTAACTAGACGTATAAGTAAAGTAGGAGCAGAGCAGTAGCATTAAAAAATACTTGTTACTTTACTTTAAAGATGTAAAAACAAAATTGATCAAAATGTAGTAATTTTTAAATAATAAAAATTAGATAAATACGTTAATAAAAATATTTAGAAATTATAGAAGAAATTATTTAATAATAATTAAAAATAAGTCTATGCAAAAATACGCTAAAAACTCAAAAACGCGCCAATTCTCCCATTTTTGAGGGTATTGCCCTAATTTTTCAGCAGTCGCAATAGTTGTTCCATAATATACTCGTCGGGACGAGTATTTATTTAAAAAAAAAAGTAGTATCCGAAGATTTCTGTTTTTGGCCTGTTTTGATAGTATTCTGGCTGAACTAAGTTGTTTGATTGCTTTTTTCCGAATTTTATATAAGTGAAATAAAAAATTCAAGATATCTGAGATTTAAGATATTTTAACTTAGATTTGGGAACTTGAGCTGAAGATATTTCGTGACTTTTACTAACTTGAAACTAAACCTAGTCAAGTTTCATCTTTAGGGGTCCTGGGGTAGGGGTTCATGTGGTAAATTGTTTATTGGCAATGAAAATATCAATAGTAATAAAAACTATAATCAGAATGATATTTGAATAATGCATTTAAATGAAAATTACGTAAAATTTTCTGCTATATCAATATATATCCCAATAATTTAATAGGCTTAAAATATTTTAATTGGCATATAAAATAAAATTTAATTATTACTGTTATTAATAAAATTTTGCGTAAACAGCGCAAGAGTTCTTGTATCAACAATTTATTATTACTGTAATTATTATAAAATATTTTAGTATAATGTGGTATCAAAGTTTCTGAAATTATTAATAATTGGAGTTTTTGTTCATTAATTTTAGCTCCGGAAATTATTATTTGGTGATTTTCTGTTAATTTGTTATTATATATTCCTGAAGGCCTATTATTTAAATTTAATCGAAATGTATACATAGTGAAGGTGTACTGGAAAAAATCAGAAAGAGATAGATAGATAGACAGATATTAGTAGCACAGTAAGCCCAATATAGTACCGAAACTCAGGGGTATAGCCTGTCCCAAAATGTAAGATCCTGATTTTTGCCGTTTTAAGTGGGCAATATAAAAATTCTGACTTTATGATAGGTTACAGAGATGGACTTAAGAATTTTATTCTTTAATGCAAATAAATAAAATTATAAGTGTTTTTGGAGGAGTTTATTTATAGATGCATGTAAAAATAAGTGGATAAGAAGTATAAATATACAGTTTGAATGAATGGGATTTACAAGAGGGGACATATTGTATAACTAAAAATATATTTTACCTTAAGCCTAATTCGGCTTCACAATCACTGTCATCAGCTGAGGTAATTATCAGTGGATTTATATTATTTAGATAAATATATGAATCTTCAACTTTAACAACGTGCTGAATGGAATTCCTCCAGCTTTCACAACATTTATAACTTTTTTTACTAATTCAACCACTGACACGCTTAAAGTTGCAGAAACCTTTTGTGCCCTTATTTTTGATTTAACTTGGTGTCAAATATGTTCAGGTTAACACACAATAATACGGAGGAAGCCGCAAAATAGTGTGTCCCATTTTCTCAGCCATACTATCACAAACATATTTCTTTTTCAATTTATAGTCTTTCAAGTCTACAAAGTTTGTGAAGAGCACATATCAGAAATACAGTTTGGATTTCGTGGTGCGGTGGGAACAAGAGAAGCCATATTCAGTATCCAGGTGCTATTTCAGAGATGTCGTGATGTTAACTGTGACGTGTATGCTTGCTTCGTGGATTATCGCAAGGCCTTTGATAGAGTGCAACACCATAGACTCATGGAGATACTGAAGCAGGTGGGAATTGACGATCGTGACTTAAGGATAATTGCACATCTATATTGGAATCAGACTGCCTGCATAAACGTGGATGGAGACAAATCTGAAGCAATAAACATATTACGAGGAGTTAGACAGGGGTGCATTCTATCGCCACTATTATTTAATATCTACTCTGAACATATATTTGATAAAGCTCTCGAAACTAATAACGCAGGAATACCTGTAAATGGAAAACGTTTAAATAACTTAAGGTATGCGGACGACACCGTAATTATCGCAGATAGTCTGGCAGACCTACAGGAAACTATGACGAGAGTGGTAGAGGTTAGTCGGGAGTACGGGCTCGATATAAATATAAATAAAACCAAATATATGGTGATCAGCAAAAATAACATCCCGCATGAGGATCTGATAGTTTCCAATAATCAACATATTAAACGAGTCAATAAATATGCATACCTGGGATCTGTACTGAATGACCAATGGGATCACTCACAGGAAATAAGGTGTCGTATAGAAAAGGCGAGAGCTGTGTTTGTTAAAATGGCATCAGTTTTCAAAAACTGCTTCTTGACAATAACGACTAAGGTACGTCTTCTCCGCTGTTATGTCTTCTCCGTCTTGCTTTATGGAGCAGAATCCTGGACTGTAACTGAAGCCACCATGAAAAAGCTGACGGCGTTTGAGATGTGGCTATGCCGCAGAATCCTGAGAATTTCATGGGTGGATCACATGACCAACGAGGAAGTTCTTAGAAGAATGAAAAAACCCACGGAGATAATAACCACCATAAAAACACGGAAGTTAGAGTACCTGGGCCATATAATGCGTAATGAGAAGAGATATCGATTACTACAAGAAATACTGCAGGGGAAAATTCCGGGTAAACGTGGCCCGGGCCGCAGGAGGATCTTGTGGTTGAAAAATCTTAGAACGTGGTTTTCGGTAACAACCACCGCGCTTTTCAGAGCAGCCGTAAATAAAATTACAATAGCCAGGATAATCTCCAACGTCCGGACCGGATAGGCACCAGAAGAAGAAGAAGTCTTTCAAAACTTCCCAAAGATCTCTTTTTTTATAACTAAAGTCAAAATAAATGTCATTTTCTAACATATATTCCTGTATTTCCGATTTGGTGTTGGCTGCATTAGGATCCTTATTTAGTAGGCGACTATGGTAACTTGCATTGTCCATAACTAATAACATTCTGTTCGGGAACATTTGGCAAAAGGGAATTTTGAAACCAATTTTCAAAAAGTTCTGCGGTCGTGTCTTCGTGATGGTCCAAACTAGACGCTTTTATGTTCTTTGCAGATAAAAGTGGACAATTTGAAACCCAGCCCTTTTTCAGATCCAGCATGCAAAATGGTTATTCGTTTACCTTTACTTGAAGGTGCGTTAGTCTGACATTTTGTATTGCTGTCAACCCACCCTTTTTGCACAGTGTCATGGGTATCGAACCATGTTTCGTCAACTAAATTATTGGCCAGTTTTCTGATCGATACTTTTTAATTTCTTGTAAATAAGTATGTCGCAAGATACGTAATCTTTGTGACTCCATCACTACTTGCCCTTTGTTGATTTTTCGGAACGTGAATCCCATTCTTAAGAGAATTCTGTGAAAGGTTGATCAGCCAAAATGTATATTGGTCCCGTCCTGCACCAGTCTTAATTTTATTTTGTCTAGTGTCGGCACCAACTGTTCTTCATACATAGAATATATTTTTCTCCTGGTGACGTCTTTTTCACAATCGTCTACCTGATGCATTTGAAAATCTTTCCATTTTTTTCTGTTCCTGAGTGATGGTTTTCCTACAATACCCTTAATCGTAGAAATTGGGATTTTTGTTAGTTCACTGGTTTCTTGCAAAACACTTTGTTTATTGAAATTTCTTTTTACCAAACTGTCATAAACATTATTCACTATTTGTTTAGCATCAAGTGATAAATGTTTTCTCTTGCGATAGCCACTATTGCAATTTTCCCACGGACGCCACATAATTAAAATAGAACCGTTACGTTGTAAGTTGTAAGTAAAACTAAAAAATAAAAATAATAAATAGTATCTTTCGAATCCTAATGGGGACCTGCGGTCATTAGGCTTATATTATCAAATACTTAAAGGGCTCAAAACCGGTTTGCCACGTAGTAAATATATGGGCCAAAATAGATCCAATTAGAATGAAAGCGCAAGTGAAGGCGGTATACAAAGTAGGTAAAATAAAAATACATTTATCGTAATTCCTGGCAACTATGCACAAAACCCTAATAGGGTCGTTTCTTTCCCAATTGAAAAAGCAAAAGCTGCTGACTATAAGGGACAGTTACATCGGTCATATCAGGAGGGAAGCGAAGTGTGACTTGCTGAGACTGGACATCGAAGGCAAAATACAAAGACGAAGATCGGTTGGAAGACGTCACAATTCCTAGTTAAAGGACATCCGAAGATCGATTGCTCATCCATAGATATTTTTAGAGCTGCAGTTTCCAGGACTATGATAGCTATTTGGATTGGAGAATCAAGAAGAGCAAGTTTCATAACTGAAACCAGCTTTGTGCCGTTTGTTTAGTTATATCAATATTTGCAGTTAACTCACTTATGGATTGGTTTTTTTATATATTTTTTAGAAAATTCTATACCCATTTTATAGTAATGCTTCTCTTGCATCGTTCCCTTTACGAATAAACACAAAGACACAAAACCGTTTACCGAAGTAAATAGGAACAATTTTATTCCATTTGTACGTTAAATCCTGCAAACAGGGCATAATTTAAGCGCATTTTCTCTGGACCAGAGAAACTATTTTGGGATGCAACTTGTCGATACCTAAACAATTTTAAGAATCGTAGTTTGAAATAGAGCAGATATATTTCATTTTATTCGATCTGTTTGTTTGAATGTGATTAAAATTTCGCAAAAAAAATAAATGTAAATTACTTAGACAATTTTAATAACAAAAATGTTTCTTACTTAGTATTTTCTTTCTTATTCATTCTGTAGGCCTATTAATTCGCGAATAAAACAACATATAGAAACATATAATAAAAAACTGTTTTTAGTCAATTTCCACTAGCTTATTTTGAGATGACGCGTTTCGCTGTCGACGCAGCTTCTTCAGATCTACATTTTATACTATCAAGTTAGGTTTAATGTTTACAATTTTATATAATTTCTTAATTATAATATTACACCTAATTAAATTATATTGATAGTATTGGAAAACCCACACAGACATGGAATTAGGAGAATAAATTCAATAATGGTTAATTGTTTAAATCTACCTGGTCGTTGAGTAAAGTACCTGTAGTCCTTAATCGATTTATTTGCATTGTCTCTAAAAGGTTTAGTTTTAAACGTTTTTGTTGGGTCTGTAAAATTTTGAAATTCTTATTAAACATGCGATTCTATGTTAAAAGATGATTCGCATATGTTGAATTAGATTTTCTATGGATAAAACTTTTTTCATGATCTATAATTCTTTGTATAAATGTAGGTCCAGTTTGTCCTATGTATGTTTTAGGATATGACCCACATGTTAATTGATATACCCCTGATTTATTATCTTTATTGATTTGTGGTTTGTAGTTTTGGGGATATTTCCCTATAGTATTGTTAATCTTGTAAGCTATGTTGATATTTTTTTGATTTAGAAATTTTCTCAGTTTTCCTGTTTGCCGAAATAGGTTAAGCATTTAAATATGGTTTTTCTGTCCTTAAAACATGGGTATATTTCTGAGATAGCCTTGTTTCCAAGTTTTTTCTTAACGATGTTATCGATTAAAGTAACCGAATAACCGTTGTTAACGGCTACTTGTTTTATGTAGTTTAATTTTTTAGTAAAATTGTCCTCTGATAAGGAGATATTAGCTAGTCTATGTATAAAGCTATGATAAGCCGCAAGTTTATGATAGTTAGTGTGGTGAGAGCATCGCTCAAGAGACACAAATCAGGGCAACAAAAGTTCTTATTGGCGCGGCTCAACGGGACAAGCATCGCTCAGAGAGTCATAATTGGTATCCAGGGAAGAACAAAGCTCATCCTATTGGAAGAGATTCACAGAAGTTCACAGAAACAAGAAGAATTCACAGAAACAAGAAGAATTCAAAAGAAACAAAGAATTTCCAGAGAAGAACGAAACTGCAGATCCTTTATCTGTAAGTGAAAATTTTGACATTTTTCAGCAATCCACGCAGTGGGAAAACATTTTTTCAAAGCAATTTTGCTCACGCAGAAATTTTCTCAGTTTTTCTGTTGGTTTGCCGAAATAGGTTAAGCATTTAAATATGGTTTTTCTGTCCTTAAAACATGGGTATATTTCTGAGATAGCCTTGTTTCCCAGTTTTTTCTTAACGATGTTATCGATTAAAGTAACCCAATAACCGTTGTTAACGGCTACTTGTTTTATGTAGTTTAATTCTGTAATAAAATTTTCCTCTGATAAGGGGATATTAGCTAGTCTATGTATAAAGCTATGATAAGCCGCTAGTTTATGATGGTTAGGGTGGTGAGAGCTATTGTGAATTGTGGTATCTGTATGACAAGGTTTGTGATATATTGCAAATTTATGTTTTTTCATGGTTTTACTAATTGTTAAGTCTAGGAAGTTGATTTTCCGACTTCTTCTTCCATTGTAAAATTGATATTTCTATGTAAAGAATTAATGTACTGTAAAAACTGAGTTAATTGTCTGTCCGTACCTGTAAAGCAAACATATTATATCGTCTACGTATCGATACCAGTATAGACAATTATTACTATTGTTATTATAGTTATTAAATATCATTGGTTCAATACCGTCCATGAAAATTTCGGCAAGTAATGGGCTTAATGGACTCCCCATAATTAACTTACTATTGTAGAATTTATTTTTAAATGAAAAATAATTTTGTCTTGGGCAAGTTCTTAATAAATTAATTATGTCCATTTTTATAACTTCATTATAGCTTACAAGACTAACAATACTATAGGGAAATATTTCAAAAACTATAAACCACAAATCAATAAAGATAATAAATCAGGGGTATATCAATTTACATGTGGGTCATGTCCTAAAACATACATAGGACAAACTGGACGTATATTTATACAAAGAATTACAGAACACGAAAAAAGTTTTTATCATAGAAAGTCTAATTCAACATATGGTAATCATCTTTTAACAGAAAATCACATGTTTAATAAGAGACAATGCAAATAAATCCATTAAGGACTACAGGTACTTTACTCAACGACTAGGTAGATTTAAACAATTCACCATTATTGAATTTATTCTCCTAATTCCATGTCTGTGCGGGATTTTCCGATACTATTAACATATTTTAATTAGGTGTAAAATTATAATTCAGAAATTATATAAAATTGTAAACATTAAGCCTAACTTGACAGTGTAAAATGTAGATCTGAAGAAGCTGCATCGACAGCGAAACGCGTCATCACAAAATAAAACTAGTGGAAATTGACTAAAAACAGTCTTTTATTATATATTTATAATGAATTTCCATCAAGTAGAAGCTACAGCCATCCTAAATGTGAAACATATAAAAGTCGGGATCAAAATAGAACCCATAGTTTTTGAGAGATATCGTTTAAAGGAAAGGAGAAATAGGTGGCGATTGAAAATCAGGCTTGTTTAATTCGAAGAAATGCGCTGTCGGAATCCTATCGTGATTATATTCCATCAATAAAAACATGTAAGTACTGGTTTCGACGCTTTAAAAGTGGTGATTTCGACACAGAACACAAAGAATGTACAGGTCAGCCGAAAAAGTTTAAAGATGAAGAATTGCATTACTCGATGAAGACCCGTGTCTTGTAGAATCAGGAGTTGATCACACAACCATGTTCAAATGCTTAGATGCACTGTGAATGACTAAAAAGCAAGGAAATTGGATACCGTATGAATTGAAACCGAAAGAGGTTGAAAGGCGATTTTTCACCTGTGAACAACTTCTTCATGGGCACAATCGGAACGGTTTTTAGCATCGTATCGTAACTGATGATGAAAAATGGATACGCTACGATGATCTAAAGCGCAAAAAATCATGAGTGAATCTCGGTGAACTATCAATATCCTCGCCAAAGCCGAATATTCATTGCTTTTGTATCTGGTGGGACCAACGGGGTGTAGTGTATTATGAGCTGCTCCAACCCAACGAAACTATTATTGAGGGACGTTACCTACAACACTTGATGCAATCGAGCCTAGTGTTGAAGAAAAAACGACTGCAATATGCACACCACAAAGTAATTTTTTTAACACGACAGCGCTCGACCACATGTTGCAAAACCTATTAAGAAAACGCTAGAGACGCTTGGATGGGATCTTCTACTTCACCCGTCGTACTTACCAGACATTGCTCCTTCTGACTATCACTTGTTCCGATCGTTGACGTACGACCTCTTTTAACAGCGCTTCCATTCTTATAGGCATACCAAAAAATTGATCGATTCGTGGATAGCCTCGAAAGATGAGTCGTTCATATGCTGCCACAAAGATGGAAGAAAGTAGTAGTTAGCGATGGACAATACTTTCAATAATCAATTTATAACCTTTTCTTTGACAATAAAGCGATATTTTTACCGAAAAATCTCTCAACATGAATTCGCACACCCAATAGAAGAATGGAGTGTCCCGATATAACTATGTCGGGTTAGGCAGTGTTAACTTTTTTAGCGTGGGTTTTTGTAGCATTATACCTCCTCCAAGATAGAATTTCTTCCAGGCTGTTGTTAAGTTGAACGATTTCCTACTCTCTGCAAATATTTGCATGAGAAGCCTAGATTTGAGTATTTAAAGTGAATAAAGAAATAAGCATACTGCCATTTGCAGAGCTGTAGATTATATCCTTGGTCCTTTCTAGCAGGTCGTTAATGTAAATGAGAAAGAGAGTAGGAGATAGTGTGGAGCCTTGAGCACATCGGCGTTAATACTGGAGATACTAAAAAGAAATCTGTTGACTGCCACTTGTAAAGAGCGCCCTCCGAGGAAATACGAGAGCCACAAACAAAACTTCTTAGATATACCATAAGAGAATAGTTTAGCCAACAATCCATCAGGTCAAACACGGTCGAACGCCTTGCATATATCAAGTGCAATAGCTGGATATTCTCCGAAATATTCAATTGTGTTTTTTCAAACATGTGTTACATAAGTTAAAGAATTTTTGCTTAACAAATATACATTGATAATAATAATATTGAATCTTACTAGATATTTTTGGAGGATACTAATTGATAGCCATTTCATAACTGAGCGATATTATTAAAAGTAATGAGGCTGATCGGTAGTTGTTGCAAGCTGTGCTAGCCTTTTCGGTTATCGGCTGAATTGTAGCGCATTTTCAGCAGGAAGGAAATTTTCCCTTCGGGCCTCCTTGACTGCACTATAGGAACAGTGTGTGGTGTTTTTTCTTGAAAATCGACGGTAGAATGTGAAGCAAAGAGTTCAGCTAACAAGTTGGCTTTCTCAACTGATGTTGTTACAGTAGTATTATCTGGCCGTGTTCTGTTGATTAGTGATAATATGATAATTTACTTCGATACTTTAAGAGTAGTTCATTTGCTATTCCATCTCTACCTTCAACATTTCTATTCCTTAAATTTTTCTTCTTACTTAATTATCAATTGCTAATTATAATTTTACAATTTGTTGTCATTTTTGGTGGTTCTGAGTGCCTAAATATTGGTCGTTCTTCTGCGTATGCTTTAGGTGTTCAATCCTTTAGTCCTTATTACGTAGATTAATTGGTTCGCATCTGTTTTTTTTCCTCAATGAAACACCTAATCTAAAATGATCTGTATACTCCAAATCCTAATGACGACTTTTGATATTGTTCAAGAGAAAAGAAAATTTACCCACTGAGCTCATTTAACAGGAAGATAAAAACTTTTTAATATGTGAATGTCTGACAAATTCCAAAGGGATTCATTTCAAAAAACAGATCTTATTATACCTTAGTCCATGTTCCTTTAAAACATAGCAACTGAATATCTTTGATGATACAGAAAATAGATATCCTATTTTTAGTGTTCCGTAGGGAACAATTATAAGATCTATTCGGTGTTTGTCTGTCCGTCTGTCTGTCACACCCGATTTTCTCCGAGACTATTTGACGACCGTTGAAATTTGGCACTAATATAGAAATTGATGGCCTTATCAGAGCCGTGTAGTTTTGAGACCTAAATTTTGACTTAACGGGTTAGTTTTGGTGGGTAAAATCGAAAGAGAAAAAAAATTTTTTACCCGGTCATCGAGTGGGGTGTCAAATGAGACCTTGTAAAAACACGAGTTCAAAAATATATATAATGTAATACTTGCGCACACTTTTCTTTGTATTATTTTTAAAAAATTGCCAAAAATCGCTGTCCCTCTCCTTATCTCTAAAAGTATAGATCGAAAAATTTTGAAAAAATTCTGGTATATTCTTCACAGGATGTAGATTGAACGAAAATTATCACAAGTTAATTACCTTTAATAACACTGGTCAACAAAAAAAAGAAAATTGCTTGTTTCCTGTGATTTTTTTTTGTTTCTATCTCAAATTGACGCGTATTTTTTAAATATGGCAACAATTTTTCTCTAACAGCTTTTGTTTTTGAGTTATAGCTAACTACCCCCATTTACTATTTTTACTTAGATATTTCGTTTTTTATTGGACACTAAAATATATTTTGTTGTTATTTCAGATATGGCTTCGTCAAGAAGATGTTGTGTGCTTAATCCCGATTGTTTTTGCTATATTTGTGGTGAATATATATTTGCAAAATATCGAAAACCTATATCGGACTTTGTGAAAACTGCGTATCATCAATACTTTAAAATAAAATTGTGTAATCAGGACAAGCCATGGGTTACTCATATTGTATGCCAGAAATGTGTGGTAGGTCTACGGTTATGGTCCAGTGGAAAAAGAGATGCAATAATGTTCGTAACACCCATGATTTGGCGAGAACCTCGAAACCATCATGACGATTGCTACTTCTGCGTTGTGAAAATAAACGGAATTAACCTGGAAATCGAAGTAAGTGGTCATATCCTAACATATCTTCTGCTCAACGACCTCAATTAAAATCACAAGAGGTACAACCCAGCACATCTAAATCTTCTGATGATCCAAATCTCTGTGGACCCGAACGAAATACATCAAGTAAAGACTCTGATTCAGACTACAAATGAGGCCTTTCAGAACCTCAACCATTTAATCAGAAAGAACTAAATGACTTAGTAAGAGATCTGAACTTACCAAAAGAAGCTTCTGAAATTTTAGCATCTCGTTTAAAAGAAAAAAATTTGCTTGCTCCGGAAACCAACATTACATTTTATCGTACCGGAGAAAAAAATCTGTTACCGTATTTTTCTCAAGAGAAGGATTTAGTTTTTTGTAACGATGTTGGTGGTATTTTGCAGCAGATGGGATTAAAACATTACCAATGTCGCGTCTTTTCATAGACAGCAGTAAAAGAAGTTTAAAGTGTGTTTTGCTTCCTAACGGTAACAAGTACGGATCTATACATATTGCACATTCGACGACTTTAAAAGAAGAATACGTAAATGTTTCTAAGGTTATAGAAAAAATTAAGTATCAAGACCACAAATGGGTCATTTGTGTTGATCTGAAAATGATTAACTTTCTTTTAGGTCTCTGGGATAGTCGTGAAACCATTGGTCACAAAAAGTTTGGCCAGTGCGCGAAGAGCTAAAAGTTGGGACAAAAAATGTTATAAACGTGCCTTTAGTTAGCCGAGACCGCATCATACTTCCACCACTTCATATGAAACTCGGCATAATGAAACCGTTTGTGAAGGCGCTTGACAAAAGTGGCGAATGTTTTAATTTTCTTTCACGCAAGTTTCCAGGATTAAGTTCAGAAAAATTGAAAGCTGATATTTTTGATGGGCCACAGATTAGGCAACTCGTGAAAGATCCTAATTTTGTCAAATCAATGACTGAAGTCGAATCCAAAGCTTGGAATTCATTTGTTTTGGTTATGAGTAGCTTCCTAGGCAAAAAGAAATCTGACGACCATGTCGAGATGTTGAATGCATGCTATCGAACTTGCAAGAGCTAGGGTGCAACATGAGCATAAAAATCCACTTCCTGTACTCGCATTTAGACCGATTTCCACAAAATCTGGATAATTTTAGTGAGGAGCAGGGTGAAAGATTTCATCAGGATCTTCGGACAATGGAAGAGCGTTATCAGGGGCGGTGGGACTCACATATGATGGCAGACTACTGCTGGAGTTTGCAACGAGATCTACCTAAAGTCGTTCATTCAAGGAAATCTTATAAAAGATCATTTGCTAGTGTTCAATAGAAATTTTGTTAACATAATGTATTATTTTTTTGTATTTTTTTGGCAAAATAATAAAACTGTATATTTCAAAAGGTAAAGCTATTAGCAATCTCCCAGTATTTTTTTCATAGTCAGGGCCATAGAAATACCCAATAACAGAAAAAAAAGTAAAGGAAACAAGACTTGTGTTGACCAGTGTAATTTTATCTGATATATAACAAAAAATTTCGAGGTCATCAGTTTTGTTGAAAACTCATTTGGAGTGTATTTTTTGAAGTTATTGATCATTTTACACCTTCTTAACAAAAATTTTTATTCTAAGGGATTACAAACACCTGGGCGCTACAAAAAGTATGTATATTTAAAAAAAATATCTTTAAGATTATTAAGTGAATAATATAAAAGAAAATGGCGATTGTATATTTTCACTCTAATTTAAATTATAAGAATTTTTTTAAAATAATTTTTAAATATTAACATTATTTTTTATCGAGATAAATGGAACACTGATAAAAACTATGGTGCCTCCTTGTCTGCAGAATAATTTGAGCAAAAATAAACCAATCGGAAAAAAATAAAAATTAATCTTGTAAAATAATGTAGTAGTTAAAAATTGCCGAAGGGTTTTTTTTTTCAAAAATAAAAAATTTACGTTGTTTCAAACTTTAGTATGTAATTTTCGACCAAAAAATTTACCTATAATTATTTATAAAAATTGTCTATTAAAAAAATTTAAAAAACCCCTCGACGTTTTGTAGAAAAAGTTAAAATTAAAGAAAAAATTTTTAAGAATATTAAAAATTGACTGAGTAATATTGTGCACAGTGCATTGAGACAGGTAGCGGTCCCAATCCGACGCCAGGTCACATTTAATGCTATAACTTTGTAATGGAATGGAATTTTCTTAATTTTTTTGAATAATTCCTAGAAGTATAGAGGACAAAAATCCTTTAAAAAAAAATCGAATTTTCGAAAATTCCAAGTATATTTAACACCTTAAAAGCAATTAGCGTACGGAACCGGAAATGCGACTTGCACTTGGCCTGTTATTTTTAGCTTACTTGGCTCACAAAATCTGAAGCAACTCAACAAAGTCGGTAACTTTTACTTCAAAGGACTCAAATAGTAACAAAACCAAACATAAGACATTTTAACTACTTCAGACGTAAATAATCCAAGATATTAGTATCACGAGCAGTCAATGTTTTTCTATTATAATATATTTTATAATAGATGATCTTCAGAGGTAGAAAATTAAGTCATATTTCACGTATTATACTGAAAATTACTCCACTCTTTAATATCCAACACTAATCCTAATTAAAGTACCTTAATAAATAAAGTAGCATAGAAAAAGATCAATAAATTACGAACCTTTATTACCATAATTATAATTGATGACCGTGATTTAATTTCTTAATAAAAACTATTTGGGTATAATTTAGAAATTAAATAACTTTTTATAATGATTTTCGTGGATCTAGTGAAGCTGTAAAATTAGTTTCAGAAGCCCATTTAAGCCGAGGGGAAAATGAAGAATATCAGTTTTTTTATAAAATAGACCATAAGATCACTTCAGTGTGTGTCCGTCTGTCTGTCCCTCTATCACACCCAATTCTGTCCGAAACTATTTTACGTAGAAAGTTGCAATTTGGCACTAATATAGAACTGGATGGCCTCATCAGAGCCGTGTAGTTTTGAAAATAAAATTTTGACTTAAGGGATTAGTTTTGGGGGATAAAATCAGAAGTGAAAAAAAACGTTTTTACCAGGTCATCGATTAGGGTGTTAAATGAAAGTTTTCAATAAAGATCGGAAAAAACTTAGTTGAAAACTCATTTGGGGTGTGTTTTGTGAAGTCATTGATCATTTTATAACTTTGTAACAAAAATTTTTATTTCAAAAGCAATCAACATACATTTCCCATTCTTGAGTCGTTTGCATACTTTTCTTATTTCAGTAAGAGTCTTATGGGTGAAGAAGTCGTGTGTATATTATCAAACTCATCGTCACGGCTCCCTAAAAATTTTTCCCTGTCCTCGTTTAATAATTTTGCGAAATATTCATTCCATACTTCTGGGGTTATGTGTGATATTATATCTTTTTTTGTTTCCTGTCTAATTGTCTTTAAGAATTTCCAGCTCTCTGAACTTTGTCTTCCTCCCAGATATGTATTCAGTCTATTACAATTCTTTTCCCACGTGTCGTTTTTCCTTTGAGTGATATGCCTACGAACCAAGGCCTGTGCTTCTTTATATGCTATTTTATCGGTGGTTGCTTTTGTATTCAGGAACTTGAGGTATTTTTGTTTCTTTTCTAAGACGAGCTTCTCCGTTTCCTTGTCCCACCAATAAGGTTTTCTTTTATGTCCTGGTTCGTGGTATCCTAATGATTCTTTAGCTGCTTGGTGTATGCGCAAGCCCGACTTACACTTGGCCGGTTATTTTTTATTGAGCTAAAAATGTTGTTTTTGAAATCACTTATTTAATTCCTCGTGACATCAGCTTCAACTTCCAGCTACTGTGGGGAAAGCGTAAATACCTACTCGCCGAAATAAACCTTCATCGAGAAGTTAAACTAGGTTGTTTTGTCGCTGTAGATGTTGCCGTTTGTTCAATATAAACTTGAAAAATCGTCCAGGTACAACGAAAAGAAGGAAGTTTTTTAAAACGCTAGGATCAATGATTCTGATGTGAGCAGATAACAATGACCACGACACCGTCAGAAGAGAATTTATTCAATTGACTGTTGTGTTTGTACGGATTAAGAAACTGAACAGGAAGGAGCAGAAAGAGGATTATACGCGACTAAGACCGACATCGTGATGACCAAAGGTAAGTTGGTAACAGCCAGGCGACTTCAGAATATTATGTATGTTTGCATAAGCGAGAGATTGGTGATAGGATGGAGTTTGAAACGTGATAAAAGTGGACGAAAAATACTGGGACGCAAATTGAGCTAGGTGTGGGGTGGTATCCAGTCTACAGCATGGATAGAAAAAAACAGTAAAGAATTTGTTGTTGGTTGATGCTGACTCTGTTGGCAGTTTAGCAGGACAAGTTATAGAATGTACAATACAAATAAATATGTTATATAGGGAAGGATGTTTCGCCCGTTATATCAGGCTTTATCGAATTCTATTTTATATTTGGATTACCTACAAATTAAAAGATGTTGAAAATGTTGTAAAATAAAGTCAGTATAGCACACAACACTTAATAATAAACAATGTATTTTATTTCATGAAATTTGAATAAAAATAGTTATAGACATAGAACCATGTTATTTTTTTAAAAATGTCTAACCGTACTAAAATGGGAAAAGAAAAATGATTGTATTTTTAATAATAAGTTTTGAAAGTGGAAATGAAACAAGATGAATTAATGAGTCGAAATACATTTATTCTTCAGTATTATCTCCCTTAAGCTTTATACATCTTTTTCAGTAATTTTCCAAATCATTTACTCCATCTTTGAAGTGGTTTTCTGGAAGACCTTCAAAATACCCATCTACGAATGCTATCACCTCATCATTTGTGCAAACCGGGCCTCTTCTAACAAATTCTTTCATCCAGTTGGTCCAGAAGGTTGCAATAATACTCTCCTGTGATTGTTTTACCGATTTGAAGATAATCAATTAACACAATTCCTTTTGTATTCCAGAAAACTGATGACATAATTTTTTTGTACGGCTTTGACCACTTTCGTTTCTTTGGCGCTGAACAACCGAACTCAGTCCACTGTGCAGTTTGTTGTCGCAGTTCAGGATCATATTGGTAAACCAAAGTCTCATCCATAGTTACAATTGTTTAGAAAGTTTCTCTCGAGTGCGTGTTTGTTCCGATGCTAGCAAATGCGGCACCCAACTTGTGAATAGCTTTCTCATACCCAAAACATTAGTTAAGATCTCATGTACTGATCCATGTGAGATGCCTATAGCCTCAGCTAAATCATCCACGGTTAATCGACGGTCTCGCATTACCATATCTTGTACTTGCACAATAGTTTCTTCTGTTGTTGCAGTTTTTCGGACGTCCTGAACGTGAACGCTTGTACAACCACGTTTAAACTCTAAAGCCCACCTATGAGCAGTTTAAAATAAAGAAGCAGACTTCCTTAACATTTTGATTAACTTTGCATGGATTTCAATTGCCGATAATCCTTCTAAAATAAAGAATTTTATCACTGTACGATATTCGATTCTTCCCATTTTTAAAAATTCTCAAACACGTCTACTTTAACCAGCTGATAAACAATGAATGACTTAACAGATCGACTTGAAATTTAGGACGTGTTCATATGACGTGGTGCTCAATATTTGATTCAAGTAATGCCCCATAGGTATCGCTTTCAAAATTTATTGACTGACCTGATAACTGAAAAATAATGTGAAATGAGACAGACTTGTAGTAAAGAGTATTTCTTTACTGCCCAATATTTATTGTATTAAATTATTATAAATCTGAATTACATTGCTAATATCTGGCTTGTCATTGACAACATGTTATTCTTTTTTTCCTATAAATAATCTCTTTTACCAGAAGTTAGAGGTCATCTTTTTCTTGGGTGACAATTTTAGGGTTTGAAAAATCAAATTCGTCATTTTCATTTGCTTCGTGCTTATATAAGGCTATAGATTCATATTTTTCTGGTTTTATGTCCATTAATCTTTTGTTGTTTGTGTAGAATCCTGGACGCTTAGAGCAAAGGAAAGTCAACTCATTGATTCCTTTGACATGTGGTGCTATAGGAAAATGCTGAGAATTTCCTGGACCGCAAGAAGAACCAATCAATCTATACTAAAATAATTAAATATAACAGTAATATTATCATCGCTGTGTCTAAACAGAATTCGTCAGTATTTTGGGCATGTAACCAGATGACCAGGTGATAATGTAGACCGGCATTTAATGATGGTAAAGGTCCAGGGTAAAAGGAGTAGAGGCCGTTCGCCAACAAGATGGTCGAATCAAATAAAACAAATTATAAATCAACCACTCAATATATCGATACACATGGCAGAAGATCGAGAGAAGTGGAGGAGTAGACAGAACACTGAAGTCTCTCCAGAGAGATCACGACCTTTAAAATCGAGGAAACAAATGAAGAGAAAGAGAAAGGGAGAATCTTTTGTTCAAGTATTGTGTTGTCGTTCCAATGTGTTTTAGCACGATTTAGACAGACTAAAGAATAGACTAAGTTTAATTTGTTTTAATTGGGATGATGTACAGTAGAAACCCGGTTATCCGAGATAAGGTGGGGGGCACCCTCCTCGGATAACTGAAAACTCAAATAATCCGGATTTGTTTTTTATTCATTCAAAAAATAAACACCAATTCTTTAAACCGATATATTAACGTTTTTAACCTATAAATTTTAAAACAGTGAAATAGGTATCTATGCGCTTGTGGTTCATACTGCATCTTCTTTTTCTCGCTGCAATGTTTCTCCATCTATTAAGAAGAAACAAATCCGCTGGGGATGCCTCTGGTTGTTGTTCGATATACCTCAAAGCTTTTTCCAAAGAAGCAAAACCTTCTTGATGAGAGATCTTAGTGGGAGACTGTTCATCCACCGCCGCTTCATCATCGTCATCGTCATCTGATTTTTCGGTTTCTTGAAAGGCATTCGTTATTTCTTCAATACTCATTTCTTCTTCTAAATCATCTGCTGTAATCCATTCAACAACATCTTCTCTTGTCACATTTTCGCAACCTTTTAATTTTTGCATTAATTTAAACAAACTTTTTTCTTTTTCTTCTATCTCGCTGTCAAAATTTGAACAGGCGATTTCTCCATGGCTTCTCAATTTCAAAGCTAATTGATTTAATGGAATATCATCTTCACTGTCATTATAGTCCTCAAAATTAATAAGTTTTGACCAAGATTTTTGAATAGTGGTAGTACGCACAAAATCCCAAGCTTGACTTACCCAGTAAATATCATTTTTCAGTGTAACCTTTCTCATCTCATTGATAATATTCTCCTTTTCGGTGTATTCTAACGGATGTTCAAGATATAAACGCCTACAATTTTTTAAAATCTTTTCGAGGATGCCTTGAACCATTGGTTGCATTATGCTGGTTACATTTGGAGGAAAAAATTGTACATTTTCGCCCACATGTAGTCCTTCTCCAGAGTAAGAGGGGACATTATCCATTAACAAAATTGCTTTAATAGGAAGACCGTTTCTGTTCAAAAATTTAGTCACAGATGGCACGAACTCTTCTTCAAACCAGTTAGTAAATAAGGTCGCATTCATCCATGCGCTCTTCTGACTTTTGTATTAGACTGGTAGGGCTTTGGGTGAGATGTCTTTTAAAGCTCTTGAACGTGCAGACTTGCCAATCACCATCAGTGGGATTTTGTGCTTGCCAGATGCATTGGAACATAACATTATAGTTAATCTTTCCTTACTTCGTTTGTGCCCAGGAGCATATTTTTCCTGTCGAGATGCGAATGTTTTTGATGGAAGCGTTTTATAATTCAGACCAATTTCGTCACAGTTGTAAATTTGATCACATGTGTATCCACAATCTTCGATTTGCTGTTTAAAGTTCTGCTTAAACTTCTCAATTGATGACACATCAGCAGAAAGTTTTTCACCACATACAGTCAGTTGTCGTACACCGTGCCGTTTTTTCCAGCGGTCAAGCCATCCAGAACTGACGGTAAACTGATCTATCCCTGGGAATTGTCTACTAATCATTATTGCTTTCTGTTGTAAAATTGGACCTGACAGAGGCACACTTTTTGATCTCTGTTGGTTAAACCACATGAATAAAGCTTCGTTAACCTTCTCATAATCGCCGGTTTTCATTGATTTTCTTCCTGAGGACGAGGAGGCTTGACTTATACACCACTCTTCTATTTTTGTGCGGTTTCTTTTCCAATCTCCAACTGTTACCTCACCTACTCTATAATCTCGTACAACAACTTTAATTGTCTTTCCTGCTTCAATTCTTCTGATGGCTTTTAATTTTTCTTCAATAGGAACGACGATTCTTTTACGCTTGTTTTGCTCCATTATAATACGACAAATAAAAATTCAAACAAAGCAGTTCGTATTAATTACACTTAACTACCAGAACACCCACCAAATAAATTATGTGAGTATACTCGTACTTCTCCTTAGTAAATGCTATAAAGCACTGCATTCACGTAAATTTACATGCTGAAAGAGCCCAAAAACATAAATAGGGGAACCCCTCACACGGGCCAAGGGGATTCACCGAAGGCTCCGACGATTTTAAATGGAAATATATACATACATATTTTAGAAGCTCGGTTAATACGCAGCATAGACGCGCGAACCTCGGATAATCAGGTTCTTAGATTGGCTCGGTTAATCCGGAGCTCGGATACTCGCGACTCGGTTAATCGGGGTTCTACTGTACTTTTTTAGAGACTTTATCCATTATACCAGTAAAATTAAACAGCCCATATAAACACTTTGCCTTTGCCCGTTTTAGTACCGCTAGACATTTTTAAGAAACAACTTGGCTTGGAGCCCACAAACAAATAATCGGCCAAGTGCAAATCGGACTTGCGCAATTAGTGATTGTTTAAAAAAAATATATATATTACGGAGGTATAAAATGATCAGTGACTTCACAAAATACATACCAAATGAGTTTTCGACAAAAATTGTTTCCGATCTTTGTCGAAAACTGATGACCTTGAATTTTTTGTTCTTTTATATGCCAAATAAATTCTTAAAGGTAATGTGATAATGTTTGTTCAATCTACACCCTATGGAGAATATTCCAGACTTTTTTCAAAATTTTTTGATCAGTACTTTTCGATATAAGGGGTGGAGATAGCGATTTTTGGCAATTTTTTAACAGTAATACAAAGAAAAGTGTGCGCAAGTGTTATATTACGTATTTTTTTTATTTATTTATTTTACGGACAAGCCAATTACAATAGTAATATAAAAACAAAATTACAATAGTAATATAAAAACAAACAAATTTAAAACACAATGCACATATACAATTTATAACGTGAAAACGGAGAAAAAAAAAACAAGAATTACAACAGTTTAATACCTCAGATCCCGATCTGACAAGCATTTTAAATTTGCTAACGCTACAACTGAAGAGATCAAGGCTGTATGTATTAAATAATCGGCACATTCTCGTGAGAGGACTGTAACAGCCATAATTAGCACTATGAAATGGAATACTCAGCTGTACACTGCCACGAGTCCTATGAATAGTATTAAGTTGGACGCTCTCCAAAAGTGGTGGACAGGAAATAAAGCCATTCAGGAGTTTATATAGGAATAAAACCTCTGCAAGATCCCTACGCTTCTCCAAAGTAGCCACACCAAAAGCGTTCATAATCACCCCATAGTCAGTATGAAAACTTGCTTCCTTATAAATATTTATTCCAGCTTTAAAAGCTAAAGTTCGTAGAAATCTACGCTGCACTGACTCAATCTCAGCAATATGGCACTGGTAAGATGGTGACCACACTACCGAAGCATACTCCAAACCAGAGCGGATCATTGAAAAATACAACACTCTAAACGTGCTAGCCGACAATTGCTGGTAAAAAAACCAAGATTTCTGAGACCCAGTCTCAGAATATTATTAATATAGCCACGAAAATTAAGTTGACTGTCCAAAAGCACACCCAAGTCACGAATCTCCGACACCGACTCAAGCAGGGCGCCGTTCAAACTATACCAATGATGCTCAATATTCCGCTTCCTACCAAAGAAAATGCAGAAACACTTTTTAACATTTAGACTTAACCCATTTCTTTCTGACCAGTGATAGAGTCGATTCAGATCTTCCTGCAGACGCGTAACATCGTTTACACTTTCTATTCCTCTGTACAATTTGAGGTCATCCCCAAACAAAAGATATTCAGAATGGTTGAACATCTCACCAATATCATTAATAAACAAATTAAAAAGGAGAGTCCCACAGTGTGAACCCTGCGGGACACCTGAACATACCGATATGTTTCTTGAAATATGATTTAATATACGTATACACTAGCTACGTTCAGTCAAAAAACTCTTGATCCACATAGTCACACTCGTGCCGAATCCCAGGGCTCGAAGCTTTCCCACCAAAAGCTCATGATTAACCCTGTCAAACGCCTTCGAGAAATCAGTGTATACAGCATCAACGTGCATACCTCTCTCAAATGCGCCCAACAGATACTGCTCGTAACTTAGTAAGTTTGTGACTGTGGATCTTCCCCGAGAAAAGCCGTGCTGCTCGTATCTCACAAAGTTTCTACAAATCCATGAAAGTTGATCCGCGACAAGCTTATCAAAAGGCTTCGGTATAGCCGACTGAATACAAATACCCCTGTAATTGGTTATATCCTCACGATTTCCCGATTTATAAATGGGTGTCAAAAAGCTAGTCTTCCAATATTGCTGAAAAACGCAGGAGTCCAACGACAAACAGAAGATATAGTGTAGTGGTCTGCTCAGGGAAAACACACATTGTCTCAGAAATGCTGATGGAATTCCATCTGGGCCATGAGAATAACTCATCTTAAGCTGATTAATACTTTCAAATACTTCGGCCAATGAGACCCTCACAACGTTCACGTCCAGTGCGTTATCAATATTACAGGCTGAAAAGTCACAGTTCTCTCTCACATAACTAGCCGAAAAATGACGAGCGAACAAATCCACGATGCCATTGCCATCATTAGCAAGTGAATCCATCAAAAACATGCTACGTAGATAAAAAATACACCTTCTGGAATTGTTAACGTGTCTCCAAAAAAAACGCAGGGTTGACATTTAAGTCATTGTCAACTCTAGACACAAGCAAGCTGATTGAAGACGTTTACATCTATCACGCAATAAAGAAAACTCTTGGTATGAGGTGAATAAACCGTGTTGTTTACGTTTTTTGTGCGCAATTTTCTTTTGCATAACCAGTGTTTGTAAGTCTGCAGAGAACCACGTTGGAAAATTTGTTGTTTTAAAGCGTTTAACCGGTACGAAGATGGCAATGACATCATATATTGTAAAAATTCTTTATATTATACCAGTAAAATTAAACAGCCCATATAAACACGTTGCCTTTGCCCTTTTTAGTACCGCTAGACATTTTTAAGAAACAACTTGACTACGAGCCCACAAACAAATAATCGGCCAAGTGCAAATCGGACTTGCTTAATTAGTGATTGTTTAAAAAAAATATATATTACGGAGGTATAAAATGATCAGTGACTTCACAAAATATATACCAAATGAGTTTCCAACAAAAATTGTTTCCGATCTTTGTTGAAAACTGATGACCTTGAATTTTTTGTTCTTTTATATACCAAATAGATTCTTAAAGGTAATGTGATAATACTTTTCGATATAAGGGACAGCGATTTTTGGCAATTTTTTAACAATAATACAAAGAAAAGTGTGCGCAAGTGTTATATTATATATATTTTCGAACTCTTGTTTTCACAAGCTTTCATTTGACACCCCACTCGATGACTTGGGAATTTTTTTTTTCCCTTCCTATTCCACCTCCCAAAACTAATCCTTTAAGTCAAAATTTAACTTTCAAAATTACACGGCTCTGATGAGGCCATCAGTTCCTATATTAGTGCCAAATTTCAACTTTTTATGTCAAAATAATTTCGGAGAAAATCATGTGTGACAGACCGACAGACACCGAAGTGATCTTAAAAGTGTTCCGTACGTAACACTAAAAATAATGATGGTTGATGCCAGCGATGTTGGCAGTTTAATAGGCCAGCTTACAGGATCTACAATATAAAGTTCCGGAAAGTTAAAACCAATCTCTTACATAACTAGTTTCAGTACATTAAAACATACTAGACCTCATATTTATTTAATTCCAGTAGAAATCTTGATTTCATCTGGTCAATCTTCATTCAAGTAAGATCCTAGTTTATTCGCATTGATTAGCTGCTTTTTAAATCCCACCTTAACTTGCTTTAACTTCACATGATTTAAACTAGAAATACGAGTATTACTACAAATACCTCGGAAAAACGGTAAATTTATTCTTAGACATCCTGTACGTTTTTTTTGCAGACTGGTTTAGGCGAAGATGCAAAGGAGCAGACGACACTAATTACCATTTAACAGATAATTGGTCCAGTTATGAATATTCATTTGTTTCTTAATGCGGCACTTAAATAACGTCTTGTGCTTTTCGAGAATGCAGCAATAATCCTAATAAAGTCTTATTTTTGAAAATTAATTTTATAACGAGAAAATGGGCTAAAAAAATTATCCTATTGTGAGAAATCTTTATTGACCTATTTTTAAGCATGAATTGTTATGTGGATATTGTATTTCTTTCAATTTTAGTTGTTACACCTGACCAATTACAGAACATATTTAAATTAGAATTTTTCCCCAATCTAGAGTTCTTTTAAAGCTTCAGATTACAACTTTCAAATGACCCTGAAAAATCAGTTACGCGCGAAGTCGTTCAAAAACCAATATTTGAAGTATATATTTAAACTTCAAAAAAATATAGCTGAGTGTGTAAAATTAGTTCCAGCAGATTCGACAGAGAAATTTGAATCATCAAAGTGATGAAGCAAAGCAAAAGAGGTGGAACAGCAAATTTTGAACAATAATCCTTGCCAAGTTCAATTGAAACTAACAAATGTACCCGGAATGATCTAGCAAGTCATTGTTTTTCGTCCACAGTAGCTAAGAATGGTTTGCAAGGAGTTCCTTGCTCTTCAGATTTAAAAAGATGGACTTCCTGCACAATATTATTAGTAGTAATGAAAGATGAATATATAAAGGGTTGTCAAAAAAGTATTGAGCCTTTTAAAGTCAAAATTGAGACAATTATTTTTTATGTTCTGAGAGAACTTTACTAAACCGAATATATATCATTTTATTGATGATCTTCTGACATTTTTCTGGCAATACCATAATCCCGTAACTGTAGAACTTTTTAAACAAATGGTAGTATGACGCAAAAGTCGAGCTATACGGTGGATGAATTAAAACTTCCCAGAAAAGCTCTCCCAATATTAGCCAAGTCGTTAAAAATGGGTGTGGTCTGGTGATATCATTGTGGACGACGACACCCTTTCTGTTGATTTTTCTATCACTTCCTTCAATCTTGCCAATTGCTGACAGTAGAGTACATAATTAATCGTTTGGCCAGGCTCCAGCAACTCATGTTGCACGTCCAGCATCACCCTTCTTGCCATCAATCCAGGCTTTGCCATCATTTATGGAGCTTCATTCTTTTTCGACCACGATCTTTTTCTCACATTCTTGTCGTACAAGATACACTTTTTATCACCCATAATCAACCGCTTCAAAAATGGCTCCATTTCGTTATGTTTCCGTAGAGAATCATAGATGGAAATTCGACCGAGCGTCAAATCATGTGGCACCCAAAATCCAGCTTCTTTTTTCGCCAGCTTTCTCTAAATAGTTTAAAGCTGTTTGATGATAAATATTTAGTTCCTCGGCGTTGTCGTGACTACTTACATGCTGTTCTTGTTTAACATTTACCGAAATTCTACAATAATCGACCAGAACGAAAATGACTAAACTATATTTTGACTGTTGCTTTTGATAAATAGCACAAATTTCGTCAAAGGCCTGTGCAGCATTTGTGTCTTTATCGAAATAAAATTGTAAAATATAGCGAACTTTTGCAGAAATTTTACTTCTCTTCAAGGAGCTTCAAATTAAGTCTGAATTAAAGACTTCCACCAGTTTTTGGTACGTCTACTACTGTCAAATGTCAGCTTTCACCGAACGCGAAATATGGCCGGATGCAACCTACATTACCTTAGATATATGAGCCTAAAGCTATCTATTGAAATCAAGTGTCAATACTTTTTCGACCACCCAATATATATATATATATATATATATATATATATATATATATATATATATATATATATATATATATATAGATAGATAGATAGATAGATACATACATACATACAGATGATTCGCAAGAGTGAACTGAAGGAAGAAGACCGTTTACGGGCAGTGAAAGATAAATAATGATACATCTGTAGATAACGCTCGGGTCCACATACAAAAAAATCCTGGAGACCATCTTACATTTCAGCTGGACAATTCTGTCTCCTCTACCGTACCCTCCAGACTTAGCCCTTTCAAATTACCACCTGTTTTCGTCTCTACATCACTATCTGTCCATTTCAAGGTCACATCAATTGAATAGATCGAAAAAAAAAGACATCGCATCCAAACAGCCATCATTTTTCCAATCTGGAACTACGACATTTGCATGACAGATAATAGCAACCTGTAAAAATCGAAGGAGGTAACTTGGAGTAATTGAGTGTATTATTTCTGTACAAATTTATGTCAAAATTGCTCTATAAGGGTTGAGTTTACTGTTATTCTTGAACTTGTCATACTGTTCAGGTGAATGTTACTGTCCTCCACCGATATAGTGATAATTCTTTGTGTAATAGTACAGAGTATTATGACGAATTAGAGAAAAATCCGCCTTCAACTTGTTTTATTACCTAACAATAATTGTCATTAAAAATACGTTGTGATATGTGAATATTTATTAGCAGCCATAAATTTTATATAGGGCATCAAAACATAAAGATATTAAATCCTGACATAATAAAAAAAAAAACAGAAGAAAAGCAATTAAATTCTAGAATATTATCTCTTAAGGACCTCCCCAAACCATCATACGCCTCTTGTGAGTATAATATTGGTGTATTGTATCGTTAAATAATACTAATGACCTTGCTATGAAATTTATTAATTAAAAAAATAATCTTAAGCGACATTCGCATTTTTATTGATTACAACCAAATACGATTCTGGTTCGATCGATATAAAATTTTGCACATTTCACAATGGAGTTCTAAATACTTTCTCCTAATAAATGTTTTCGATATCTTAGCAAACAGAGAAACTTTTGGATTTCAAACTTTAGTAAATTCAAATTTCCCTCCAAATGACAAACGACAATCGGTACAGCAAAATCATTTTTTAGGGTTCAAGTGAGGCAGAATCCACCTATAAGTTCACATCTTTACTAAATTGAGTAATAAAGAAAAACAATTTCTGCCTGTCACTCTCTCTCTCTCTCTCTCTCTCTCTCTCTATATATATATATATATATATATATATATATATATATATATATATATATATATATATATATGCATATATATATATATATATATATATATATATATATATTATATATATATATATATAATAATATAATACATTAAAATTCCGGGTTTCAATCCGTTCGTCTAACAATGAATTTGCACGACGTTTCGCCAAAATTTCATTTGGCATTTTCAAGTGCGCTGCTGCTGCTACTAGACACTGTGATCTTGCTGCTGCCGCTTGAAGCTAACTCTTACTCTCTTGAGCTAACTTCGAGCGAGGAATAAGCTCTCCAAATTTTATGGAATAATAATAAAATTTAAGGGTCTCCCAAGCCCGTTTTTACCAGGATATCAAATCTTTTAAGCATCAGAGGTTAAGTTCGATAAAAAAAAGCATATTGAAGTATATATACATATATATCTATATATATATATATATACATATATATATATATATATATATATATATATATATATATATATATAATAATTTTTCTGTTGAACCTTTTGTTTACATAAACTTGATTGGTTTTTCTTGGGTACTTAGGTTCTTTTGGAAAACACAAACTAGTCTATTTGACGTTTCGCCTTATTTTTTTTTTAGGCATTTTCAAAAAATTCTTTATTTTTTAATATTCATTCTAAAATTAGAAAACACAAGGTTAAAATCTTTTAAGTCAAATTACACTTTTAAAAACATATAGCATTTTTACGCACACTCGGACATTTAAAATATTTACACCACAACAAAAATATAAAACGATTTACTAACGTGTATATACCCTGAAAGTCAACTATTTGTGTGTTTGTGAATTTCAAATTCTGTATTTCTTTCAGCATATCGTGATTTTTTAAAATTTTATTATCTATAATGGGTGTCTTAACGAAAAAAACTATTATTGATGTTAAATATATATACCATTTTGTATTATTAAGAGGATATGCATGCCAGCATGTTTATTTTTTAATTAAATTTGTGTAGATATGACTGATTCCTTTTATGTCAGTCCTATCATTCACAGTGTTTTCATCTTTTTTTATTTCAATCATCTCTTTGATCTGTAGTTTGGCATAATTCCGCTCTTGCAGAGGACCTTGGTTTCACTTAATTTAAAGTCATGTTTTTCTTCTGCTTCGTGTTTACTAAGGGCAGTGGAAGCTTTCTAGTACATTTGTGTCCATTTATTCTGTTCTTTAGTAAATGAGAAGTCATGCCAATATATTTCTTCGGACAATTCGCACACGGTATTGCATACACAACATTAGATTCATTCATTGTGGGGATATGGCTTTTTAAGTTTGTAAATAATGAACTTAGTTTATTTTGAGTTTTATGCAAACTATAATGTTATATTTTTTCAAGATCCATTTCAGCTTCTCAGAAAGTTCTTTTGTATAAGGAAGTGGTAAAAATTTATCACAGTTTTGTTTACTATTTTTGGTGTTGTTTTTTGAATTATTATAAAACTTGTATATTCTCTTTTTTATTGTTCGATTGATGTCATTCTCTTTAAAATTGTTTTGTATTAAGACAGTTTTTACTTTTTTTAGCGCGTCTGGTCTTAGTTCAGGGGAAGTCAATTTTATTGCTCGGTCTGTTAGGCCCACTATAACGCTGATTTTCTGGGACATTGCATGACTAGAGTGAAAATTCAAATATCTCCCTGACCAAGAAGGTTTTGTGTACCACTCTGTAAGGATTTTATCTTGCTTTCTGATAAAAGTCAGGTCTAGAAAATTTATTTTACCATCCTTTTCAATTTCTGATGTAAATTGTAATTTTTTTTGTGGAAGCTATTAAATTTGTATAGAATTTCGGTAGTTTTATCATTTTGGGCTGCTAATAAACAATCATCTACGAATCTCTTGAAAAACAAAATGTTACCTTTTATTTTTTTAATGACTTGTTCTTCCAGGTATTCCATTACTAGTTGAGCAATGACTGATGAAATAGGGGAACCCATGGCACAACCGTCGATTTGTTTATAAAATCTATTTTTAAATTGAAAATAGTTGGTGTTCAATGTGAGATCTATGGCGTCCAGAAAATTTCTTTTTGAAATTGTTGTGTGTTCTTGTAGTAGATCCCATTTTTCATTAATAACGGTTTTAACTAGTTCATTTGGAATGTTCGTGTATAAAGATGTTACATCAAACGATAAAACTTTATAATTCGATGGGATTCTCACTGTGTCGATGAAAGTTTTAAAGTCGAAAGAATCTTTAATAAAATGTTCATTTTTACCGGATATGTTGGATAGACAGTTGGCTAAGTATTTAGATAAATTGTATAATGGCGATTGTATACATGAAACAATGGGTCTTAATGGGGTACCTTGTTTGTGTAGTTTGGGTAAGCCATAAATTTTAGGTGTCACAGCATTGTTTATCATTAGATTTTTTAGCTTTTCTTTCGTCTAGTTCTTTTTTATTCAGTAATGTCTTTATTAAAGTGTTATTTTTCTTCTGATATACATTTGTTGGGTCACTATTTATTTTTTTATAAGTATCTGTATCATTTAATATATTTTCCATTTTTTCATCGGTCAGGGAGATATTTGAATTTTCACTCTAGTCATGCAATGTCCCAGAAAATCAGCGTTATAGTGTAAAAAAAGTAAAAACTGTCTTAATACAAAACAATTTTAAAGAGAATGACATCAATCGAACAATAAAAAAGAGAATATACAAGTTTTATAATAACTCAAAAAACAACATCAAAAATAGTAAACAAAACTGTGATAAATTTTTATCACTTCCTTATACAAAAGAACTTTCTGAGAAGCTGAAATGGGTCTTGAAAAAATATAACATTATAGTTTGCCATAAAACTCAAAATAAACTAAGTTCATTATTTACAAACTTAAAAAGCCATATCCCCACAATGAATGAATCTAATGTTGTGTATGCAATACCGTGTGCGAATTGTCCGAAGAAATATATTGGCATGACTTCTCAGTTACTAAAAAACAGACTAAATGGACACAAATATACTAGGAATGCTTCCACTGCCTTTAGTAAACACGAAGCAGAAGAAAAACATGACTTTAAATTCAATGAAACCAAGGTCCTCTGCAAAGAGCGGAATTATGCCAAACTACAGATCAAAGAGATGATTGAAATAAAAAAAGATGAAAACACTGTGAATGATAGGACTGACATAAAAGGAATCAGTCATATCTACACAAATTTAATTAAAAAATAAACATGCTGGCATGCATATCCTCTTAATAATACAAAATGGTATATATACTTAACATCAATAATAGTTTTTTTTCGTTAAGACACCCATTATAGATAATAAAATTTAATAAAATCACGATATGCTGAAAGAAATACAGAATTTGAAATTCACAAACACACAAATAGTTGACTTTCAGGGTATATACACGTTAGTAAATCGTTTTATATTTTTGTTGTGGTGTAAATATTTTAAATGTCCGAGTATGCGTAAAAATGCTATATGTTTTTAAAAGTGTAATTTGACTTAAAAGATTTTAACCTTGTGTTTTCTAATTTTAGAATGAATATTAAAAAATAAAGAATTTTTGAAAATGCCTAAAAAAAAATAAGGAGAAACGTCAAATAGACTAGTTTGTGTTTTCCAAAAGAACCTAAGTACCCAAGAAAAACCAATCAAGTTTATATATATATATATATATATATATATATATATATATATATATATATATATATATATATATATATATGTATATATATATATATATATATATATATATATATATATATATTATGTGGTCTTTGACACCTAAAAGTGAAACAATTCACTACTGTGTTTTGATTGAAGCAAAATCAGATAGAAGATCGATTTTATGTTATCATCACCAAAACTGCGAAAATTCCCGCTTCAATTAAGTTTATTAATTAAAAGTGACCGTCTGAGACAGCCGTTGCACTGATATTTAAAAACAACCTGTTCATTTTACTGTAAAATGGAAGATATAAATACAACATAAAGGTCAATTTTCTTATAATAGACTCCGACATTAAAAGGATCGTGGATATTAAAAGAGCCTAGACTGTCTTTTATTAGCAGACTTATTGACGGTCCTCCAAAAGTAATTTTGTTTTTACGGCCCAGCAAAAAATAGAAATCTTTCTGAAAAATGTTCGGAACGAAAATAATGGACCATAAATGCAAAAAGCAAGATTATTTAAACTGAAACCATGCATTGTAGGATATAAGATATGTAGTAATCTATGGTAGCTGGAGATTTATTATCTTAAAGGAATTTCGTCGAAACATGTATTGGATGGTTTTTATCAGACTGGTGGTACTACTTGTCCTCATAGATACTTGTGGACGTTACACTATTGTTTTAATAATCCATGAATTAATGTGATAATGCTAAGCTGGAACAGGCAACAGAGAGGCAGACTTTAGCTTAAAATTACGAAGAGTATGAAAGTAAGAAAAATAATAAGACTTGTAATCGCTACTTTCGTACGTGTACCACTCTTGTTATATGTATTTAACGCGTGCAACTTACCTACAAAAAACGTGACGTCAACTTATATAACAACTTCAAAGTAAAGTTCACAGTTTCTCTATTGTGTAAACAAAGAAGGTTAAATAAGTTTAAGATAAATGGTTTCTTTAAGAGCGAGTTTGAAATAAAAATCACAAAAATGAAGACAAGTTGTTTAAGGGGGTAGTCTGGTAACTTTTTTCAATAAATCGATTTTTTAGAAACATCGTTTTCTTAAAGTAAATATATGTAGAATTACGGTAGAAACCATTATTTGCTCTGGAAAGGTCGAGAAAAGGCTGAAAAATGCGATAGGTTAGAAGCGTCAGCCAGTGTATGGTATACCTGGTGCGCCATATACTTATTGCCTTTGCCCCGTTTTCGTAAATCCTCGATCTATAGGCATTTCAGTTTCAGTATTCGAGCAGTTGAGTGTTGGTTTTCGTTAAGAAAGGAGCAGTCGAGCGTCTGTATATCGTTTAGTATAACGCTTTAAATGCGTTTTTCTCGAAACAACCTTTTTTGACCTGGACATGATTTAGAAAAAATTATTGCATGGATCGGGCTCAAATTTTGGCTTATTCTACACATGAATGGCTATCGCCCGTACTACTTTTATGATTATTCATTAGTATTTCTTTTTTCATATGTAACCATATATATTTTTAAACAATTTTTAAACAATTGAAGTTGCCAAAAAAGGTTGAAAAGTCCGCCATTTTTTTTTTTTTCATCGTGGGTATACAATTTTAGTATCGGCGATAGCGGCAACTCTATATTATAAGAATCAACTCGAATATTTACTTTCAGATGCAAGAGGGCCCTGTTCAGACGGACCTACCAAGTTTAAGACCTCTAGTATTATGTATAAAAATAAATTCGCAAATAAATTTTACTATGAAAAAAAATTCTTAAAAAAAGACTGCGAATTACCAGAGTACCCCCTTAAAAAGGAAGTATGCCGTATAAATTAAATATATTATTACTATTCATTGTCCCAACAATATTGAAATTGGAAAAAGATTAATCAGTTATTATTTAAAAAATTGCTATAATATATTGTTGAAGGAGTGCATAAATAAATTTAAAATTGTACTCTCTTATGTAGTAAAAATGGGGTTTTGTTTTAGTAATTTTTTCTTCTCTTTTTAGCTCTTTTTCAGTCAAAAATATCGATTTTAACTAAACTACAAAATGACTAAAGGAAGAAAGTAGTTATTTGAAAATTTTGCTTTAATATTATTGCTTAAATAAACACCTAGCTTTCTAGTTCGAAATAATATTTGCAGCTTTTGAGAAGCTCTCTTTGCTATGCTTGCAACATTTTTTTGCCAAGAGAATGCCCCGATACAATTATGTGGGGTTTAGCAACGTTAATTTTTTATGAAAAACTGCCGCCTGTGTTTCTGTAGTGCTAAAGTCTACTTGATTAATATCACCCCAGGATAGAATTTCTTCCAGGTCTTTGTTTTGTGTCTTTGTTTTTTGTAGGTCTTTGTTAACTTGAACGACATCCTGATATTTGCTTACATAGCCGATGTTCGAGCATTCAAAACGAACAAAGAAATAAGCGTACTCTCACCGCAAAGCTATAAATTAAATTCCTGGTCTTTTTCAGCAGATCGTTAAGGTTGATGACAAAGACAGATATTAGAAAGTAATCAGTCGACTGTCACTTGTAAAGAACGATCTCTGAGGAAACATGAGAGCCATAAACAATAGTTTTCAGACATACCATGAGAGTATAGCTCAGCCAGCAATTCGCCATGCCAAACACCGTCGGATTCTCCATAGTGGTCAACTGAGTTGTTCCAAAAATGTGTTACAGCAGTTAGAAGATCTCCTGTTGATCGTCGCTTACGAAAATCATATTGATGGACGCCAATAATATTGAAGCCTTATAGATATTTTTTTGAAGATGCTGTTGATATGCTTGTTCGTAACTTCCGATTATTGAAACCAGTGAGACTGATCGGTGGTTGTTTAGCAAGGTCTTCTTGTCTTTTTTAGGTATTGGCTGAACCGAAGCGGGAAAAAATAAATACATATATAGGTATATATATATATATATATATATATATATATATATATATATATATGTATATATATATATATATATATATATATATATATATATATATATATATATATATATATATATATATATATATATATATATATATATATATATATATATATATATATATATATATATATATAGGCTGGTTTGAAAAGTCCGTGCAAAAATAAAAACTACTTATGTGTTTTTTATTTTTCAACATAGTCTCCTTTTAGGCTTATACACTTCGTCCAACGATGTTCTAGTTTGTTGATCCCTTCCGAATAATAGGATTTGTCCAAGTCTGCAAAATATTCATTAGAGTCTGCAATCACCTCCTCGTTTGAATAAAATCTTTGTCCCGCCAGCCATTTCTTCAAATTGGGGAACAAATAGTAGTCCGAGGGAGCCAAGTCTGGAGAATAGGGGGCATGTGAAACGAGTTGGAATCCTATTTCCATTAATTTTGCGACCACAACTGCTGAGGTGTGTGCTGGTGCGTTGTCGTGATGGAAAAGGACTTTCTTGTGGGCCAATCGCGGGCGTTTTTTCTTGCAGCTCGGTTTTCAAACGGTCCAATAACGATGAATAATATTCACCTGTAATAGTTTTTTTACCCTTTTCCAGATAGTCGATGAGGATTATCCCTTGCGAATCCCAAAAGACAGTCGCCATAACCTTTCCGGCCGAAGGAACGGTCTTCGCCTTTTTTGGTGCAGATTCCCCCTTGGTAACCCATTGTTTAGATTGTTGTTTGGTCTCAGGAGTATAGTAATGTATCCATGTTTCATCCACAGCGACGAAACGATGCTTAAAGTCCTCCGGATTCTTCTGGAACAGCTGCAAACCATCCCTGCAACACTTCACACGATTCCGTTTTTGGTCAAGCGTGAGCAATCGCGGCACCCATCTTGCGGATAGCTTTCTCATGTCCAAATGTTTATGCAAAATATTATGTACCCGTTCAGTCGAGATGCCCACAGCACTAGCAATCTTACGCACCTTAACTCTTCTGTCACCATATCATGGATTTGATCAATGATTTCTGGAGTCGTAACCTCCACAGGCCGTCCAGAACGTTCAGCGTCACTTGTGCCCATATGGCCAGTCCGAAAATTTTGAAACCACTTATAAACTGTTCTAATCGAAGGTGCAGAGTCACCATAATGTTTATCAAGCTTCTCTTTAGTCTCCTGAGGCGTTTTGCCTTTCATAAAGTAATGTTTAATCACCATACGAAATTCTTTTTCGTCCATTTCTTGAAAATCACTCGACTTCCTTGATTCACACGAATGCCATACACAAAGGAATAGACCAATCTGCTGAAAAAGACCAGGAATTTAATTTATAGCTTTGCGGTGAGAGTATGCTTATTTCTTTGTTCATTTTGAATGCTCGAACATCGGCTATGTAAGCAAATATCAGGATGTCGTTCAAGTTAACAAAGACCTACAAAAAACAGACACACAACAAAGACCTGGAAGAAATTCTATCGTGGGGTGATAGTAATCAAGTAGACTTTAGCACTACAGAAACACAGGCGGTAGTTTTTCATAAAAAATTAACGTTGCTAAACCCCACATAATTGTATCGGAGCACTCTCTTGGCAAAAAAATGTTGCAAGCATAGCAAAGAGAGCTTCTCAAAAGCTGCAAATATTTTTGGAACTAGAAAGCTGGGTGTTTATTTAAGCAATAATATTAAAGTAAAATTTTCAAATAACTACTTTCTTCCTTTAGCCATTTTGTAGTTTAGTTAAAATCGGTATTTTTTTGACTGAAAAAAGAGCTAGAAAGAGAAGAAAAAATTACTAAAACAAAACCCCATTTTTACTACATAAGAGAGTAAAATTTTAAATTTACTTATGCACTCCTTGAACAATATATTATGGCTATTTTTTAAATAATAACTGATTAATCTTTTTCCAATTTCGATATTGTTGGGACAATGACTAGTAATAATCTATTTAATTTATACGGCATACTTCCTTTTTAAGGGGGTACTCTGGTAATTCGCAGTCTTTTTTTAAGAATTTTTTTTCATAGTAAAATTTATTTACGAATTTATTTTTATACATCATTCTAGAGGTCTTAAACTTGGTAGGACCGCCTGAACAGGGCCCTCTTGCATCTAAAAGTAAATATTCGAGTTGATTCTTATAATATAGAGTTGCCGCTATCGCCGATGCTAAAATTGTATACCCACGATGAAAACAAAATACAAAATGGCGGACTTTTGAAATTTTCAACCTTATTTTTGCAACTTCAATTGTTTATAAATATGGTTAAAATATAAAAAAAGATGGTTAAATACTAATGAATAATCATAAACGTAGTACGGGCGATAGTCATTCATGAGTAGAATAAGCCAAAATTTGAGCCCGATCCATGCAATAGTTTTTTCTAAATCATGTCAACCAGGTCAAAAAAGGTTGTTTCGAGAAAAAACACATTTAAAGCGTTATACTAAACGATATACAGATGCTCGACTGCTCCTTTCTTGACGAAAACCAACACTCAACTGCTCGAAAACTGAAACTGAAATGCCTATAGATCGAGGATTTACGAAAACGTGGCAAAGACAATAAGTATATGGCAGCTATACGTTCGGCCAACCAGGTATACACTGACTGCATCGAGACGCTTCTAACCTATCGCATTTTTCAGCCTATTCTCGACTTTTCCAGAGCAAATAATGGTTTCTACCGTAATTCTACATATGTTTACTACAAGAAAACAATGTTTTTAGAAAATCGATTTTTTGAGAAGAGTTACCCCCCTTAAACAACTTGTCTTCATTTTTGTGATTTTTATTTCAAACTCGCTTTTAAAGAAGCCATTTATCTCAAAATTGTTCAACCTTCTTTGTTGTTACAATAGAGAAATTGTGAACATTACTTTAAGTTGTTATATACGTTGACGGTTTCATTTTTAGTGTTCCGTACGGAACACTTATAAGATGACTTCGGTGTTTGTCTGTTTGTCACACCCGATTTTCTCCGAAATTATTTGTCATAGAAAGTTGAAATTTGCTAATAGTATAGGAATTGATGGCCTCACCAGAGCCGTGTAATTTTGAAAGTTAAATTTTGACTTAAAGGGTTAGTTTTGGGGGCTGAAATCGGAAGTGAAAAAAAATTTTTTTATTAGGTCATCGAGTGTGGTGTCAAATGAAAGCCTAGGAAAACAGGAGTAAAAAATATATATATATAACGTAATACTTGTGCACACTTTTCTTTGGATTATTTTTAAAAAATCGCGAAAAATCGCTGTCCCCCACCTTATCTCGAAAAGTACTGATCAAAAAATTTTGAAAAACTTCTGGAATATTCTCCACGGGGTGCAGATTGAACGAAAATGACCACGAGTGCATTACCTTTAATAATTTGTCTGGTATATAAAAAAAAACAAAATTTCAATGTCATCAGTTTTCAGTAAAAATTGGAAACAAACTTTGTTGAAAACTTATTTGGGATGTGTTTTGTGAAGTCACTGATCAATTATTTTCTATATCGGGAATGTGGAATCTTTGGCACAATGACACTAGTCAGTATATTCACCACAACACTAAACGCTTTATTCTTGCACTCGACGCGCTTTTCGCTAACCATGTTAGCTTCATCAGGTGCGATGATTGACAGTCAATCATCGCTCCTGATGAATCAAACATGGTTGGCGAAACGCGCGTCGAGTGCAAAAATAAAGTGTTTGGTGTAGTGGCGATGTATATACTGAGTAAAGTCCTAACTCGATTATTAATGTGTATCAGGCGATGGGATTACTAATGAGTACGTTACGAAGTTGTGATGCGACTATGACTACGGTGCTGTCTTTACGAAGGTATACTTGCATCTTTGCGTATGGTAATGGGCGATTATTTTTCGATCATGCTTTTGCTTACTAGTGCAAGACTCTAGTATTTTTTCGTCAGCCTTTTGTCAAGTCGTTGTTTTTAATTTTAGTTTTATTCAACAATTGTAAATTTATTTATGATTTCTAGCTCTCTCAATAGTCCAACAAATTCCATTAAAGAATTATCAAGCAATATCTCTAGTAGCGGCTATAATTAACACAGAAATGGTATTAAACATTACTGGAAAAGGACAATCGCAATCTAAAACTGATATAATCTAATTTATTTCATTAGTGATAAAATAAAACCCAAGTAATGTTAACGACTAAGGCGAAACGACTGTGCATAAAAAGCGAACATTAAAATATTTTTTATTGGCCAATTATGTCTTCGTAAACCAGTAAGGTGTTATTAAAGGCTTAAGAAAATATTTGAAAACAGTTAATGGTTAAAAAAGTTATAGGTCGTTTACCGGTTTTATTTTATTTTCCACAATTTACAAGGCGATTGTAGTTCGTAAAATGAACGGCAGACACAAAAGTTGCAACACGCTGTCCCTATTTTACATGTTATCCCATGAATAAGTTTAAATTTGCTCCGCTTATTGCTCGAAAGCAACGGGCAGGAAGGCCAAGGTCATTGGAAATTTAAGTCCTTTGGAGAGTCTCATCAAAAGGGAGCTTACTTTTTATGTGTTATAAAAAGAGTAATTATTACAGAGACGCAAAAATTTCTCCTTTAACATATAAGTGTATAATCCTGGTATTAATTCTCACGTATGGATCTAACCTTACATTTCAAGATATGAGACTTGGCATGTATATACATATAAAATATATATATATATATATATATATATATATATATATATATATATATATATATATATATATATATATATATATATATATACAGTAGAACCGTCCGCGGCGGTTGCATTTTTTTGTTGTTCTACATAAATTAACGCTTTTTCTAGGGCCTCTAGTCCTTCTGAATGTGACATTTTTACTGGAATATTGTCAGTGGCTTGTACTTCGTTATCATCATCGTCATCACTGTCGATTTTATTAGCATTTTTGCATACACTTTTAATTAATTCTTGGTCAGTCATTTCGTCTTCCACACTATCACTGTTTAACCATTCACAAACATCGGTTTCCGTAACACTTTCACATCCTGATATTCTTGTAATAATTTGATGTAAACTTTCATTATCTTCTGTTTCTGCCTCTGAGTAATGTCTCTCCTCTTGTGGAATCTATTTTGACCAAGATTTTTCCAGAGTATTACTCTTTACTTGATACCAGGCTGAAGCTATCCAATATATAACATTTTTCAAATTTATGTTTTTTAGACAATCAGTAAGATTGCCACCTTCATCTACTTCTTCTAAAATATGCTCCAATAACAAACGCTTGTAATTGCGTTTTTAAATTTTCCAGTACACCCTGATCCATAGGCTGAATGAGAGAAGTTACAGCAGGAGGCAGAAACATTGCTTTTATTTCCCCACTTTCAAGTTGCTACGCACTTGGGTGAGTGGGGGCGTTATCTAATAACAGAATACATTTTCTAGGATATAAATGTTCTTTTAAAAAAAGTTCCACTTTGGGAACAAAATCTCCAAAAAAACAGTCTTTAAATAGAGTCGCCCTTATCCAGGCATTATTTTGGTATTTATACAAAACAGGAAAAGCATTGCGACGAATATTCTTAATGGTTCGTGGATTTGCTGTCTTACCAATATATAATAATGGGAGTTTGTGTCTTCCAGAAGCATTATTGTATGCAAGAACAGTAATACGTTCTTTGCTACGTTTGTAACCAGGTGCTCCAGCTTCCATTTTTGAAGCTAAGGTATTTGACGGCAACATTTTGTAGTTCAAGCCTGTTTTATCACAGTTGTAGATTTGGTCTGGTTGTAAACCATGTTCTTTCATAAGCTGCACAAAATTCTCTGAAAATTTTTTTGCAGCAGATACGTCAGCTGACAATCTTTCTCCACAAACTTTCAATTGACGTACATCATGTCTTTTTTTTCCACCTGTCTAGCCATCCATCACTTACAGAAAAAATTACAGGCGCTTCAATAACCGGCGACTCTTCACTTAAACTCACTGCCTTATGTTTTAAAATTGTTCCTGTAATTGATATTCCACGTTCTCGACTCTGTGTAAGCCATAAAAATAAAGAATTATCCACTTTTTGGTATTCACCACTTTTCATATTTTTTCTTGCCTGTGTGGGCGATGACAAAACACTACACCATTTTTCAAGTTTTCCGCGATTTTTTCTCCACTCTGAAATAGTACTCACTGCTACACCTAAATCCTTCGCTATATTTTTAAGAAGTTCACCATTATCTAAACGTTGAATTGTTTCAAGTTTCTCTTTGAAAGTAATAACAGCACGTTTACGCTTATTATTATGACGCTCTATTTTGTAAAATATCTATTAAAACGAAACTATTACCTCTGCGATAATAATAGACGTAATGAGTAACTTATAACACTCGTCGACTAACCAAAACATAGACAGCGGTAAAATTCTCAACGTAGGAGAGTCCCCAACGCGTTAAGGAAACCACTCATCGTCTTTTTCGAATAATGGGGATTTTTTCGTTTAATGGGAATACAATTTGCTTTTTAGCAATTTGTTTCGGATAAGCCGGATTTCTGATAATCTTGATTCGGATAATCGGGATTGTACTGTATATATAACCTAGGAAGATTCTCGACCGTAATAATAAGTAAATTATTTGGAAGAAGTTTCAGGACAGCATTATATTATTATTCATACTTTATTTAAAAACTCAATATTTCGCTGACCTTTTTTCGGCTTCTTCAGGAGTCAACTACAATACATCAGCCAACGAAACCGTCATCTATATAAATAAAATTACTTACCAACTAGAGTTAAAAGGTCTTAAACTAATATATTCTAACACAAAATACATAACCTAACAAAGAAGAAACACACACGCTTCACCAAACACTGACATGGGATTAAAAAACAACTACTAGATAAATCTGTTGATTCATATTCACTACAGTGGTAAATTTAAAACAAATTTTATAAACACATGCCAATCATGAACAACAATCTCAAATTAGGAGGATAGAATGGTACAATATATAACTTAATTTACTAGTGCCGGTCCTATAATTGATGAGATGTTTGTCCCTTTGTATATTACTCATCTCAAGGAACAAGCGGCAAAACAAACAGGATAACCTATAGACCATATTGGTGAAATACATTAAGGGTGTTTTTTGTTTAACATGGCTAAAAACTTGGAACTTTTTAGTAGATTGTATTTAGCTTCCTTTAAATCTAGGTAAACTTCCAAAATTGAAACTATTCTATCTGTAGGGTTAGCTATGAAAGGCAACCTCCCGTATTTAACCGCATTAGGGGTGTCTTCAATATGGCCATCATAAACATTAGAATTAAAGATCATTTTCTTCAGGATGTGCTTAGGGTAACCGTTATTAGCAAAAATGGAATACAATTTATTTAAGTTCTTTTGAAGAAAACTATCATCGCTAATATTAATAATTTTATTTCTCATAGTTATCACAGTATTTAATATATGGTTAGTAGAGTGGTTAGACCAATAGTGTAAATCTATACCAGATGCTGTTCTTATTACCCGTGTGTCAAGGAAAGGGACACTATGGTCCGTCTCAGTCCCAATAGTAAATTGTAATCTGTCATTTACCGCGTTAAAAACACCCAAAGTCAACTGAATGTGGTCGTCCACATATTTGTAAATATAAGAGAATTGGAATGGTATTGTTGGTATTATAGTATCCAACAGATAATCAAGCATGATTGTAGCCAAAATGGGACTGATGGAGGATCCCATGGGTGTTCCAAAAAAATTTATTATCAAAACCAAAAAAGTGTTATTGAAAACAGAAGTAATTAATTTAGGGGATATATATACATATATATATATATATATATATATATATATATATATATATATATATATACATATATATATATATACATATATATATATATATATATATATATATATATATATATATATATATATATATATATATATATATATATATATATATACATATATAAATATATATATATATATATATATATATATATATATATATATATATATATATATATACATATATATATATATATATATATATATATATATATATATATATATATGTATATATATATATATATATATATATATATATATATATATATATATATATATATATATATATATATATATATAAATATACATCCTTTCTGCAGCGCCCAGGTGTGTGTAAAAGTGTACCTCTTACCACTTCCGAGATATTTCCTAATAATTTTTGTATTAGCACGAATCTAGAGCGGATGAATGTTATTTTTTTTTTATGTTATCTGACCGCCTAGTTTGTGGTCTTCCTCTGCTTCTTTTATTTACCCTTAGTTTCCATTATATAATTTTTTATTTTATTTATTTGTGTTACTTCTTGTCTCTTTTATCATTTATTAACTTGGTTATATATTTTTTCGTTTCCTTCATTTCCGTTTTCATTTATTTTAAGCTCATTCGATCTTCCAACATTTCTCTTATTTTTATATTTTTAGTGTTCCGTACGGAATACTTATAAGATCACTTCGGTGTCTGTCTGTCCGTCTGTATATCACACCTGTTTGTTGAAATTTGGTACTAATATAGGTATGATAACCTTACCAGAGCCGTGTAGTTTTTTTAGGGGTTAGTTCTTGGGGGTGAAATCGGAAGTGAAAGTAAAAATTTTACCTGGTCATCGAGTGGGGTGTCAAATGAAAGCTTGTAAAAACATGAGTTCAAAAATATATATAATGTAATATCTGCACATACTTTTCTTTGAATTATTTTTAATAAATCGGGAAAATAGCTGCACCCTTTTATCTCGAAAAGTACTGATTAAAAAATTTCGAAAAAATGCTGAAATATTCTCCACAGGGTGTAGATTGAACGAGAATTATCACGAGTGCATTACCTTTAATAATTTATTCGGTAAATAAAAACAAAAATTTCAAGGTCATCAGCTTTCAGTAACGATGGGAAAAAAACTTTGTTGAAAACTCATTTAGAGTGTGTTTTGTGAACTTACTGATCACTTTATACCTCCATAATAAACATTTGCATTTTAAAAGCAATCAACGTACGGAACACTAATTACGCAAGCCCAGCTTGCACTTGACGGTTATTTATTATTTTCTCTCACTTTTTTCTAATGATTTTGCTTACTTCTGATATTTTTGTTCTGTTGTTTGTTCGATCTTGTAGTATTTTCCTTTCTTTAATTATTTTTTTTTGTGTTTCTGAGGCCAGTCTGTATTCCTTTACTTATTTGTTTGTAAACTGAATTAACCAAAATGAAAAATTATTTAAATATTCAGAAAACTGTAACTTCCTACTTGTTGTAAGGCGTTATTTCTCAATATTTATTTTGAGTTTTCTTTTAATAATGCCTCCTCGCTGATATTTACATATGAAATATACTAGTGTCGAATATAAAAGTCAAAAAAAACTGTAACTTCTTACTTGTTGTAAGGTCTTATATCTCGGTTTTTCTTTAAAATTTTGTTTTAAAAATATTTCCTTGCTGACATTTATCATATCAAATATAACATTGTCAAATATAAAAGCAACCAAAGTCAACCAGAAATTTAATATTTTATGACAGCTAAATCGGATTTAGTTTTAGACTCTTGTAATAAATCTCACTGTTAAAGTCTTTTAATTTACATTTCTTGAAGATTCCCATTATAACTATAAATAGATTTAATAACTCGTCGACCTGTTTAAAATTTTTTTTTACCAAAGTTAACAATAGAACTATGTTTTATATGTTGTTACCTTTACACCGGGCATAGCAGATAACAGTAGCAGGTAGGTAAATCTCAAGGCCGCTATACACGCTCCGGTTTGCCTGCCAGGTTTGCCTGCACAGGTAGACCTGCGCAGGTAAACCGGAGAGTGTACTGTAAAACCTGTACAGGTTTCTCGAATTGTACAGGCGACCGGAGTAAATATGGAAAACATATTTTTACCTGTGCCAGAGTTGCGCAGAAGGATGCGCAATGTGTCTGTCTGTCTGTCCGTCTGTCACACCCGATTTTCTCCGAAACTATTTGTCATAGAAAGTTGAAATTTGGTAATAATATAGGAATTGATGGCCTCATCAGAGCCATGTAGTTTTGAAAGTTAAATTTTGACTTAAGGGGTTAGTTTTCGGGGGTGAAATCGGAAGTGAAAAAAAAAAAAATTTTTTACTAGGTAATCGAGTGTGGTGTCAAATGAAAGCTTGTGAAAACACGAGTAAAAAATATATATATAATGTAATACTTGCTCGCACTTTTCTTTGTATTATTTTTAAAAAATCGCGAAAAATCGCTGTTCACCCGCCTTATCTCGAAAAGTATTTGTCAAAAAATTTTAAAAAAATACTGGAATATTCTGCACGGAGTGCAGATTATCACGAGTGCATTACCTGTAATAATTTATCTGGTATATAAAAAAAAACAGAAATTTCAAGGTCATCAATTTTCAGTAAAGATTGGAAATAAACTTTGTTGAAAACTCATTTGGGTGTGTGGGGTGTGTTTTGTGAAGTCACTGATCATTTTATACTTCCGTTACAACATTTTTTATTTTAAAAGAAATTAACGTACGGAACACTAATTGCGCAAGTTCAACTTGCACTTGACCGGTTTTATTCATTCAGTTCTGTGGTTTGCGTGTGCTAGTTTAGAAAAATGTCTAAACGGGCTTCAAAACAAGTAATTGAAGAATTTATCGAAATTCTTCTAATCAAACGGTTTTTTCACCACATTCAAGCCACAGTTCATAGTCACCCGTTTCATATTTACCTTCGCATAGTCCCGGTAATCATCACGCTATGTCATCCCAAACTACCCAATGTTCGCCCGCTTCATATTCACGATCGCATATTCCTTCTATTCATGTCGTAAAAATTCTGGAATATTCTCCAAGGGGTGTAGATTGAACGAAAATTATCACGAGTGCATTACCTTTAATAGTTTTAATGGTATATAAAAAAAAAACAACAAAAATTTCAAGGTCATCAATTTTCAGTAAAGATTGGAAACAAACTCATTTGGGGTGTGTTTTGTGAAGTCACTGATTGTAACGGAAGTATAAACTTCCGTTACAATTTTTTTTAATTTAAAAGCAATCAACGTACGGAACACTAATTGCGCAAGTTCAACTTGCACTTGACCGGTTTTTCGCTTTAACTTTTTATTTATTATATGAAGAGCTTAAAGACTAGTAGTACACTCTCCCGCATCTCCGGCATAATTTTAAATGAGAACTGCACAGTTTCACCATTACGTGTGTGGGTCCTAACCTGTGCAGGTAAACCTGTTGAGGTATACCTGTGCAGGTATACCGGAGCGTGTATAGCGGCCTTAAGATTATTTCTTGAGTGTCTTTGTCATGCATGCGTCATTTCCTCCGGGAATATATAAGGGTAAAATTACAAAATTCAAGTTAATATCCATTAGTGAAAGACCAATCATTAATAATATCTTATGCATATGTTAACATAGCATTTAAATAATTATTAATCTCATGCGTAGAGTAAAAAATAAAATGCGGACTAACTCTGCTTAATAATCATAATCGATTCAGTGAGTCTTATTATACCTAATTTTTATATCTTATTGCCATCCTCTTTTTTTGCTAAGAAATTTTATAAAAAAGTTGAGCAAGTATTATATCAAGCCAACCAAGTGATGGTAGGAGAGATTGGAGCACTGATACGAGGATCGTACAAAAAGTTCTCGGTCTAACAAAGAAAATTCAAGGTTAAACAGATTTTTTTATATTTTTCTGCATAACCACATTGTAAATCAATATATTTAGCTCAACAACTTTTGAACTTTCTTACACGTTCATAATAAGAATTATCCAACTCTGTAACATAAGCACTCGTCTCAGCTCTAATTTTATCATTCGAAGTGAATCTTTGTCGTGCCAGTCACTTTTTCAGAGTTGAAAACAAAAAGTAGTCGCGGAGAGCCAAATCAGGTGAATATGGTGAATGTAGAAAGCACTTCGAAGCGAAGATTATGCAATTTTGCAGAAACAATTCCGGACGTATGAGAAGACGCATTGTCGCGATAAGAAGTACTTTATTTTTTGCGAGATACGGACTTTTTGTCTGAATATGAACATTCAATTGGTCCAGTAGTGAAGCATAATAGTTCCCGATGATAGTGCTATTTTTCTTCACTTCAATACCATGAGAATTCCAAAAAAACCATAGCCCTGAATTATCCTGCAGATAGAAGCATCTTTACATTCTTGGGCACACTTTCACCTATTTCCACCAACTGTTTCAGCTAGTCCTTCGTCTTTAGTGTATAATAATGAATCCACTATCTACTGTTACGAAACGTCTGATTACTGATTATTTTCATTCACTACCAGCTTGTTTCTATGCTATAAGTATTATACAATGATTTGGTTAGAGCATGATTTACAATTTGGATCTTAAGATATGTGGTGAGATGTGAGATTGTGGGAAACACTACAACAGAGTAATGTAAGCACCGAAATAATCAAAGCCGTAAAATCCTTATACCAAGACGCAAGAAGTAGAGTGAAAACCAAATACCGTATAACAACAGGGTTTCAGGTCAAAAAGGGTCTCAAACAGGGCTGCTGTATATCCCCAACGCTATTTAAAATCTATTTGGAGAGTGCACTGAAGAACTGGAAAAGTAAATGCAGCAGTATGGGATTATCACTGGATGACGATACTACATTGTACACGCTATCATTCGCGGACGGCCAGGTAGTAGTCGCTCAGGACATCGATGATATGGAATACATGACATGAAAACTTATGGAGGAATATGAAAAATGGGGCCTAGAAGTCAATATTAGAAAGACCGAGTACATGTGCGTCGGAGGACAACAGCAGGACGTGAAACTGGCCACAGGACACACCATCAAACACTGTGCCAGTTATAAGTATTTGGGAACGAGAATATCTAGGGACGGAACACTGGAAGAAGCAATATTCGAGAGGAATATCCAAGGAAGAAAAGCAATTGCAATGCTTAATATTATACTATGGGACAAAAACATAACTATTGAACGGAAAACTGTAACAAATAGATACTTTATACACTTTTGATAACTTCTAAAAATACGATTCTTTTCGTTTCGTCTTTAGTTGTTATACCAATGATGCCATAACCACTGAAAAGAAGAAGAGAATTTACAACTCAATAGTTAAAAGTCTAATAACTTACTACTCCCAGGTGTGGCTATTGAAGGAAAGAACAGAAAAAATACTAAAAGCTACAGAAATGGATTTCTGGAGACGAGCATCCAGAAAATCCAGAAAGATCGCATACCAAATGACATGATAAGACGAAGCTTAGAAATAAAGCACGATATAGTGGATGAAATCAGAACCCAACAGTTGGTATGATACGGACATGTACAGAGAATGTTACAAGACCGACTACCTAAAAAGATCTTAAATTGGAACCCTCATGGAAGAAGAAAGCGAGGAAGACCACGCCAAAGCTGGAGAGCAGAAATTAACAAGGAAGTACTAGAGAGAGATCTGGAGGAGGAGGGATGGAGAAACCGGGAGGAGTGGAAATTAGGCATCGGAAGACGTTATAAAACCGATTGATATATATATCTTAAGATATATAGACCTAACTAACTTAGCCTAGGCAAGGAGTAAATGTATTGAGATAACTTAAAATATTTCACCTTAAAATATTTCATGAGCAGAAAACTTAAAATTAAACTTAATATTAATTCAGATTAACTTAAGCTAATCCGGTGAAAGGGGGTCGCTGGGTCTTAGGGGACGGCGATGAGCTTAGCGTGGAGGGAGATAGTAAGAGGTACTAACTGTGGTGGTGAATGATTTTGTCCAGGAATTTGAGCTGAGCGCTGCTGATGAATCCCCGGATTGTGGGCAACTGGAGGTCTCTATGAAGCAGTATTGCGGACGAACCATGGGGCTTTAGCGATGATGCAGAGGACGTGATATTTGGCACCATGCTGGGCTGGAGTAGGTCATTTCGGCTAGGATGATCGTCTTGCATATTGTCAACTTGTTGCGAGTTGACAATTTGTTGGACTTGTTTGGGACTGGATACAGCTTGCCGAGGAGTTGGTTGGCCCAGATACTTGATGCTGTGTTATAAAACGTCGAAGGAATTCACTGAAATTACGTTTAAACAAATGTAAATATCCTTGGGAAATGATCATTCGAATGCGTTTTTGGTCTATTGTTAACAAACGCAGCACCCATCGAGCGGAAAGCTTTCTCATACTAAAAACACCGTGTAAAATGGGGTGAAGACCGCCTATCGAGATATTTACAATGTCAGCGGGCTCACGTACCTTCAATCGACGACCATGTAGTAAGCTATAGTGAATTTTATATCACAATCTCGTTATTCGTAGGGGTTTTCAGGAGTCCTGAGAGTTTATCATCTTGAATAAATGTACGAACACGTTTAAACTCAGAATTACTTAACGTGGCATTTTTTGAATTTCCGTGGGAGTTAAACCCTTTAAAACGAAATATTTTATAACAGCTTGTGCTTCAATTTCATCCAGTTCTTAGAAAATGCTAATACTTGTTTATTTACATGGCCGCTACAAAAAAACAACTAAATGCACGTGTCTTAAACTTGACTGCACGCAATCTAGTAAATAATACTTAACAAATATCATAATCTCGGCGTCTTATTTGTCCAGGACGAAAAATTGTGGAACGACTCTCGTAATTCCACAGCCATTCTGAAATCACCTAGAAGAGATATTATTTTTGTGACAGTAATGGCTAGCCAACTTTTAATAGTCATCATCATCATAATCATCATCCCTCAGCCTCTTGCTTCCACTGTTGAATATAGGCCTCCTCTAGATTCTACCATTTTCCTCTGTTCTGTGCTTTGTTTGTCCAATTTCCTGCTAGTCTGCGTATATCATCGCTCCATCTAGTTGGTGGTCTACCCCTGTTTCTGTTACTTTCCCTGGGTCTCCACTCTATAAGTTTTTGTCCATCTATTATTACCCAGACGGCTATATGGCCTGCCCATCTCCACTTGGCTTTAGTGATATATCGTTCTTTTAATTTACTTATTGATCGCCTTGTTAGTGTTAAAGTTTCTGCACCGTACGTAATCACAGACACAAGGCACTGTTCATAAACTCTTTTCTTTAGACAGGTTCGGATATCTCCCCTGAAGATGTTGCGTAGTTTGCCAAAAGCTGCCCAGTGGATTACCCTGTAATTAACTGTTAAATATTTGCTGAATTTGTGTTCTAATTTATTATATTTTGGTTTGTATTATTTTTGAACCTTTTGCAGTCAGCATGCACGTCAACACGTAGGATCGAAAAATATTCGTTGTTTTTTATTTCTCCTCCCTCCCCCTAGAAATAAGAAAAAATCGTCTGAATTGTCTCCATCAACACCCGGCTTTTCAGCGTACGTACGAACATCAGCAGTAGATAAAATGAGAGTGTTTTTAATTTATCTTGCTGCTTTTAATGTATTGTCATGAAATCCTTTAAATGTTACAGTTGTTTTCAGTCACTTTTGCCCCGTTCACCCCTAACTGATCTGTATTCATCTGAACTCGTTTCATGGTTTAAAAATCAAATGCTCCCGCACCTGATCTTGTTCTGGTTGACTTTTATTATGGTTGTACCTGTCATTCGTTTTTTGTTTAAGTTGATGTTGCAAATATAAATTTGATTTTATTATAAGACCGCTTTTTTGATTGATGTAGATTATATGCTTTGCGACCAGGTTAATAGATGTTGTAGGAATATATAACACTTGTACTGATATAATTTGCCATTTAGTTATTTAATTGTATCATTTTTCAATCTAAGATCTCTTTAAGAATGGTCGAGCAGACCGAAACATATCAGAGATAGAAAATATAAATTGTGAAGCAATATCAAATCCTTACAATGGTATAATGATGCTCGTACATTAAAGATTATTGATAATTATTCTTAAAGTTAGCCTCATTTCACATTTTCAACGTTTTTGAATTTGTACTTCTCTCTTAGGTAATAGCACTTAAAGGAAACGGAGGATCAATACATTTTGTAATGTTTCAGAAGTCTCTCTATCCAGCGTTAATCTTTCAGTTCGTTCAACACGTCTATCGTAGTCATCTTCAAGGAAAAACACCACCTACTATTCCCATATTGCAGTCAAAGATGTCCGATGTTGTCTTCAGACAGCGTATCATAAAGCGTATTTTAATGAAGCTAGACACCAAAAAGGCTTCTGGCGCTGGCGGAATACCTGCCATAGTTCTCAAAAACAGTGCAAGGGAACTAACACGAGTTTTCTGTAGACTTTTCAACCTATCCTACAGAAAGGGAATATTTCCGTCCTGCTGGAAATGTGCCACGGTTCAGCCGATACCTAAAAAAGGCAAGAAGACTTTGCCAAATAACTACCGAGAAGTCGCACTGCTTTCAATAATATCGAAGGTCATGGAAAAGGTTATCAATCAGCATCTTCTAAAACATCTTGAACGATTCAATATTATTAGCGATCACCAATATGGCTTTCGTAAACATAGATCAACAGGAGATCTTCTGACTTATGTAACACATGTTTGGAACAACGCAATTGAACACTTTAGAGAATCTCGAGCGGTTGCTCTTGACATACCCAGGGCATTCAACCGTGTTTGGCACGATGGACCGTTGGCTAAGCTACGCTCTTGTGATATGTCTGAAAAGTTCTGTTTGTGGCTCTCATGTTTCCTCAGAGAGCGTTCTTTACGAGTGGCGGTCGACAGATTTCTTTCTAACACCTTCACAATCATCGCCGGTGTGCCCCAAGGCTCTATACAGTCTCCTACTTTCTTTCTCATTTACATTAACAATCTGCTGGAAAAGACCGGGAATCCAATATACGGTTTTGCAGAGGACAGTACTCTTATCTCTTCATTCACTTTCAATGCTCGGACATCGACTGCTCAGGCGAATATCCGCAGACAGCAGGAGGTCGTTCAACTTAATAAAGACCTGGAAGAAATTCTATCTTGGGGTGACAGTAACCAAGTGGAATTTAAAGCTACAAAAACCTAGGCGGCAGTTTTTTTCTAAAAAGTTAACGTTGCTGAACCCGACATAGTTATGTCGGGGCACTCCATTCCCCTAGCATCGTCGCTCAATTTGTTGGGCTTTTTTTTTGGGAGCAAATATGTTCTGGCATGAACACGTTGCAGGGATAGCAAGGAGAGCTTCTCAAAAACTAGGAATAATATTTCGAACCAGAAAGCTTTACACTCCACAACAACTGTTAATTCTTTACAAATCTCAAATTCGACCAACTATGGAATATTGCTCCCATGTTTGGGGCTCCGCTCCCAAACATACACTGCATTTGTTGTATTCTGTTCAGAGAAGAGCTGTTTGTCTGATTGGAGACCCTGAACTGTCCGGCGGCCTTGATTCGCTGGAACATCGAAGAACGGTTGGCGACTTGAGCCTGTTCTACAAGTATTTTCATGGAAAGTGTTCGAAGGATGTAGCCTGCTTAATTCCCCCCAAAGCGGTGCATGTTAGAAATACACGTCGCGCTGGTGCTTCACATCTGTATGAGGTTCACCTTGTTACTCCGCGTACAACTCTTTTCAAGCAGTCTTTTATATGGAGAACATCATCCCTTTGGAATAATTTGCCCAGCGCTGTGTTTCCCACCGAGTACAATTTACAGCGATTCAAGAACAAAGTGAATCGTTTTTTCCGCGCACATGCCGCTCCTGGAGCCCTTTAGGGACTTCCTTGCAGCATGTGTGCTAGACCCATAAAAAAAAACAAAAAATAAAAATTCTTGCAATAGAATAGGTTTGTATATGAATGCAATTTTATCAATAATTCCAAAACCGTTCAATATAGACATATGGTATCTTAAACAAGTAATATTTAGAATTTTTAGTAGGACTCAAAATTAAAATAATCTACAGAGCTTTCCGTTTAAAAAAATTTACGATGGCGTAATTTCTTCGAACTGACAGCTCAGCTGTATATTGGTTATTTTGTGGTTTTTAACTGGTGGGGAAACACAATTACTAGATATTCAAAGTAAGATAAAAACGACAGCTAGTAAACACATATATCATTTTATGTGTTGGAGTAATGAATATGCGACCTCCTACTAAAAATTGATGATAAAATGATCAATTTTGACTTCTACCACTATTACAATTCGGAATAATACGGTTTACAAGTCATTAACATGCGATGCTTTAAAGGCGTTAAACCCGATTCGTTAAGTACATACTTAACAACGCTAATCTATGAATATAATTAGACTGTATGTACAGAGATTGTTGAAAATGATTTATAGTGTATTCAAGTACACCATAGGAATATACTAGAGTAACAAATTGTTATATTTAATTAAATTTTATATCTATCTACTTTTGCTTCGGGTGAGAATTAAGAACTAAAGCGCCATCAAGATGGTCCGTTCGGGCGTAACACTAGATCCTCGCCTTCGGACAGAAAAAGCTTGTTTAGTGACGTCAGATTGCAATATTAAATCAGGAAAAATTAACTTGAAATAGCCAGTTCTAAGTCAATTACCATCAAACTAGCCGTCACATGGCAAGGCCTTCTATAATAAAACCTGGCCGTAATCACCGTGTCAACTTATTGGTGTCACGGGCCCATTTTAATACAGGGATTTATTTTACAAAATAGCAAATTTGTAATTAATAAGTAAATTTCTTTAAATCTATATAATAACTGTTATCCCTTTTTTCATATTTTTAATAAGCGAAATTCCTTTGCAGTCCCAGAAAGTGGTCGCCGTCCCCTTTCGAGAAGACCAATAAGTTTTAGTATTTTTTAATCTTCAAACTTCAAACTTCTTATCTTGCTACTTGTTACCAGGTGTACAAGTATGAAATGCGGATCTTTTTTCTAAAAAAACATGTTAAATTCGGAAGAATGATAAAAAGTGCTTTATTCAAAGTATGCTCCATCGGTTGTTATACATTTTTCCCATCTTTCGGGGAATTTGTGAATATCACGCCAGTAAAAATCTTCCCCTTTTGCTGCGAACTATTCATCAAGCCATTTTTTCACATCTTCGTACGAACCAAAGCGCTGCTCAGAAAATGCGTGCCCCATCGATGCAAACAAGTGGTAATCGGAAGGAGCCAAGTCTGGTGAGTAATCCGCATGGGGTAGAACTTCTGCTTCCAACGTGTCGCGAACTGGTTTTGCCGTATGTGAAGAAAAATGACTTTGCGTTGCTTCTTTCGGTATTCTGGCCCTTTTTCAAGCAGCGAACGGTTCAAATCGGTCAGTTGTTGTTGGTAACGTTTAGTATTAACCATTTCCCCAGGTTTTAACAACTCATAATAGACCACGCCCCTCTGGTCCAACCAAACATAGAGCATCGTCTTTCTGCCAAAGCGATTCGGTCTTGCGGTCGATGTGGATGGTGCGCCTGGATCTATCTACGATTTTTCACTCTTGAAATTCTCAAAATAAATCCATTTTTGATCCCCTGTAACTATACGATGCAAAAACGACTTCCTTTTGTACCGAGCGAGCAAAATGTCACACGTGTTTTTGCTCTTTTCCAATTACCAGTCGTTCAACTCATCTGGTACCCCTCTACCGGTCTTCTGAATCTTTCCCATCTCTCGTAGCCGATTGGAAACAGCTTGTTGACTGGCGCCCAATTGCTCGGCGAGTTGTTTTTGTGTTTGCGAATCATCTTCGTTCAACAATGCTTGTAATTCCACATCTTCGTATTTTTTTGGCGGTTACCCACGTTCCTTGTCTGCAACATCGAAGTCACCTTTTTTAAAACGCCGAAACCATCGTTCACACGTATCTTGCCATGGAGCATATTCACCATAAGCTTCTCGAAGTAATCGGTATGATTCAACAGCAGTTTTCTTCAAATGAAAACAAAAAAAATTAGTGCTGTCCGCGAATCCTCTTTGTTCGGTATAAATTTCGACATATTGAACACAGCAACACAACACTATGCACACACTTTTCCAATTTATCACTCGTGCGCGTCTGACACTTGTTGATGACACAATAAAATGGCGCATTGTCAAATCTTTATAACACAAACTGCATTGGTGCACCATCTGTTGTCTGAAATCCGCATTTCATACTTGTACACCTGGTATATACAAAGTACATACAATTGTTCAACTGGCACGTCCAAAATAATATTAAAAAAACGGTCAAGTGCAAGTTGAACTTGCACAATTAGTGTTCCGTACTTTGATTGTTTTTAAAATAAAAATTTTTGTTAGGGTGGTATATAATGATCAGTGACTTCACAAAACACACCCCAAATGAGTTTTCAACAAAGTTTGTTTCCAATCTTTACTGAAATCTGATGACCTTGAAATTTTTGTTTTTTTTTATAAAATATAAATTATTAAAGGTAATGCACTCGCGATAATTTTCGTTCAATCTACGCCCCGTGGAAAATATTCCAGAATTTTTTCGAAATTTTTTGATAAGTACTTTTCGAGATAAGGCCCGGGGACAGCGATTTTTCGCGAATTTTTAGAAATAATACAAAGAAAAGTGCGCGTAAGTATAATATTGTATATATATTTTTTACTTGTATTTTCACAAGCTTTTATTTGACACCACACTCGATGACCTAGTAAAAAAATTTTTTTTTCACTTCCGACTTCACCCCCCCAAAACTAACCCCTTAAGTCAAAATTTAATTCTCAAAACTACATGGCTCTGACGAGGCCATCAATTCCTATATTATTACCAAATTTCACCTTTCTATGTCAAATAGTTTCGGAGAAAATCGGGTATGACAGACAGACAGACAGACAGACAGACAGACACCGAAGTGATCTTATAAGTGTTCCGTACGGAACACTAAAAATGAAATAAAATAAAATATAACAATAAAATTATAAAAAATAAATTGAAATAAACAATAAATATATAAAATACAATAAGGATAAAAACGAGTTATACAAAGAGCCCTTTGTAACTCCTGTCCATTATTTATCCTGCAAAATTAAGCTTGTAATTGAAAATAAATAAAGAATAAAAAAACAGTAGCATAAAAGGACAAACAAAAGTAAAGAATTGTAAATAAACTAAAGAACAAAACAAGAACTATACTTGAAAACTGCACAGTACGAAGTTAAAATCAAGGGTAAGCCACATTTACTTCAGATTTCTGCTTTTTCAACCGACTTCAAAAAAGGAGAAGGTTCTCAATTAGAGGCGTATGTAGTTTTTTTAATGTGTGTTCCCACGTAACTATGGCAAATATGTACCGATTTGAATGAATATTTTTTTATTCGATAGAGTACACATTCAAGATGGTGTCATATAAATTTTTATTAAAATTGGTTATGTAGTTTCTGAAAAAATCCTGAAAAACTTAAAATTTTCTAATTAAACACGGATAACTTTGACAAATATATACCGATTTGGATGATTCTTTTTTTATTATAAGAGATGGTTACTTTAGGTTGGATCGAGGTGTCATTTACAGTGCCTGTGTAACCGAGATTATTTACAGTAGTCTCAGTCTTTGCATAGGGACCAACGCTTTAATGTCATGTGGACTATTTAAAAACTTTCTCGATTTCAAGTCACTTAATGCGATACCTTCTAATTAACCGACTTCTAAAGGGAGGAGATTCTTAATTCGGCCGGTATGTATTTATTTTAACGCATGTTCCCGCATAAATCTGGCAAATATGTACCGGTTTGGATGACTCTTTTTAGTGTTCCGTACGGAACACTTATAAGATGATTTCGGTGTCTGTCTGTTTGTCACACCATTTTTTTTCCGAAACTATTTGTCATAAAAAGTTAAAATTTGGTAATAATATAGAAATTGATGGCTTCATCAGAACCATGTAGTTTTAAAAGTTTAATTTTGACTTAAGGGATTAGTTTTGGGAGAAAAAATCGGAAGTGAAAAAAAAAATTTTTAGTAGGTCATCGAGTATGGTGTCAAATGAAAGCTTGTGAAAACACTAGTAACATATATATATATATATATATATATATATATATATATATATATATATATATATATATATATATATATATACGCCAATTTTCTTGCGTCAATGTCAATTTTTTAACCGACTTCATTTACTTCATTTAAAAATACTTCAAAAGTTATATTTTATAAAGAAATCAAAATAATATCTGTTCTTAACATTAGTAAGATTTGTTTATAAGGAATTAATAACTGAATTGTCAAACTAAGGCCATATCTTATCTTAGATATATTTTACGAGTATTTCAAAAACATTATTTTTTAATTTATAGTGGCACAATTTTGTGTGCTGTTTTTTGAAGTCGGTTTCAACCTACTCCTGATATATTCATGTCAGTATTTTCAGTTCTTTCATGAATTCATTAGTGGAATAGCATGCGTTTTCCACCAAAAGTTTTTTTTTGGTCTTAAATTGATTCACGCTCAAGTTTTTGTTGCTTGCCGCTAACTTATACAATATTATATAGAACACCCGGAACAAAAACACGCTATACATTAGAAAGAATATTGTATTTTTTGACAAACCCTTCCTCATAAATTATTTTTTTGAAAATTTTAGAAAAAAACGTTAACCACATGTATTGGTCTGAAACTTTATAGTATATATATATATATATATATATATATATATATATATATATATATATATATATATATATAAATATATATATATATATATATATATATATATATATATATATATATATATATATATATATATATAATATATATATATATATATATATATATATATATATATATATATATATATATAATGTAATACTTCCGCACACTTTTCTTTGTATTATTTTTAAAAAATCGCGAAAAATCGCTGTCATCTCGCTTATCTCGAAAAGTACTGACCAAAAAATTTTGAAAAAATTCTGGAATATTCTCCACGGGGTGTGGATTGAACGAAAATTATTACTAGTGTATTACCTTTAATAATTTATCTGGAATATAAAAAAAAAAATTCAAGGTCATCAGTTTTCAGTAAAGATTGGAAACAAACTTTGCTGAAAACTCATTTGTGAAATCATTAATCATTTTATACCTGCGTAACAAAATTTTTTATTTTAATAGCAATCAACCTACGAAACACTAATTACGCAAGTTCAATTTGCACTTGACCGGTTATTTTATTCAAGAGAGTACACATTTGAGATAGTCCGATATAAATTTTAATTAAAATTTGTTATGTAATTTCTGAAAAAATTCTGAAAAACTTAAATTTTTGTAATAAAACATTGATAACTCTGGCAAATATGTACCGATTTAGAGGATTCTTTTTTTATTCGAGAGGATGCACATTCGAGATGGTCCTATAAAAATTTTTTTTGAAATTGGTTATGTAGTTTCTGAATAAAAACTTTTTAACAGAAAAAACGACTTCAAAAAAACAGCACACTAAATTTTCCCACTATAAAGTAAAAAATAAAGTTTTTGAAACAATCGTAAACCACATCTAAGATAAGATATTGCTTTAATTTGACAATTCAGTTATTAATTCCGTATAAATAAATCCCACACACATGTTAAAAATAGCTACTATTTATTATTATGATTGCTTTATAAAAAATACCTCTTGAAGTCGGTGCCAATTTTTTACACCAATGTCAATTTTTTAACCGACATCATTTACTTCATTTAAAATTTGCCAATGATACAAAAAATTGACGTCGACTTCAAAAGTTATCTTTTTATTAAAAAATCATAACAATAAATAATATCTGTTTTTAAAATTTGTAGGATTTGTTTATATGGAATTAATAACTGAATTGACAAATTAAAGCAATATCTTATTTTAGATGTGCTTTACGAGTGTTTCGAAACATTATTTTTTTACTTTATAGTGACCAAATTTGTGCTGGAAAAAAAGCCACTACGGTCTACTGGCGGAACAAAGCCGTCACTGCTTCATGGTGGAAAAAGCCCATCAAAATTCGAAATGGCTGCTTAAATATCTTTGTCCCTTCTCCTTGAGTCATTTCCTGGCATGTAAATCTCGACGCATTCAATGCGAACTAAATAAGTCAAGTCGGCAACACGCGTTACACACTGCTGGTTTAAATTAAACTGCTCAAAAATTTAAAACACTGTTTTAAGCTACACTGCTCAAAATTTGAAATCACTGCAATAAATCTAAAAATGTAATAAAATATAAATTATAGGGAGAAAAACAGTGTCGTTACATGATTTTAAAATCTAAGAAAAAATGAATGTTACAAGCTCCAATAGAATATGTTTAAAGGCACGCTGTCCGAAGACAATATCGGGCATCCTTGACTGCACGTTAGGAATGGCGAGTAGTGTTTTTCCTTGGAAATCGGCAGCAGAATGTAATAGTATTATTTGGCCGTGTGAATGGTGGTACCGCGGATTTACTCTTCTACTTTATTTAAAGTATGCTCCATCGCTTGTTATACATTTTTCTCATCTTTCGGGCAATTTGTGAATACCACGCCAGTAAAAATTTTCCCCTTTTGCTGCGAATCATTCATCGGTCATTTTTTCACATCTTCGTACGAACCAAAACGCTACTCAGCAAGTGCGTGACCCATCGATGCAAAGTAGTAATCGGAAGGAGCTAAGTCTGGTGAGTAAGCCCCATGGGGTAGAACTTCTCAGCTGAGTGCTTTCAACGTGTTGCGAACTGGTTTTGCCGTATGTGATGGAGCATTGTCATGAAGAAAAATGACTTTGTGTTGCCTCTTTCGGTATTCTGGCCTTTTTTCAAGCAGCGAACGGTTCAACAAATTTTAACTGCTCATAATAGACCACGCCGCTCTGGTCCCAGCATCGTCTTTCTGCCGAAGCGATTCGGTCTTGCGGTCGATGTGGATGATGCGCCTGGGCTTACCCATGATTTTTTGCTCTTGGGATTCTTAAAATAAATCTACTGTAACTATACGATGCAAAAACGACTTCCTTTTGTACCGAGCGACCAAAATGGCACACGTGTTTTTGCGCTTTTCCATTTGCCTGTCGTTCAACTCATGCGGTACCCATCTACCGGTCGTCTGAGTCTTTCCCATCTCTCGTAGCCGATTGGAAACAGCTTGTTGAATAACGCCCAATTGCTCGGCGAGTTGTTTTTGTGTTTGCGAATCATCTTGGTCCAACAATGCTTGCAATTCCACATCATCGTATTTTTTGGCGGTTTTCCACGTTCCTTGTCTGCAACATCGAAGTCACCATATTTTTGAAACGCCGAAACCATCGTTCAGGTTAGTTCATCTTGCGATGAAGCATGTTCGCCATAAGCTTCTCGAAGTAATCGGTATGATTCAACAACAGTTTTCTTCAAATGAAAACAAAAAAATTGTGCTGTCCGCGAATGCTCTTTGTTCGGTATAAATTTCGACATATTGAACACAACAACACAACACTATGCACACACTTTTCCAATTTATCACTTGTGCGCGTCTGACACTTATTGATGACACAACAACATGGCGCAGTGTCAAATCTTTATAGCACAAACTGCATTGATGCACCATCTGAAATCCGCATTTCATACTTGTACACCTGGTAGTAAAATTTTGACCGACACCCTTATCGACCGACCAAAAAAAATGTCGAACCTATACCGCCAGTAAAGCACAATTTAGCGGAAATTGAAAGGTCACTCCCCTATATTATTTCTAATCTATGATCACAATTAAGTAGATAATATCGACTTATTTCTCGCTGCTGTAAAATCGTAACGACAAAATCACAAAACCAATAATTTAAACGAATGCATTTAAATTAATTGTTTTAATCAAATAAATAAATCTTAAGACAAATTTAATGTTGTGTAAATTAATCCTATAAACCATTTGCTACTACCAGGAAGGTAAGTAGGGAATATAATTTTAATTAAGTGAAAGCAAACTAATAGCTTCAACGTTTAATTACATTTTTCAATCTATCTCTGGTTTCAGATATTGCCGAGATGCCTGATGGCGCTAATCTAATAATACAATTAGTTTCTATGTATCTATCTAAGTTAGAATTATTACAAAGTAGTAATTTATTTTAAGTGACTGATTAGATTTTATATACTTGTTTTAGCTCCAGGTGAGAATTAAATAGCAAAAACACTGTAAACAGTGATCATTCTTGTATAATTCTTAGGAACTGACTGGAATAAAATGGTTTTTAATACCCGTAATTTTTACATTTCTAGTTTTTATGATTATTTTACAGAATTAATTTTTACATAATTATAAAACTAAGAACAGCTACCAGGAATATAGGATAGGTATATCATTTTAATAAGAAAAGCATAAACTACTAATGCGTGTGTGTTTTGCCACTGGCTATAACCAACTGAACAGCTTCTCTATTTTTTTTTCTTTTTTTTAGAAACAAAATTCGATTATTTCCTTATTGTATACAAACGGTTTCTTCTTTATATAATTTTTCTTTCTTTTTTTCCTTTTCTTTTATTTTGTTTTTTCCCTTTTTTTAACTCTTAATTCTAGAGTCCATACATGATAGATAATTTTATAGATATCAATGTTATTTAAACTTAAGGGGTAATGCCACTGTCAAGCTAAGAAAAAAGCCTGATTTTGACAATTCTTTTTGAAATATAGCGAACGTAATCCAAAATTTATTCACATGCTTTTATTATAACACGTAGGCTGAACAGTTTTTGGTCTAGCTACTTAAAACACAATTTTTTTTATAAAATTCGACTTTATTCATCAATATAGTCTCTTTCAAGAGAGATACAATCAGTTCAACGCTTATCTAACATTATTATACCTTTCTTGTAGAAGGATTTGTCTTTGACTTCAAAATAGGTCTCAGTTTTGGCGATAACTTCTCCACTGGAGCCAAATCTCTTTCCCGCGAGCATTTTTTGGAAGTCTACGAACAGATAATAGTCGCCGGAGGCCAAATTTGGAGAATACGGTGGATGAGGAAGCAATTCGAACTTCAATTCATGCAATTTTGCCATCGTAACCATTGGCTTGTGACATGGTGCATTGTCTTGATGAAAGATCACTTTTTTTGTTCATTTGGGGTCGTTTCTTTACGATTTCTGCCTTCAAACGCATCAATAACTTCGTATAATATTCGCTATTGATAATTTTTTTTTCCGTTCTGAGCATAGTCGACGAAAATTATTCTATGCGCATCCAAAAATACAGAAGCCAAAACCTTCCTAGCCGACTGTTGTGTCTTTGGTTGCTTCGGGCGGCTTTCACCGGCTGCTGTCCACATAGCTGACTGCCAATTTGATTCCGGTGTGTAGTGGTGTAACCATTTTTCATCCATTTTCACATATCGCATGAAAAAATCTTTTTTACTGAGCTTAAATAGGTCCAAACTGCGCTCAGAATCATCGACACATTGTTCTTGGTCCACTGTGAGCAAACGCGGTACCCATTTCGAAAAGAGCTTTCTCGTGCTCAAATGTTCATGCAAAATATGACCAACACGTTCTTTTGATATCCTTAGGGTATCAGCTCAATTTCATTTTTTATGTTTTCCAGTGTAACCACGTCATTTGGGAGTCCAGAGCGTTCATCATCATTTGTGTCTTTATGACCGCGTTTAAATTCAGCATACCATCAAATGATGGGTGATTTTCCAGGAACAGAGTCCCCGTAACACTTATTAAGCCACTGCTTTGCTTGAACGTCATTTTTTCCTTGCAATCTCACTTTCTAGAAGACCACTATGTTTTCGTCTTTTTAGTGTTCCATACGGAACACTTATAAAATCACTTCGATGTCCGGCTACTATTTGACATAGAAAGTTGAAATTTGGCAGTAATATAGGAACATCAGAGCCTTGTAGTTTTGAAAGTTATCTTTTGACTTAAGGGGTTAGTTTTGAGGGGTGAAATCGGAAGTGAAATTTTTTTTTTGACCAGGTCTGAGATGTCAAATGAAAGCTTGTAAAAAGACGAGTTCAAAAATACATATAATGTAATACTTGCGCACAATTCTCCGTCCGACAGACAGACAAACCATCTGACCGACTTACGAGAGTGGTTAAGTAAATTATAGCTATTTGACACCCCGACTGAAAGTCTAAACACACATATATAAAGAAAAACCCTAGCAAACGCATCTATTTTTCTAACTACTAAATCTGGCAAAAGAAATCCCCAAGAGGGGTGAATATTTCCATAAATTTGCCACGTCGTAAGTTGCTATCATTTACACTCAATTTTTGAGATTATCCTTACTCGATTGTCGAGCGCAACTAACACAGACTTCACTTTTGAATAATAAAATTTTTTACCCGGATGAAGGGATGAAGATTGTCGTCGTATCGTTTATTGATCCTCAGGGAGAAAAATGATAAAGGCAAGAAGTTTTATCTTGTTCTCTCATATGATTTTGTTTAGAATTTGCATATTTTAGCTGTCAGGGAAAATTTAGTTTTGGAAGCGCATGAATTTCAGAATGAATCTAAGGGATTGTGCACACTACGAGTCTTTGCCTGAACAGATGTGCGATTTTAAACAAAAATTAAAGGATTAGTTTCTATCACAGACACAAAAAGGAATAGGCAGGATATATCATGGTTAACATCTTCTCCCGCCAAATTAATGATCCATAATACACTTCAATGAGTAAGGTAAGGACAAGTAAAAACACTTGACAGATTTCTAACCCCATCTTATGGAAAAAAATACTTTATCTTGCGTCCGTGCCCCTTCTGTAAAAAATTAATGATCTCACGTGTTCTGCTGGGAAAGCAGGTTGTGAATAAGTACGGGTATGGTCAAAATTTAGAAATCTGACAAGACTTACATTCACCTAAATTGTAACTTATTGTTTCCGCCCTTCCTTGAGTTCACTGTTAATCCTGGATCGCGTTAAGATATAAACCACAGAAGAATAAAGGATTGGAGAAAAGCTTCAACTATTTATATATATATATATATATATATTATATATATATATATATATATATATATATATGTATATATATATATATATATATATATATATATATATATATATATATATATATATATATATGTATACATATATATTAAAATCCAGATTATCCGAATCCCGATTATCCGAATCGCGATTATCTGAAATCCGGCTTATCTGAAACAAACTGTTAAAAAGCAAATTGTATTCCCATTAAACGAAAAAATCCCCATTATTCGAAACAGACGATGAGTGGTTTCCTTAACGCGTCGGGGATTCCCTGATGACTAGAATTTTACCGCTGTCTATGTATTGGTTAGTCGACGAATGTTCTAAGTTACTCAGAGGTAATAGTTTCGTTTTAATAGATATTTTACAAAATGGAGCGTCATAATAATAAGCGTAAACGTGTTGTTATTACCTTAAAAGAGAAATTTGAAGCAATTCAACGTTTAGATAATGGTGAACTTCTTAAAAATATAGCGAAGGTTTTAGGTGTAGCCGTGAGTACTGTTTCAGAGTAGAGAAAAAATCGCGAAAAACTTGAAAAATGGTGTACTGTCTTGTCATCACCCACACAGGCACGAAAAAGTCTGAAAAGCGGTGAATACCAAAGAGTGGATGATTCTTTATTTTTATGGTTTACATAGAATCAAGAACGTGGAATACCAATTTCAGGAACAATTTTAAAACATAAGGCAGTGAGTTTAAGCGAAGAGTTGCCGGTTATTAGAGCGCCTGTAAATTTTTCTGCAACTGATGGATGGCTAGACAGGTGGAAAAAAAGACATGGTGTGCGTCAACTGAAAGTTTGTGGAGAAAGATTGTCGGCTGATGTATCTGCTGCAAAAAAATTTGCAGCAGATACATCTATATCAAATCTATAATCTGATTGAAACAGGCTTGAACTACAAAATGTTACCTTAACTTCAAAAACGGAAGCTGGAGCACCTGGTTACAGACGTAGCAAAGAACGTATTACTGTTCTTGCATGCAGTAATGCTTCTGGAAGACACAAACTCCCATTATTATGTATTGGTAAGTCAGCAAATCCACGAACCTTTAAGAATATTCGTCGCAATGCTTTTCCTGTTTTGTATAAAAATCAAAACAATGCCTGGATAAACGCGCCTCTATTTAAAGACTAGTTTTTTGGAGATTTTGTTCCCAAAGTGGAACTTTTTTTAAAAGAACGTGGATATCCTAGAAAATGTATTCTGTTACTAGATAACGCCCCCACTCACCCAAGTGCGGAGCAACTTGAAAGTGGGGAAATAAAAGCAATGTTTTTGCCTCCTGCTGTAACTTTTCTCATTCAGCCTATGGATCAGGGTGTACTGGAAAATTTAAAACGCAATTACAGACGTTTGTTATAGGAGCGTATTTTAGAAGAAGTAGATGAAGGTGGCAATCTTACTGATTGTCTAAAAAAGATAAATTTGAAAAATGTTATATATTGGATAGCTTCAGCCTGGAATCAAGTAAAGAGTAGTACTCTGGAAAAATCTTGGTCAAAATTGATACTACAAGAGGAGACATTACTCAAATGCAGAAACAGAAGATAATGAAAGTTTACATCAAATTATTACAAAAATATCAGGATGTGAAAGTGTTACGGAAACCGATGTTTGTGAATGTTTAAACAGTAATAGTGTGGAAGATGAAATGACTGACCAAGAATTAAATAAAAGTGTATGCAGAAATGCTAATAAAATAGACAGTGATAACGATGATAATAACGAAGTAGAAGCCACTGACAATATTCCAGTAAAAATATCACATTCAGAAGGACTAGAGGCCCTAGAAAAAGCGTTAACTTATGTAGAACAACAAGAAAATGCAACCGCCGCGGACGTTTTGCTTATCAAACGTTGGAGAGACATTACAGCCAAAAACAGAACTAACGCAAAACGAGTGCAGTTAAAAATTATCTCAATTTTAAGACATTAAAGTTAAGAATGAAACTGTTTTATTTTCGATTTTCCGTGTATATACATAAAATAAGTAAACTAATTGTTCTATTCTTTGTTTTAATAAATACCTATGTACGTAATAGCATATCGTATAAATGCTTTTAAGTCAATCTGCAATGTTGTATTCATTCTAAACTTCTATTTTATAAAAAAATTCGGATTAACTGAAATTTCGGTTATCTGAAATCACTTTGGTTCACATTCTTTCGGATAATCGAGATTCTATTATATATATATATATATATATATATATATATATATATATATATATATATATATCAATTAGGTAACGTTAACCCATGCCTCATCGAGGTTAAAGCTGTAAAATTCAACTTTTTTGCAAAAAAATCGTGGTTTTTTCCTCATAAAATGAAAGCCATTTATCCTAGAAACCTGACTCTTATTTCAATTTATTGGAAATGTTGTTGTCTTAAAGTTTTACTCCTACCACTTTTTTGTTTAAAAACTTTTATATTTGAAGATATTCATCTTCCAAGACCAGACATAATTCGAATCCTCAAATTCGACCTTCGACCTGTTTAGAAAACGAAAGTGAAAAATGGCACAAAAAATACCTAACTTAAATAAATTTGACCATTTTTTGTTTCTTTTCTATTATAAACAATTATACAGATTCAATATTATACAATATATAATAAGATACAAAATTGTCATTTGTTTTAACTTTATAAATAATTTTACGAATTGCAAGGTAGTGAGTGCCTACTTGATATTTAGTTTCATTGTTCCTTGTCTGGGATACCCGGGGGAGAAGTCAGAGAGATTTAGTTTACGTTAGCCTTTCAAGCAATGAACACTTCAACAGCAGTGACTTTTTCTGTGAGGTTTGCGGGAGCATGTCTTCTACAGCATCAACGAGCCATGCTTGTTCGGGTTCGAGTTTGTTCGGGTTCTAGTTCGAGTTCAAGGCAGAAAGAAATGGTGTATTTAATCTGTCTTTTAACAGGTCTCATCAAATCAGTGACAGTAAATTACCATCTAATTGTCAAGTTTTACGCAGTTTATTTTATAATATACGGCAGTTTATTTTATAATAAACACCAGAGAAGCTGCAATAAAGGAAGTTTTAATTTTTTAGGAGAAAGCTAAGATACCAACCAGACTCCTGAAAGGTTATGTTCTAAAATTAGGAAATCTGTACGAAATGTAGAGAAAACTGCAAAAAAAATGCTAAAAATCTAAAAGAGAAGAAGGTTTCAAGTCAACCCTTGATGACCTTTTTGATGTTGCTCATTAGGATGCATTAAAAAACACTATTGAAGATGACAAGCAGTTTTTGTTACTCCAGAGAAAAAAAGGACGTCCTGGCTGCATAGGAGGCGTTGACATGAATTTCGTAAAAGCAGAACAACGAAGAGAAAAAAGACAAGCAGCTGAAATGGCAAGATTGGAAAAATTAAGAAACAAAGTAGGTTAGTAGTAGTTTAATGTTTTCCCTTTTCCTTTTCTGTTGAGTGTATTTGACTTGATGCTATTTTTTGGGCGTACTTTGCTTACTGCTTATTACGGCTTATTTTTTTCCTTTTGTTTTTAGAAGATTAAAATTTAATTGTTCAGTTTGAATCTTTAATAAGTAGCACGTCAGAGGAAGGGAAGCAAGAAGAGATGGAGATGACTTTTCCAGACACAGAGGATACAGGACCAGAAATAATGGAAAAGAAGTACGCTAGAGGAAGTGAAGAGATTATTACCGAAAAATTGTCTTTATTGTTAGATAGATTTATGTATATATTGAAAAAATAAATAATTTAAAATCTAGGGAGCCGATGTAATTGAATCTTGCAATGTTTTTAGACATTTTCATAACAAATCAATTTTCATAAAAAGTCAAAACTTCAACCTGCATGAGGCACGGGTTAACGTTATCCAATTGAGCTGAACCTTTACCGATCTAATTTATTAGTTAATTGGCAACTTTTAGAAAGGTCCCTACAAAAAAATTCGAACAATGATTTTTTGTGACCACCCTAATATATATATATATATATATATATATATATATATATATATATATATATATATACATTTTTTTTTTATTTTTTTTGTTGAGTGTGTAAGGTTCTTTGGTATTATATATATTTTTTATATTTTACGTGTTCTTGGAATTAGATCATTAAAACTATTCTTGGATCTGTTATGTATTTATTGACGTTTCGACCTTCGGAAGAGGTCTTCTTTAAAATTTTCTCTTAGAAAGTAGTTCATTTTGTGGGGTGTTAAGTTTAAATCACTGTTAAAATCACATTTTTTACTTTCTACAAACAAACCACTTAACTTGAGGGACTTTATATGACTGAAGTCCCCCCCATATAAAGTCCTTCAAGTTAAGTGGTTTGTTTGTAGAAAGTAAAAAATGTGATTTTAACAGTGATAACACCCCACAAAATGAACTACTTTCTAAGAGAAAATTTTGGAGAAGACCTATTCCGAAGGTCGAAACGTCAATAAATACATAACAGATCCAAGAATAGTTTTAATGATCTAATTCCAAGAACACGTAATATATATATATATATATATATATATATATATATATATATATATATATATATATATATATATATCGGGTCTTCCATTAAGGACTTGAGAGCTTTTTTTTGAAATAAAACGCAACCCATTTGAGACATCGGCTTGAAGTACAATCAAAACATTTATGTATGGAATTCGACTTCATTCATATGTCCACCCCGGGCACGTTTGCTGCGGTCGATTCGTTGAACCCAATTTTCGATGACTCGGCCATACATTTCGACGGAAACGGCCGCTATCTCTCTTTCAATATTGGCTCTGAGCTCCTCCAATGACGCAGGCTTGTTAGCATAGACCAATGATTTAACGTACCCCCATAAAAAGAAGTCTAGAGGTGTTAAATCACACGATCTAGGCGGCCATTCGACGGGACCATTTCTCGATATAACACGTTCACCGAATTTAGATTGCAGTAAGTCGATTGTTACACCCGCTGTGTGGCTTGTGGCGCCGTCTTGTTGAAACCACATATCATTAATGTCTGGCCCATGCAATTGATCAAAGAAATAACGTTGCAACATGCCTCTGTAGCGATCTCCATTGACTGTAACGTGACGGTTATTTTCATCAACGAAAAAGAACGGCATGAAAACCGCACCAAACAGTAATTTTTTGTGGATGAAGTGATGTTTCTTCAAGCACATGAGGGTTTTAACCTGTCCAATAACGCATATTCTATTTGTTGACGAAGCCGTTTATCCAAAAATGCACTTCATCACTAAAGATGATTTTGCGATGAAATTGGTCATCTTCTTCCAACATTTCTAGAGCCTAATTCGAGAACGTACGTCGCTTCATATGATCGAGTGGCTTTAGTTCTTGAGTTAACTTTAACTTATAAGGGTGCAGGCCAAGATCCTTTCGCAAAATTCGCCCTAGTGTGGTCTGAGCGATTCCCAATTCTTGAGAACGCCGTGAAATCGACTGTTTTGGTTTGTTTGAGATGGACGCTTGAACGGCAGCAATATTCTGGCCACTTCGACCAACCCGTTGTCTCACTGGCACGGGAACATCCAGCAGCGAATATGTTAACTCAAATTTTTTTCACTAGACTATGAATTGCTTGTCTACTGGGATGAGAATTACGACCAAAAATTGGCGTTAACGCTCTTAAAGTTGCAGTCACCGACTCCAAATTTTGGTAGTAAATTTTAATTATTTGTAAACGTTGTTCATTCGTGTACTTCACCATGATGAAAATGTTGACTTTACTGAATGTTTTGACGTTGACAGTTCGGTGATTGGCTTAAGGGTGCGTTCACAGTGAAATTTCAAAGTTGTCAAGTCCCAAATGGAAGACTCTTTATATATATATATATATATATATATATATATATATATATATATATATATAAATACAAATGTAACATGAGTAGTACCTGAAAATTTACGACTTTACTTACAATACCTACCCAAGAATCCTTGTAGCTCCTCCATGAGGTCCCCAAAGTCTGAAACAAATAAAAAACTAACATTCTATAATATATTCTACTTCAAACAAAGCATACAATATCAAATTTACTGGAAAATACTAAAAACTCTTCCAAAAATAAGTTTTGAATTCTACAAAAACCGTAAATGGTGAAAATATTCTTACGGGAAATCAGGAAAAATTAACTGTCAAACGAACTCCCAGAAAACAGTGGGACCAACATAAAATTGGTTTACTCTGCGATTTAGGCACACAAATAAAACTAGGAAACTAACCAAATGAATTTCAAAAAATTGATCATTTTAAAAGAATAAAACATTTAAAAAATAGTATATTCGACCAGATTTATTAATCAAATTAAAAATGTATGAAATAAAAGTCCCTAGATGCTTTGCCCTTTAGTTCTTTGATCCGCCCTGTCGACGCCCTAGTTCTAAGGCTGTTGCCAAAGTTCGTATTCCGCTGTCATATCTCTGATGCAAACAAGAGGAGCCTTAGTTTCCATGAAATGACTTCTTTTATAAATATCGAAACAAAAACGTTACGTATTCAAAACTTCATCTTTAGGCCTTTTTATTATGAACATGACTAGTACAAAGCAAATGTTTTAAATTGCCAGATATATGAGTCTCTAAATGCATTAAAAAATTTTTTTAAGTGTATTCCAAAATACAAGTATTAAAACTTTTCAGTTTCTCCGAAAGAATAAATAAATTAGCTCAAGTAATTATCACAAATCAAAAGGTCGCTACTGCATTGTCTTACAACACGCAAGCTTTAATAAATCAATTAAAAACAATAACTGCTCATACCAAGTAATTACTTAATCATCTTAACGAGGTCCATAAACTTATACTGGCCAACCTGTTGTATTGTCTTTGTCCGCAAATCAATTATGTTCTATAATTTAGTATGCTTACTATAGAACTAAAAATATGTATGTATATACATATATATATATATATATATATATATATATATATATATATATATATATATATATATATATATATTATACGAGGTGTGGCTAGAATAATCGTACTGATTTTTTTACGCCAATAATATTGGTGCCACGCGGTTGGCAATAGTGAGGCGTCGAGCTTGAATTCCCCTCTACCTATTCCCCTTTTTGATGACCGTGTAGTTTCCAGTTCGGCAAGAGTGCTAGTTTAAACTGAATTGCGTATTTGTTCTCCGTTGAAAAAATGATTAGTGAGCAACAAGTTAACGTGAAATTTCTCATTAAACTTGCTAAGTCTGGCACAGAAATATTAAGTTTGCTGCAAGAAGTGTATGGTAATGATTAATTATAATGAACTACAATTTTCGTATGGATAAAATGATTCAATGATGGCAGAGAATATGTCTAATCCCCGTGTTTGGTGTCCACGAATGCAAAAACTAATAATAACATTGAAAAGTCGGTAAGATTATTAGAGAAAATCGACGTCTCGGAATTAGAACTGTCAGTGAGTACACAAATTTTACATGACAGTTTTAACATGAGTGTATTCAAAGTTGGCACAGAAAAATCCATTGTGCTCTATTGGAAAACCCTAAAATGTAAAAGAATCTGTCTTAGATCCTCCACCAAGACAACGCACCAGCTCACGATACTTTTTGAATCAAAGAGTTTTTGGCGAAACATGGAATTCCCGTGTTGGAACATCCACCATACTCCCCTGACCTTGTTCCATGTGATATTTTTTTGTTTCTCAAAGTGAAGAGTTTTGAGAGCAACGGAGATCATGATGAACCTATCAGTAGACCACCTGCAGCATAGCTTCGACAAATCGCAATTTTGCACGGAGCAGTGTTAGGTTTGAGAAGGAGATTAAGGTTTTAATGGCAAAGTTAAAAATGAAAAGCTTTCTGATTTCAGTTAGATTATTTTCTTTGTACACCTCGTATATATATCTATATATATATATATATATATATATTATATATATATATATATATATATATATATATATATATATAGTATGGTATATATACATATATACATATATATATATATATATATATATATATATATATATATATATAACATATATATATATATATATATATATATATATATATATATATATATATATATATATATATATATATATATTCATTATTTTTTTTATCCCAACATTGTTGCTAAATATTCATCGTCTGTTTAGTAGTATGATACTTGGTTAAAAAATATTTTCTTAAAACAATCGTCCTTTCAAGTAAAAAACAAGAGTATATGTTACTAAATAAGACCGTTCAGTACAAATCTTTTTTATATAGATTTGTTTAAAAATTTTTGATAAAAAAGTTAAACTTCAAATCGATATTTTTACTCCCCTCAATAAAAAAACTTTACTTGACATTGAATAATATGCTGCTACCATACACTACCTATAAATTCTTATGGCTCAATAACAAACACTTCTTGAATTAAAAAAACATTGCTTTTAGAAGACTCGAATGTACCAAACATCCCATCCCATCCCAAACACCATATTAAATATTCAATAAATGAGATGACATATATTTTTCACACCTAAATAATAAAATGTGTTTTAGAATAAAGGGAGCACTGGATTGAGTTACTAATCTAACATGAGAATATTAATGCTGCTTATCTTTAAGCTTTTGGTATCTGATGAATTATCGCACAGATCATTGTGCAGACTATGATTGGTAACGGTTCACTTAGTATGAGCGCGCAAATTGCAAGGATGGCATGTAAAGCAACTCGAAAATATTTCATTTATCGCAACGGCCATTTTGAATAATAAAGATGAAAAGTTATATTTTCGCTCAGTCTATACTGCGTTGTAATAAAACTATAGTAAAACTTAAATAATGTTTCTACATGTAGTGGTTATTAGCGGTGTGAGAAATTTTTAGGTTCATGTTCTTTTTATGGGTAAATTTAAAACACTAAACTTCAGCAGAAATTTGTTTATTCACCAGTAATTACTTTTTTTTAAACTGGAAAAAAATATAATTTATTTAACTTGTTTAACGAACTGTTACTTTTAAACGTATGAATATTGCAATAATTCAAGTTATTTTTAAAATGGACATAAATTATGTTTGATGTGTCTATAAGCTAAAAACATTAGCGTACATGCTGAACACCATAAATCTTCAGGCTCCTTCTCATTAGTAATAGCGAAGCGTCATTTATCACTATTTTTCTACATTTTCTATTAGTAGAAGGGTTTACCGGTATAATTATATAAATAAATATACTAGCAGTGCCCGCGGCTCCGCTCGCGTGGTCTTGATTCACTACTATCGTCACTGCTTATTCCTTATGTTACCTAACGTAATAAAATATCTGCCATTATTTCCCCTTATCTCCCATTATTTCTCCTTATCTTCCATTATCTCTACATAATTTCCATTATCTAGGCTTATCTCTGCTCATCTCCCATTATTTCTCCTTATCTCCCATTATTTTCCCTTATCTCCCATTACTTCACCTTATCTCCCATTATCTAGGCTTATCTCAACTTATCTTACAATATTTCTCCTTATCTCTCATTATTTCTCCTTATCTCCCATTATCTCACCATAACTTCCATTATCTAGACTTATCTCTGCTTATCTCTCATTATTTCTCCTTATCTCCCATTATTTCTCCTTATCTTCCATTATCTCTACATAATTTCCATTATCTAGGCTTATCTCTGCTCATCTCCCATTATTTCCCCTTATCTTCCATTATTTTCCCTTATCTTCCATTATCTCACCTTATCTCCCATTATCTAGGCTTATATCGAATTATATAGAACATATGTATAAATTTGTAAAAACACGTCAACCGTATAAGTGGTTCTCAAGTGATAAGCGCACTATTGGACAGACAGACAGAGAGACGTTGCATTTTATATATATTATATTCTTTGCAACATGATATTGTTCCATATTTAATGGTTTGGGCAGTGTATTGCAAGAGAACGCGCTAACAGTAACCTTTTTTCCGACTTTATTCACTATTAACGCAATAAAATATATCCTATAACCTGGCCAGAGAACATATGCATGTTTAAAAAAAAAAGTATGTAAATCGGATAAGTGGTTCTCCAGTGATAAGCGCGCTAACGGACAGACAGACAGAGATACGTTGCATTTTATATATATTATAGATGTAATAAAATATATATCTATATCCTGCTTAGAGAACACATGTATGAATTTAAAAAATCACGTAAATCGGATAAGTGGTTCTCGAGGGATAAGCGCACTAACGAACAGACAGACAGAGAAACGTTGCATTTTATGTATATTATAGATATAGATTATTATTATATAACCTGGCCAAAGAATATATGTATGACAGACAGAGAAACGTTGCATTTTATATATATTATAGAAATAGATTATTATTATATAACCTGGCCAAAGAATATATGTATGAATTTAAAAAAAGACACCTAAATCGGATAAGTGGTTCTCGCGTGATAAACGCAGTAATAGACAGACAGATAGACAGAGAGACATTGCATGATATATATAATTATATTAGATTATAGATATTCTCTGCTACATAATATTGTTCTATATTTAATGGTTTAGGCTGTGTGCTGCAAGGGAACGCGCTAGCGGCCAACTTTTTTCCAACTTCATTCACTATTTATCGTCACTGCTCATTCCTTATGCTACCTATCGCAATAAAATATAGCCTATAACCTGGCTAGAGAACATATATATGTTTTGAAAAAAAAAGTACGTAAATCGGATAAGTGGTTCTCCAGTGATAAGCGCACTAACGGACAGACAGACGGACAGAGAGACGTTCATTTTATATGTATTATAGATTATAGATACACATATATATATATATATATATATATATATATATATATATATATATATATATATATATATATATATATATATATATATATATATATATATGTATATATATATATATATATATATATATTCATTTAGAGGTACTTTTTTTTAAATAAAAAAAAATGAATAAAAACAATTTTATTTTATAATCTTTATTATCATATAAAAGAACCATTCTTTACAATTATTTCTTAAAGATAATTTCTTTCAAATGTTGTCCGCGACTATGGTTAACAACGTCCATTCTGAAGTTCCAATTTTCAATGACGCGTGTGAGTATTTCGAGTAGTATTTGGCCAATGACTCGAGTAATATTGGCCTCCAATGCCTCAATTGTAGCTGGCTTATCCATGTAGACTTTGGACTTTACATAGCCCCAAAGGAAAAAGTCAAGAGGTGTGATGTCACATGATCTAGCCGGCCGATTCACTGGTCCAAAGCGTGAAATGATCTGTTCGCCGAATTGCTCTCGCAGTAAAGCCATGGTTTCACGGGCTGTATGACAAGTGGCGCCATCTTGTTGGAACCAAATTTCGTCGAGACCACGGGCTTCAATTTCTGGCATCAAATAGTCTGTTATCATGGCGCGATAACGGTCACCATTCACAGTAACATTCCGGCCGGCCTCTGTTTTGAAGAAATATGGACCGATTATTCCACCGGCCCATAAACCACACCAAACAGTTGTTTTTTTCTGGATTTAATGGCAGCCCTTGAACCTCTTCAGGTTGTTCATCACCCCAAATACGGGCATTTTGTTTATTCACGAACCCATTAAGCCAAAAATGGGCCTCATCGGTGAACCAAATCTTTCTCGAAAACAGTGGATGTTCTGCAAGCTTGTCAAGAGCCCAACGACTAAAACGGAAACGATTCGGAAGGTCGGTCGGCTTCAGTTGTTGCACTAGTTGAATTTTGTATGCTTTTAAAGAAAGATCCTTACGTAAAATACGCCAAGTTGTTGAATATGACAGGCCAAGCTGTTGAGAACGGCGACGAATCGACACTTCACGGTCTTCGCGTACACTCTCCGCTACCGCCCCTATATTTTCTTCACTACATGCTGGATGTGGTCTATTCGGTCGAGCATTATCCAATAATGAAAATTGGGTCTCAAACTTATTGATGGTAGAGCGAATTGTGCGTTCGGTAGGCCGATTATGTGGACCATAAGTTGCTCTAAGCGCCCGATACACATTCCTCGTAGAACGCCCATTTTCGTAATAAAGTTGAATAATTTGTAGACGCTGTGCCGGGCTAAGTCTTTCCATTATGAATTTTCAAACTCTACTGAACAGGAATGCCACTTCAGTTGACACGACGCATGAGCAATCTGCAATTAAATCCCCATCATAAAAAGTACCTCTAAATGAATCACTCTTTATATATATATATATATATATATATATATATATATATATATATATATGTATATATATATATATATATATATATATATATATATATATATATATATATATATATATATATATATATATATATATGCAGGGTTTTAATAAAATTATTGAATATATGTATACTGGTAAAGGATACCATTACAAATATTAGAAAATATCCGGTCAACTTGGATTATGATCATGATGGAAAATCTATCTGATTGTTGTTTCATAAATTTGGTCTTTTCAAACGCACAGCTTCACGTAAACATGTCATAACAGCAGAATAATACTCTTCATTAGCTGTTTGACCTTCTGGAAGAAATTCGTGACGCACAACAACATTTTCCTACAAACTGCGAGCCTAACTTCCTTTTTCGACTAAATTCGACGTGGCTTTCTTCTTGGTTTTGGCTCATCTGGAGAATGCCATGTCCCTTAATTGCTTGTTTGTCATATTTATAGACTCACGTCGTCTCGTCTCCAGTAATTACTCTTTAAATGAATGTTGGATTATAATCATGAAACATGATTAGAATTTTCTATAAACTTCAAATATGTAATTAAATTTAGGGGTGTCCCAAATTCCAAAATTCCAAGATATTGCCAAAAGCTCGAGAACCACCCTCAATATTCGAAACTAAATATTTCAATTAATACCTATTGTAGTTTTCTAGATACGTCTACAAAGACCCTTAATATAAAGACTCCTTTATAAATAAAATACTATGGTTACAGTCTAGAGATTCTTAATTAAATCAGTTTCTAAACTATGTCTTTCACTTACGTAACTTAATATCTATTAAGAAATAAAATTAAATTACAACAAAACACCATATAAAACAAAAGGAATTTCAAAACCAATTTTCTCACAATTTATATTCAAACAGAAACAATTAAATCGTTTTTTGTTCTAACCAATTTATCCGACAATTTGTCAAGAAACAGAAACATTTATTGTTTTACCTTATTAGCTCAACAACAAATGGTGTTTTTTTTTTTCTTTTTATTGACAACACGGACTTTCTATATCTTACACTACCAGCATAATGCGTGTTGATTCTTAGTTAATATTCATAAGTCTTTATCTTGGTTAAGAATCTAAATTTCATTAAATGAATTTGGAGTCAGAGACCCTTAGACACTGAGAAAAAAAGTTACAATTCAGGCAGAACATTAGATTCATTAGTCATCTACTTTATGTATTAGTTTTATTAATAGTCAGTGCATTTAGAACGTCTTAATTGAGCCGAACAATCACAGGTAAGAGAAAGTAACGAAGGTAGAGACGAAAGAAATTTCGTCCACACGCGATCTTCGTTTGAATTGAGACCTACTTTTCCTATTTTTTTAATCTTAATATTTAAGGATACGATCCACTATCATACAAGAAATTTTTTAAAAATAACTGTGAGCCACTGGGGAGTCCTCGCTAGGAAAAGTTTCACGCTCTCGGTTGCCTCCCACCCACCCATGCTGGGGGTGACTACTTGAACAAATTCTGTGCTGAAGGTGGTAGCCTTAAAAAGTTACGTGCTGAGGATGATCACGTGGAAAAATGCCGTACTGAAGGTGATTGCTTAGGAAAGTTTTGTGATAAAGATGGCCGCTTGGCAAGACCCTGTGCTGAGGGTGAGCGCTTGAAAAAACTTCGTGCTGAGAATATATTCATCGGAAATTACTATAAGCAGGCCTTTTTAATGAGTCAAACTAGCATTAGAGCTCAAGAAGGGCTTGAGAATTCTTATGTCACATCTCCTCCGTCGAAATCAACTATAAGTCGATGGTTTAGTGAACTTAAATGCGATCGTACAAACACCGATGATGCACCATGTTTCGGACGTGTGGCGGTCACTCCAAAAAAACACAGAAAATCCACCCTATTGTTCTGAATGACTGAAGTACAAGTGAGAAAGATAGCTGACATCGTGAAGTTATCAACAGAATGCGTGTGGCATATTTTGCGTGAATATTTGCTTATGAACATGCTATGCGCACAAAGGGTGCCGCGCACTCTCACGATCGGTCAAAAACAGCAATGTGTCGAAGATTCAGAACGCTGTTTTACATTATTTTGGCGTATTCTAAAGGAATTCTTGCATCGACTGGTAACAATGGACAAAACATGGATTCACCACTACATGCCTGAGGACAACAAGCAGTCCGCAGGGTGACTGGAACCGCAACTATTACGTTGGTTCATTTGACCCTTTGAATGGTGAAATGAAGAAAAAAAACCGCAAAGCAGTGTTGTTTCACCAAGATAATGCACCAGCTCACAAGTCCTTAAAAACGATGGTAATATTGAACCAATTAGGTGGTATTTGACTATTCATTCCAGGATGTTTTTGTAGACTACCCTTAATTTTTAGTGTTCCGTATGGAACACTTATAAGGTGACTTCGGTGTCTGTCCGTCTGTCTATCTGTCCGTCTGTATATCTGTCCGTCTGTCTCTCCGTCTGTCTGTCCGTCTGTCGGTCTGTCTGTCTGTCCGTCTGGCTGCCCATCTGTCTGTACGTGTTTGACACTGTAAAATAATTGTTGAAATTACAGATGGGCTTCGTCGTCTTGAGAACGGGATTTTCTGCAGTTACCCACGATATACCGTCCAAACAGTCCACAATTGAAAAAGGGAAACGATTGCATTTGGAGCATGTTGGAAGAGTCGAGGAGATCAGAAAAGAAGATAGTATTTTATAAACGGATTTGCAATCCGACAGACATCTGTAATGTCAGACCCATACCAGGTAGAACTCGCTGTAAGTCGATTTTTAGAGTTCCGTACGGAATACTTATGAGATCACTTCGGTGTCCGTCCGTCTGTCACACCCGATTTTCTCCGAAACTATTTTTCATAGAAAGTTGAAATTTGGTAATAATATAGGAATTGAGGGCCCCATCAGAGCCATCTGGTGTTGAAAGTTAAATTTTGACTTATGGGGTTAGTTCTGGGGGGTGAAATCGAAAGTGAAAAAAAAATTTTTTTACTAGGTCATCGAGTGTAGTGTCAAATGAAAGCTTGTGAAAACTCGAGTAAAAAATATGTACATAATGTAATACTTGTGCCCACTTTTCTTTATATTATTTTTAAAAAGACGCGAAAAATCGCTGTCCACCCACCTTATCTCGAAAAGTACTTATCAAAAAATTTTTAAAAAATTCTGGAATATTCTCCACCGGGTGTAGATTGAACGAAAATGATCATGAATGCATTACCTTTAATAATTTATCTGGTATATAAAAAAACAAAAATTTCAAGGTCATCAGTTTTCAGTAAAGATTGGAAACAAACTTTGTTGAAAACTCATTTGGGGTGTGTTTTGTGAAGTCACTGATCATTTTATACCTCCGTGACAAAATTTTTTATTTTAAAAGCAATCAACGTGCGGAACCCTAATTGCGCAAGTTCAACTTGCACTTGGCTGGTTTTTTTATCTTTGAATTTCAGCTAAGAAAACGGCAAACATTGGTACTGGTGTGGTGTGTACTGTAAATACTTTGCCAAACTATCCAAGAACGTCACAACAACAATATTTTGAACTGATAATAATTTTTTAAAATAGATATTTGGAGTCAATTACTCTGAATTGATTTCACATTGGCAGTTGTTTAAAGAGATGAAATAGACTATTTTTTTTAAAAAAATACACTCCTATTTTCATTCAGGTATAGTTTAGATTGATATAACTCTATATAAAAAGATTTGACAAAATTTGAGACAGCGGAAATGCAATCGTATTTCGTAATTATAAAAATTTTTTATTGAGCAGAATATTTGCTTCAAATTTTATCTTAAAAATGAAATTTTTTGTACCGATACATTAAAAATGTTAGAAAAATATCACAGTGATAAAAGTTTTCAAGTGGAACAAATTGTTTAAAGAGGATAGAGGAGTGGTTGAAGACAAACTGCGTTCTGGAAGATCATTTACCGCAACTATTGAATAAAACATCAACGTAGACGTTACCGAATTAACAACAGAATTTTCTTGAAAAAGTCATCGTAGTGATTTTGCTAAAAAAAAAGACTTTGAACTTTACTTTAAAATGCCTAATTACCAAAATCGAAAGAACAGGTCACAGTCGGTCAAAAATTAAACTCATGTCAACTGTTTTCTTCGATTACAGCGGTGCTGTAAAAAAGGAGTGCTCGTGAACTGGCCAAATAATTAATAATGAGTCATATTTCCGCGTTATGCTTCGATTACATGAGTCAGTGGAGGTTTATTTTAGAGAGCTCGATAAATCGTACTATATGAAAGGTATCCAAATGTTGCGAGATTGCTGGAATAAGTGTCTCGCTCTTGAAGAGAGCTATGTCAAAGAATAAAAATCGATTTTTGGCAAACGCATTGATTTTTCTTGAAAACTTTTCAACCCTTGAACACTTCTTGAATGGAGAATCCAGTAATAAAGAACCATAGTATATATTTAGTAATATTTGGTATCTATAAAATGAATAAAATCAACTAGATAAAAACTATACTAGCAGTACCTCGGGCATCTTGTCGCAATCACTAGATTTTCTCGTCCACAAAACATCTTGAATCTATCTCTTCCGCCGATATTAATTTTATATTAGTATTTATATATTTTTTTTTCAGTGTTCCATACGGAACACTTATAAGATCCCTTCAGTATCTGTCCGTCTGTCTACCTGTCCGTCTGTCTGTTTGTCACACCCGATTTTCTCCGAAACTATTTGAAATATAAAGTTGAAATTTGGCACTAATTTAGGAATTGATGGTCTCATCGTGTAGTTTTGAAAGTTAAATTTTGACTTAAGGGATTAGTTTTAGGGGTTGAAATCGGAAGTGAATCTTTCTTTTATCATGTCATCGAGTGGGATGTCAAATGAAAGCTTGTAAAAATACGAGTTCAAAAATATATATAATGTAATACTTGCACACAATTCTCCGTCCAACAGACAGACAAACCATCTGACCGTCTTACGAGAGTGGTTAAGTAAATAATAGCTATTTGACACCCCGACTGAAAGTCTAAACACACATATATAAAGAAAAATCCTGGCAAACGCACACTTCTCTTTGTATTATTTTTTAAAAATCGTTGTCCCCCCCTTATCTCGAAAAGTACTGATCAAAAATTTTTTATGACATTCTGGAATATTCTCCACAGGGAACGAAGATTCTCAAGAGTGAATTACCTTTATCTGGTATATTATAAAAAAAAAATTCAAGGTCATTAGTTTTCAGTAAAGATCGGAAAAAAACTTGAAAATGTCAAAAGTAGCTTCACTAAAACAACTGTAACTTGTAAACTAATCGTCTAAATGTCATGAAATTGGAGGTTGGTACTTCCTAAAAACCAAATAGATTTTTTGAAAAGGACGACATCTATGTGTCGGACCAAAAACTTCTCAGCCTACGTGTTATATAAATATATATATATATATATATATATATATATATATATATATATATATATCGGAAAAAAAATTTTGAGGTGTATTTTGGTTGATCATTTTATACATCCTTAACATAATTTTTTTATTTTAAAATCAATCAACGTACGGAACACTAATTGCGTATGTCCGACTTGCACTTGGCCGGTTATTATTTTTTTTTTTGAAAAAAGGACATCACGAAACTCACATTTTATGTATTATGTTTCCAAATGTCGCCACTTCTTTCCTATTTTTAATGTCCAGAAAAACACATTGCTGAACTTTTATAATTTTTTTTCTCAGGGTATTTTTATATCTTATTTAAAAATCTTCAGTTGATTACGAAAATTTCGGAATCCGAAACCCAACTAGTTTCGGTCGATTTAAATGATAAATAACAAGTATATTTTATTTTCAGACGGATACAACGCTATTACAGCAAATAACAAATAAATTTTAGATAAATTATTACTGAATTCATGCCTGAAAATGGATTTCAATCTTGATATTAGTAACACAGAAGGTGCTTGTATATCATTTGTATGAGAGATTAAGATAACAATGAAAAATACAATAGATATCTTAAGGATGGATAGATAAATACTTGGTCGATATGTGAGATCAATTCAGCGCTTAGATAATTGTTTTGGAATATGTCTGTTACAGGTATTATTAAATTGCCGGATCTCGGTAGCGCCATAGTACCTACCAAGTGACCCGAAGGTAGCTGATTCGAATTCGGCGTTAGCACTTGGTTCTTAAATTAAAAATCATTTGTATATAATGCGTAGCTAATACTCTAAATTCGTGAAGTCAATAGAACCGCAAAGAAATTATTTAAATTTTATTAGTAAGTGTTAATATTGTACCCTATTTTTTTAAATCTTTGTGTAATGGTTTAGTTCTTTAGGATAGAGTGGGGTATCAAATTAGAGCTTGATAAACAAAAATATATATAATATAATACTTTCCCACACTTTTTTTGTATTATTTTTAAAAAATTGCGAAAAATCGCTGTCCTTCCCCGTTATCTCGAAAAGTAGATTGAACGAAAATTATCACGAGTGCATTACCTTTCCGACATGTTTTTTATTGTCTAAAATGTTATTAATGTTTTTTACTAATTCGGTGACATTGATTACGAATTCACCACTCGTTTTATCGTATCACATCAGGTTTTAAAGAAAATTCATATGGTGGTAATTTTCACTTTTTTCAAAAAAATATTTCAAACTATTATTAAGTTTTGGCGCTCTTTCCACGAGTTATGCGACCTCTCGTGAGACAGCGTGTTATTTACGACAGCAACAAGACCCATTCTCAAGACTTATGAAAATTTGGAATTATTACTCGACAAAATTCAGTATCAAAATCATGGTTGGGAGCTTTGTGGAGATCTTAAAATTATATCTATGTTATTAGGTCAACAATCAGGATATACAAAATATTCTTGTTTATGTGGTCCTAAAAAAGTATTGTTACCTCCGCTTCATATTAAATTAGGTCTAATTAAACAGTTGGTTAAAGTCCTTAATAAAGAAAGTGACTGTTTTAAGTACCTGTGTAAAAAATTTCCTACATTATCTTATGCAAAAATAAAGGAATTTTTGTTGGACCACAAATCAGATCCTTAATGAATGATAAGGAATTTGAAGCGACAATGTTTATCACCGAATTAGAAGCTTGGCTTGCATTCAAAAATGTTGTAGGTAATTTTTTGGGTAATCAGAAATATCCAGACTATAAAAATATTGTCGCAACGTCGTTAGATAAATATCAAAAATTGGGTTGCAATTTGAGTACGAAACTCCATTTTCTAGATCCATATCTGGATTTTTTTACCTAGAAATATTGGTGATTTTAGTGAAGAACAGAGAAAACGATTTTATCAAGACATCAAAACTATGGAAATAAGATACCAAGGTGGATGGAATGTTCATATGATATTTCAGACGCAATCCATAAAAAAATCACTCCCAGGCGAAATTTTATGGAAAAACGCAAAGTATATTACACAGTATAATCGTAATATAACAATTGTAATTGATGTTTTCTTTGTAAATGTTTGAATAAATATATTTTTAACTTAATAATTGATTTTATCTTAAAAAAATTACAATAATTTTTTTTTAATTTTCTAGAAAAACCAGATGTGATAGAAAGAAAATGTGGATAATTCTGAATTCAGGACACGTGAAATAAAAAAAAAAATAGCTATTAAAATGAAAACAATACTCACAAATTTTTCATATGTCGCACAGTGTGTCGCGTAGAACATGCTAGGTGGACAAAATTCATGTTATGATTTCCAGGAAATCTTATTTGCAAAACGTAAACAACACCACCAAACCCCGAATTCCGAGAAAAGGTTGTTTATCAAATTTGCAAGCGGCGAGTCATAAGCGTCAGAAGTCAGGTAATGAGTTTAATGCAGCTCTTTCAATCAATCAGTTGCAATTTAGCGACACTTTCGTGCACATCTTATAGTGACATATTGTAATATTGTGAAAGTTTTTGTGATGAATATTAATACTGAGGGTAAGTACTATTTTTTAATGTTTTTTTTTAATCAGAATCTATTAATTTGAATTTTTAGTATTTTTTTTAAATAGCCTATATATTTTAGCGTGTTTTTTAAAAAAAAAAAACTTTGAAAGTTCAGAATATACAGACATTCACCTCTATCCGGGCTAGTTTTTAGATATTACACAGAAATAACTTTATTCTTCGTAAAAATACACGTATTGTTTAGCACACTTCAGTACAACATGTTTTTTTTTCTTTTTTTCCAGAACACGTTTACTCTATTTCAATGGTAGCCTTTTTTGAGGAGTGGTTGAAACACACGAAGAATGAAAAAAACTCGCGTGTATATGACTTTCTTTCTTCAAAATTTCACTTTGGTGACATTACTGAAAGCAGCCAAAAAGAAATAAAGTTGAAGATATCCAACTTGTCTAGTAAGTTTGGTGCCAAATGGTTGGCTTCAGGAAAGTCGAAGGAGCGTTTTTTAATTAAAAATAAGAATTTGTTGGATGAAGCAGACATACAGTTTACTGCGAGTTCTTTTGCCCCACAACCTTCAACATCAAGTGAGAATGTGACTCCTGCAGGAAGACCTCGCAAAGATTTCGAGGAATCGTCGTTTAAGACGAAGAAACGTCGCGTCGTGGATCTCGTAGAATCCCGAAGTGTCAGTGAATTGGTGACTGCTGCCGAAATTGCTGTGCGTTCAGCAGGGCAAAGGAAAATTGCCAATGTGATTAGAGACATTAGTGAGAACCCAGATAATATTATTAAGTCTAAAAATACCAGTTCCGTTAATCCTAGGCAATTAAGTAGTGACGAAGCCTTAGCTTACTATATAGATTCTAAGTCAACAACGCATTCTTACAAACAAACTAGGAAGTGGTCCATGAAGGCGGGGCATAATGTGTTTCCGTCATATTTTAGTTTAAAAAAGTCCAAACAGGCCTGTTACCCTGCAGAGGAGCACATTGCTATAACAGAAACTCGTGCTGAAATAAATTTGCAAGCCTTATTAAATAAAACATAAACATAAAACATAAACAAAAACAAAAATAATATTTTGTTTTTCTTTTGTTATTGCGCTTTTTTACCGAAAAAAATAATGAATTTTACACGAAAAAATTTTTTTTCTCTCCATTAATTTCTAAATAACTCCAAAACGATAAAAGATAGAATAAAATAATATTCAATCAACTTTAATAAAATTTTGTTACGCATTTTTTAATGTTTTATTTTATAAAATCTGACAAGTTGTTCCCGAGTTATCGTTAAATATGTCTGCGTAGCTGACTAATTTAGGGGAAAAATTAGCCACGCCCATAAAAAAAACCAACGCGATGAATTTTTTCTTAAAATAACTTAATATGCCTAGAATATACATAAACAATTGAAATAAGTGAAAAAATAATTTTGTCCAGCTAACTTGTACTAGTCGACACACTGTGTGTCGGCCTGTGTAATTTATCTGGTATTTAAAAAAAACAAAAATTTCAAGGTTTTTTTTATGCGTCTAGCACACGTGGTGCAGAGAAGTCCCAGGAGCGACACGTGTGCGGAGAAAGCGATTCACGTTGTTCTTGAAACGCTGTAAATTGTACTCGGTGGGAAACACAGTCCTCGGCAAATTATTCCAATGGGATGATGTTCTCCATATAAAAAACTGCTTGAAAAGCGTTGTACGAGAAGTAACAAGCTGAACCTCATACGGGTGTGACGCATTAGCGTGACGTGTACTTCTAACATGCACCGCTCTGGGAGGAATTAAGCGGGCCACATCCTTCGAACACTTTCCATGAAAATACTTGTAGAATAGTCGCCAACCGTTCTTCGATGTTCCAGCGAATCAAAGCCGCTGGTCAGTTCTAGGTCTCCAATCAGACGAACAGCTCTTCTCTGAATAGAATCCAATAAATGCAGTGTATGTTTGGGAGCGGAGCCCCAAACATGGGAGCAGTATTCCATAGTTGGTCGAATTTGAGCTTTGTAAAGAATTAACAGTTGTTGTGGAGTGTAAAGCTTTCTGGTTCGAAATAATATTCCCAACTTTTGAGAAGCTCTCCTTGCTATGCCTGCAACATGTTCATGCCAGGACATATTTGCTCCCAAATTAACGCCCAACAAATTGAGTGACGATGTTGAGAGAGGAAGAAGAAGAGGAATGGAGTGCCCCGACATAACTATGTCGGGTTCAGCAACGTTAACTTTTTTAGAAAAGTCTTCAATTTTCAGTGAAGATCGGAAAAAAACTTTGCTGAAAGCTCATTTGGGTGTGTTTTGTGGAGTCCGATTTACACTTGGCCGGTTATTATAGCTTCAAATAGGTTTTCTCTGGTATAAAGACCCTAAAACGAATACATAAATATGACGATATCAGAATACTATATTGTAAAAGGTCTAATGTAATGGATAAAATTTGAAATTAAAAGAATAGAACGCGACAACAAAGCGCTTAAATCTGTAACATATGTTATTTTTTTATGCAAAATTCACATATAGTAATCTAATTACAAAAATATGCATTTTCCAAATAAACCTCAATTATAAAATTAATTTATATAGCCACATTTGTTGGCAACCAGCAACAATATTTCAAACGGGCAGCATTTCCAACTTGCGAAAATAAATTATATTTGGTTTTGGTCGCTCTGCCAGTGACAGCATCCGATCCACAAGTCTTTACATTAACAGAAATAGTGTCTGCTTTAGTTTTACGTTCACAGGTGGATATTTTTATTTTTTCTCATTAAAAGATGAAATAAAAGTGATATATTAGGACTTGAACATACATACATTGTCGTATATTTATTCCTAGCAGAACAAGTAAGCTTTTTAAATATTTTTATCACTAACTCTTCTCTCTTTGCAAGCAGCCAAAAAAACCATTTAAAAAGCTTAAGTTTAAACTAGTACTATATTTCTTTACAGAGAATATTACCATATAGTATTTAAAGTACCTATGGTAAGTATGGTTCTGTAGGACTTCTGGTATAGATTGTAAGGAAGTGCAGGCTTATTTTATTGCTTTGTATATATTTCTTACTTTGTCGAAGCCCATATTCTAACACGTAGGCTGAAAAGTTTTTGGTCCGACACACAAATGTCACCCTTTTCAAAAAATCCATATGAGTTTTAGGAAGTACCAATCTTCACGAAAATTTCATGACATTTAGATGATTAATTTACAAGTTACAGTGGTTTTTAGTGACGTTACTTCTGATATTTTCAAAACAATGGAAAAAATCGAATTTCGTGTGGTGATTAAACAGTGTTTTTTGATGGGAAAAAATACCGTTCAAGTAAAGCAATGGCCTGATAAGTGCTACGGGGACTCTGCCCTTGGAAAATCAGTCATCATTTACTGATGTGCTGAATTTAAACGCGGTCGTACAGATACAAATGATGCTAAACGCTCTGGAGGCCCAAATGAGGTGGTTACACCGGAAAACATTTAAAAAATCCACAAAATTGTTTTGGATGACCGTAAAGTGAAATTGGGTGAGATAGCTGACACCCTAAAGATATCAAAAGCACGTGTTGGTCATATTTTGCATGAATATTTGGGCATGAGAAAGCTCTGTTCGAAATGGGTACCGTGTTTGCTCACAGTGGACCAAAAACAACAATGTGTTCATGATTCTGAGCGCTGTTTCGATCTGTTTAAGTGCAATAAAAAGGATTTTTCAAGAAATATGTGACAATGGATGAAATATGGATTCACTACTACACACCGGAATCAAATCGGCAGTCAGCTGAGCCAGAGTCAGTGAAAGCTGTCTGAAGTGATCAAAGACACATCAGTCGGCTGCGAAGGTTTTGGCCTGAGTATTGGGATGCGCATGGGATAATTTTGATCGATTATACTGAGAAGGGAAAAACCATCAATAGCGAATATTATATAAAGTTATTGATGCGTTTGAAGGCAGAAATCGCAAAGAAACGGCCTCAAATGAACAAGAAAAAAGTGCTCTTTCATCAACACAAAGCACCGTGTCACAAGCCCGGGGGTTACGATGGCAAAATTGCTTGAATTGAAGTTCGAATTGCTTCCTCATCCACCGTATTCTCCAGATTTGGCCCCCAGCGACTATTATCTATTCGCATACCTCAAAAAAATAATCGCGGGAAAGAGACTTGGCTCCAGTGAAGAAGTTATCGTCGAAACTGAGGCCTATTTTGATGGCAAGGATAAATCCTTCTACAAGAAAGGTATAGAAATGTTAGAGAAGCGTTGGACTGATTGTATCACTCTTGAAGGAGACTATATTGATGAATAAAGTCGAATTTCGCAAGAAAAAAAATGTTTTAAGTAGCTAGACCAAACACTTTTCACCCTACGTGATATATCTTTCAACTAGCTTTGTAATTATTTCCTTTTGTTTCTGTTTAGTTCCTTATTTTTTGTAAATTTTACGTACGATCGCACGAGGCATCTTCGAGATTAGATTAATAAATGAGCTCGAGAAAAAATCTTTATACCTACCTGGTTTGTACCATACCATGGTCTAGTGTTATAATCTTTTTTCAAATGTGATTGAGACTATAACCCGTATTAATGTTGTTAGGGTATCTGTAAATTACAATTGACTCTCTAAGCCTTTTTTACATTACTGATATATTCTGTAGAATGTTGATGTTCAGCTATAGCTACAGTATCACATCAACAGAGACTTTCATAATCATAATTAGCTTGTTCCATCCATAATCGATGTAAGCCTCCCCAAGTTGTCTCCACTAAGCTGTGTTGTTTGCTTTTTGCGTCCAATCGTGTCCCGCCAATCTTTTTATGTCGTCCGTCCATGTTGTCTGCATCTTTTATATTCTCTAGGGCTCCATTCCACCATACGGCGTCATCGTTTATCCTTGTTATATACTTCGCTCAATTCCACCTTAATATACATATTCGTTGTATTACATCTGTCACTTTTGATCTTCTTCGTATCTCAATATTAGGATACGATCTTGGAGTCTAAGATTTAGCATTCTCCTCTCTATTGCTCTTTGGGTTACCTGGAGATTATATATTATACTTTTATTTAAAGCCCACGTTTCAGTGCCCTATGTTAATACCAGCAGTACTTATTGATCGAACACTCGGGCTTTTAGTGTATTTGGGAAGTCCAATTTAAATGTGAATAACACTGTTCCGAACACAGACCAACTCCTAAGCCATTGAAAGAGAGTTAAGTTTCACATTAAGTGATTCTTCCTCTTCGTTTTCATTGGTAAAATGTGGGCCATTGAATTTAAACGTAATAGGACATCTATTCACGATGATAAAAGGACGCCCGAAAACCTCTACGACCCTCGAGATTGTGACAAAAAATCACAATCACGTTCTAGATGATGGCCGGCTGAAGGTAAGCGAGCTTGCTGACATTGTAAACATTTCAACAGGCACACTACACTTTACACGATATTTTGGGTAGACCAAAAACGCATTCCAATAAACTTTTCTCAAGAGTATTTAGAGCTGTTTAAACATGGTTCCAGTAAATTTCTTAGACGTTTTATAGGAATAGATGAAACAGTCGGTAAGAGCAGGTAAAAGTTCTATCTGCAGGAAAAATCATAGCTACGTCTTCTTGGGATTCTCGTGGTGTTGTGCTTATAGACTACCTAGAAAAAGATAGAACCATCATCGGGGAGTATTATGCTTCACTACTAGACCAATTAAACGGTGCTGTTCAGGAGAATCGTCTACATTTCGCAAAAAAATGGACTTCTTCATCACGTTCATGCGCCTTCACAAACTTCTCGATTATTGCTGCCCAATTGCATGAACTGTGTGTTTCCACATCCGCCGTATTTGGCCCCCAGCGATTTCTTCTTGTTTCCAAACCTAAAAAAATGACTGGCTGGACGAAAATTCACGTCAAATAATGAAGTTAAACCTGAATCGCACGCTTATTTTGTAGGGTTAGGGAGTTTTATTAAAATAAGGATAATAAAACGTTGGAAAGTTGTTGAACTAAATATATTGATTTGTGAGGTTACTGCGTAGAAAAATAAAAAACAAATTGTTTTATCTTGCGTTAACTTTGTTAGGTCAAGAACTATTTGGAACGACCCTCGTAATGTAAAATTGCATCTACTGGTCTTTATTACTGTCTCGTTTCGAAGCAATGTTTTTAAAGCGGTGGTGGAATATCCATTACTTTTTCAGCACTGGTCAGTGTGTCTATTACTGATTAGAGAGAATATTCAGCACATATTGATAAATACTAATAAGATAATGACAGATTTTCAAAAGGACGATAATGTGAGTTAGCATTTTATTTCTATCAATTTTGTTAGGTAGTATTTTATGTAAATTTATCAACTGGCGATTTTTTTATTCATTAAAAAAAGCAACTCACATAAGAATAATTTATTTTAGGATACATCCTATCAAGTTGGAACCTAGCACACTTTAAGAAACGTCTTTTCATTTTCTCAATATTTTAAGTACATGTCTGGTAAAAAGCACACCAATCAACTACTGAAAATTCCAGACCGGATCTTACAAAACTATTAAAGAACAATTTCAGAGCGTCATATCCTCCGAAGTCCATGGTATTACGTAAAACCCAATAATTTGAAACTATTCACCTCAAGTTTACAATATTGTCTTAGAAAGATAGTATGAAGCCAGCACAGTGCTAGATTGCTTTAAAACTTAGTGAAAATAACATTACTTCTGTATATATTTAAAAGTGACTTACTTTCAATACAGGGTGAATTAACGATAGAGTAAAGTTCATTATCTCATTTGTTTCGCTGAATGACGAAAAAATGTTAAATACAATAGTTTTAGGGAATGTTAAGGTGCACAGTTTAAAATTATTTTTGAGTATACAGGGTACTTCAAAAAAGTGTGGCCGATATAACATGTTTTTTTTAATGGAACATCCTATTTTCTAATTTATTTTTAAATTCTGCGTAAAATTTTATAACTTTCCAATATTTCAATTTTTTTAAAAAAATATTGGTTTTCAGTTTTCTAAAAAATTGCCAGTAGCGCCATTGTTTCTAAAGGTTGAATACTCATAATTGGTAAGAGCGTTCTATAGAGATGAAGAAAAAGACATATGTAAAAAAATTTGAGTTAGATGCTACAGGGTGTTCAAAATAAATTTATGCATTTCGACTATTTTAAATTGAAAAATCACAAATTTTTTAAATGGCACTCTCTGTATATTATTATTTTTTCTGACAGATTTACAAAACCCTCCAACTTTTATTAAGTATGTCATATACCTATTTCTAATAGTTTTCGATTTATTTTGAATTTTTCAATTTTTACCCTTGTTTTTAATATACTTACGCTATAACATCATAGTTTCCAAGACTAAACAATTTTTTTGACATGTCTATTAAGTAAGTAAAAATAGTTTAATTTGTTTTAGTAAGTGACGTATAAAGGTAATATAACTATTACCATAACTGGATTTTCCTAAAAATGAATTAATTGATATGGTTTATATACTGGGCGAGCTGGGAAAAAATTGTCTTTTGGCAGTAAGGCTTTACGGAGCGAAGTACCCTAATAGACGTATACCATCTAGAAAATCTTTTCAGTGCTTAATGGAACAGTTTGATGGTAGTGGTAGCGTTGAGTATACGAAACGGAAAGTAGTAAACCAGAATGCTGCCAATGAGGAAAAAGAAATGAAAATTTTATTTTAAGTTGAAGATAATCCCTAGGTCAGCTGCCGTCAACTAGCTGACTTATCTGAAACATCCCAATCTACGTACCACGAGAAAATACAAGTATCATCCCTTTCGTATGGAACTACACCAAGAACTTCAAGACCATGATTTTGAACGACGACTAAACATTTGTACCACCATGAATGGAGCAATAGAGGCCGATCCAAATTTTTTATCCAAAATAATGTTTTCTGACTTTTCGCAGTAATGGAACAGTTAACAGCCATAACATGCATTATTATTCAACAGTTAATTAATTTTGGGTCCGGGGAGTTCGAAACTAAAACCATTCGCGCTTAATGTATGGTGTGGAATATTAAATTTTCGAATTATTGGTCCATATTTTTTCCGCGAACCGCTTAACGGGCCAAGATATCTAAATTTTTTGCAAAACGAATTATCCCAGCTTTTTGAAAAAGTTGTTAACTTCGGGAATTTGCAAAACGATCGTTACCCACAAAAATGGATCGGTGGGGATGGATTCATTCAGTGGCCCCCTCGATCATGTGACTTAACACCTATAAACTTCTTTTTGTAGGGCTATATTAAGATCGTATTTATGTGAATCCCCTTATAACACCAGTAAATATGGAAAATAGGATACGGGATGCGTGCAGGACAATAACGCCCTTTATACTAAGGAAAGTGAAGGAAAATATAGTAAAACTACTAAACATGTGGATTCAAGTAGACGAGCATATTTCTGAACATTTATTATGGCATAATAATTAATCATTAGATAAGTTAAACTATATTAAGATTATTATTAACTATTTGTTTATGTTTTCACAATAGCGTAAGTGTATTAACAACAAGGGTAAAAATTGAAAAATTCAAAATAAATCGAAAACTATTAGAAATAGGTATATGACATACTTAATAAAAGTTGGAGGGTTTTGTAAAATCTATCAAAAAAAATAATAATATACAGGATGTGCCCTTTAAAAAATTTGGGATTTTTCAGTTTAAAATAGTCGAAATGTATAAATTTATTTTGAACACCCTGTAGCATCTAACTAAAATTTCTTTACATATATCGTTTTTTCATCTCTATAGAATGCTCGTACCAATTATGAGTATTCCACCTTCGGAAGCAATGGCACTACTGGCAGTTTTTTACAAAACTGAAAACTAGTATTTTTTTAAAAAATTGATAAATTAGAAAAACTACTAGGTTTAGGTATATAACATTATTAATAAAAAAGTTATAAAATTTTACGCAGAATTTAAAAATAAATTAGAAAATAGGCTGTTCCTTTTAAAAAAACATACGTTATATTGGCCACACTTTTTTGAAGCAAGCTGTATACTCAAAAATAATTTTAAACTGTGCACCTTAACCCTAAACTATTAAAATTAACATTTTTTCGTCATTCCCGAAACAAATGAAATAATGAACTTTACTCTATCGTTGACTCACCCTGTATACAAATTCCTTGTTTGATTAAAACTATCGTGTAGTGTAATGGAGTCATTTAGGTCCATAATTCTTATGTATACTTTAACATCATCTGCGTATAGTAGGTAATCAACATCTAACGTAAGAACGAGGTCGTTTAGAAATAAATTTATTTATATATATATTTTTATTATATATATTTTCTACAATTGCGACTATGACACACAACAAACTGTCTGCGATTAACTAAATACGACTCGTAAAATAACATTAACTTATTTTAGAATTCAAATAAAAATAATTTATCTAACCAAATACCATGATTTAGCCGATCGATAAAAGCAATCAGTGTAAATTACGTCAGTTTCATAGCCAGTATCCAGGAAGTTATCAAGATTTGTCGCAAAATAAAACAAATTTGCAGCCGTCGAACACCTTTGTATGAAGTCGTGGTATTGTGTTGAAAAATTGTTTGAAGGAGCATTTATTTTGGGAGTTAAAAAGCTGTTAAAAAGAATCAACGTTAACACAAACAACAGGTTGCTTATTTCTTCTTCTTGAACTGCTACATCCGATATGGAGGTAGCACATAGAGGTATTTCAGCGTTTTAGATGGTCATAAACCGATTTCCTAAAACTTGTCCCAGATAGAAAAAATTTGCTACCTAACAATGTTGAATAGGCCTAGAAGAACAGGCGACCCCTCCCGTTACCTATTTGACAGCGTGCGCGCCGGAGTCTCAGTAGGAATTTGATCGTCGCTTTCTTTTCTAGAGTTTATCTTGAAGAAAATTGTAATGGATTTGGATATTATAGGTAAGAGCGCGCATATATTCATCTTTTTATATATTTTTAGTACTCCGCACGGAACACTTATAAGATGACTTCGGTGTCTGTCTGTCTATCCGTCTGTCTGTTACACCCGATTTTCTCCGAAACTATTTGTCATAGAAAGTTGAAATGTGGTAATAATATAGTAATTGATGGCCTCATCAGAGCCGTGTAGTTTTGAAACTTAAATTTTGACTTAAGGGGTTAGTTTTGAGGGGTGAAATCAGAAGTGAAAAAATTTTTTTTTTACTAGGTCATCGAGTGTGGTGTCAAATGAAAGCTTGTGAAAACACGAGTAATATATATATATATATATATATATATAATGTATTACTTGCGTACACTTTTCTTTGTATTATTTTTAAAAAATGGCGAAAAATCGCTGTCACCCCCCCCCCTTATCTCGAAAAATACTGATCAAAAAATTTTGAAAAAATTCTGGAATACTCTCCACGGGGTGTAGATTGAACGAAAATTATCACGAGTGCATTACCTTTAATAGTTTATCTGGTATATAAAAAAAAAAAAATTTCAAAAAACTTATTTGGGGTAGTTTTTGTGAAGTCATTTTATACCTCCGTAATAATTTTTTTTATTTTAAAAGCAGTCAACGTACGGAAAACTAATTGCGCAAGTTCAAATTGCACTTGGTCGGTTATTTTTTTTTTAATAATTAATAATGCTTTGAAGGTAGAAATATTAGCCGAAAACCCGTTTTTTTAAAAAGGTATATATATATATATATATATATATATATATATATATATATATATATATATATATATATATATTAAACTTCAGGATGCGTTCCAGTGATTTTATTGGTTTTAGCAGAAAAAGAAGCATTTGCTCTAATCAAATATATCTATATTAGCCCTGATTTCCCGTGAAATCGGGGGTTTCATGGTCTTTAAATTAGACGGTGAAAACCACGTGGTATTTTGTATTTATTTATTTTTAGTGTTCCGTACGGAACACTTATAAGATCACTTCGGTGTCTGTCTGTCTGTCTGTCTGTCTGTCTGTCTGTCTGTCTGTCTGTCTGTCACACCCGATTTTCTCCGAAACTATTTGACGTAGAAAGGTGAAATTTGGTAATAATATAGCAATTGATGGCCTCATCAGAGTCATGTAGTTTTGAGAATTAAATATTGACTTAAGGGGTTAGTTTGGGGGGTGAAGTCGGAAGTGAAAAAAATTTTTTTTTATTAGATCATCGAGTGTAGTGTCAAATGAAAGCTTGTAAAAAACACGAGTAAAAAATATATATATAATATTATACTTGCGCGCACTTTTCTTCGTATTATTTTTAAAAATTCGCGAAAAATCGCTGTCCCGGGCCTTATCTCGAAAAGTACTTATCAAAAAATTTCGAAAAAATTCTGGAATATTCTCCACGGGGTGTAGATTGAACGAAAATTATCACGAGTGCATTATCTTTAATAATTTATATGGTACTTAAAAAAAAACAAAAATTTCAAGGTCATCAGATTTCAGTAAAGATTGGAGACAAACTTTGGTGAAAACTCATTTGGGGTGTGTTTTGTGAAGTCACTGATCATTTTATACCACCGTAACATAAATTTTGACTTAAGGGGTTCGTTTTGAGGGGTGAAATCGGAAGTGAAAAAATTTTTTTTTTACTTGGTCATCGAGTGTGGTGTCAAATGAAAGCTTGTGAAAACACGAGTAAAAAATATATATATAATGTAATACTTGCGCACACTTTTCTTCGTATTACTTTTAAAAAATCGCTGTCCTCTACCTTATCTCGAAAAGTACTGATCAAAAAATTTTGAAAAAATTCTGGAATATTCTCCACGGGGTATAGATTGAACGAAAATTATCACGAGTGCATTACCTTTAATAATTTATTTGGTATATAAAAAAAAAAAAATTCAAGGTCACCAGTTTTAGTAAAGATTGGAAACAAACTTTGTTGAAAACTCATTTGGGGTGTGTTTTGTGAAGTCACTGATCATTTTATACCACCCTAACAAAAAATTTTATTTTAAAAACAATCTACGTACGGAACACTAATTGTGCAAGTTCAACTTGCACTTGACCGGTTTTTTTATTTTAAACAGTTTTTATTTTGATCTAGGATCCGAGGATACTTCAGGTGCTTGAATAGTAACATCTAGACTACTTTTTGACAAAATGCAGGAGCAAAACTTGCCAAATTTTAAAGAAAAATTGACATATCTTGAGAGTAATATTTTATCGCAAGGTGAATATTGTGATAAGCAAAGGAAGGAAATGAAGCATAAGTTCTCTTACTTGAAATCACAACATTTTTTACCCGGTCATCGAGTGGATAGAAGCGCAAAAGTTTTTCTTAAGAAGAATGGTTACAAGGAACATTTAAAATACCTAGGGTAAAACGCCGTTCTTCTGGTCGACCAACAAAGTCATTGGAAGAATCAAGTGAAAGGAGCAAACGTAGGAAAACAGAGGAAGTACGCAGTACCGTAGATAAAGAAGTAATAATGTGTGCAGCTCAAACATTCCTTCAAAGCTCTGAAGAGAGAATTACATCCAGTATTCTAAAGGACATAACTAACACTCCCCAGATAGCCTAAGCATACCAAAAAGCATACAAAATATCAAACCAGCATGAAAAACACAACTAATTCCAATAGCCGCCCTCTCAATGTTTGTAGAAGCTGACCTCTCAAGAAGACAGTATGAAATAATAAAGAATAGTAACAAGAAGTATTATCCGAGTTAAACTGTATTACAGCAAGCGAATAGTACTTGTTATCCGAAGAAAGCGCGAACTGAAACATGAGCTGAAATTAACTTACAACATTTATTGGATTACACAGCTAAACGTTTGGCCACATATTTGGAGGATGTACTAAAAGAATTGAATCTAGAAGAGCGGCAATCATTGACACTCATTGTGAAATCGGGATGTGACGGATCATAACAAGCACAATTTAAGCAAAAAATACAGGAAGAAAATGCAATTGACAGCGACATGTGCTGTGTTCTACTACAATTGATTTGTGGGACAAATAAGAAAGTTATTTGGCAGAATCCAACACCCACTTAGCCTCGATATCGTCGGCCAATGAGGATTAGATTGTTAAAGAAACGGTGAATATTACAAATTCTGAATTTACTTACATAGAAAATGCGACGCAAAAAAAGATCTATTTCGTTTAATAAAGAAGCAGTACAAACGCTTATTTCTGCTGAACCTAATATTAACGATGCAAGTTCCGAAGAAGACGAGAAATCCACGGAGGAATCTGCAGAGGAAGTCGAGGAATGGAGCTCGTGCAAGGACGAAGAGACGTGGGATTCTTCATTCTTCATTGAAAATTTTTATTTTCTTAATATACTATTTTTTTATATATTAAAATGTATTCTTCTTCCCAATATGCACTTCAAAAAGCTTTCACTGTTATATTCAGAAATAAAACCCCATTTAAAATATCTAAAAACAAAAAAATTATTTTGGTCGCATAAAACGCCGAAATACCCTTATGTGCGTGAGCGACACGACTTCGCTTGTGGTTGTTGTTTTTTAAGTGTTCCACAGACAAAGGGAACTTACAGTTAAATGCCGGTTCCGAACAGCCAAAGTAGGAGAGAGGGCTTTACTAGAAATGATACTCCGGGGGGGTTTGCCATTGCCTTCCCGAGAGAGAGACGACCGTCACTTTGTAAAATCTTTGTTTATATATATTTTTGTTAGTTTTTTTTTTTTTTTTTTTTCGAGCCAAGATTCGAACTCAGGTCTCCAGCGTAGAAGACAGACAGCTGCTTATTTGAATATTCTTAATTGCTTTGTGATATTAATTCTGTGACTAAATTAAAGTTATATTTGCTTTACGTCGTGCCTGTGACAGTAATACCGCCTCGAAAGTCTTCACATTAATAGAAAATGTTTATAGCAAATGTTTACATAGTTTAGCGTTGAGAATATGCGGGTATTTTGATATTTTAGTACTAAAATAGAAGTGACAATTCATAGGCTGCATATCTTTTGCAGCATTCTTTGGGTTTTGTAAGCGGAAATCTTTATAGCATAATAAATTTAAATAAGGTTGCACGCGTGCAATATAATTTTATGGTGAATTATGAAAGTTCGTTTATGAGTTATACGCCTATTAAAAATAATTTTTTATCTGTTGCTCGTTTATTTATGAGAAAACTTTTTTACAATTAGACATTTGCCTGTTTTTGGATTACAGGGGTTAGTGTTGCAAAAGTTTACCGTAAATAACGAGCATCAAATATGTCTTAATCAATGGCGTAGCCAGCTTCAAGGAATAGGTGGCAGTTGGATATAAAGGGAAAAAGAGAACCATAAAGGCTAAATGGCTTATGCAGGGAGGGCACCAATCGACAACCGGGGAAGAGGCCACTCAAAAAAAAAACCATTTTATACTATGCTTAAGGGGTAGTGCCACTTTAGAGCTAAGAAAAAAGCCTGATTTTGACAATTTTCTTTTTGAAATATAGTGAACGCAATCCAAAATTTACTCAAATATGGTACTTATATGATACATACTTTAAAGTAAATTTATAAATTTTTAAACAATTTTTTTTACAAAATGGCGACACCAGTACTCAGTAAAGGAAGATGCATCTTATAAACAGTACCTTGCGGCCTTCAATTTTTTACTTGGAACAAAGGGCAAAGTTTTTTGAATTCTACATAAGATTTTCTCGGAAAGTACATAGAAAAATTAAAAAAATATTGATTTTTTTATGAATGGTACACGTTTTAAGAAAGTGTTTCATTTTTTGGTAAAAAATCACGTAAAAATCTATAATATATATAAAATGCAACGTCTCTCTGTCTGTCTGTCTGTCTGTCTGTCCGTTAGTGCGCTTATCACTGGAAAACCACTTATCCGATTTACGTACTTTTTCTTTTAAAACATACTCTGGCCAGGTTATAGGCTATATTTTATTACGATAGGTAGCATAAGGAATGAGCAGTGACGTAAAATAGTGAATGAAGTCGGAAAAAAGTTTGCCGCTAGCGCGTTCCTTTGCAATACACAGCCTAAACCATTAAATATGGAACAATATTATGTAGCCGAGAATATCTATAATCTATAATCTATAAAACATATAAAATGCAATGTCTCTCTGTCGGTCTATCCATTAGTGCGTTTATCAGGCGAGAACCACTGTCTTTTTCTAAATTCATACATATATTCTTTGGCCAGGTTATATAATAATAATAATAATAATAATCTATATCTATAATATATATAAAATGCAACGTCTCTCTGTCTGTCTGTCTGCCCGTTAGTGCGCTTATCCCTCGAGAACCACTTATCCGATTTACGCGATTTTTTAAATTCATACATATGTTCTCTGACCAGGTTATAGATATATATTTTATTACATATATAATATATATAAAATGCAACGTATCTCTGTCTGTCTGTCTGTCTGTCCATTAGTGCGCTTATCACTGGAGAACCACTTATCCGATTTTCGTACTTTTTTTTTTAGACATACATATGTTCTCCGGCCAGGTTATAGGCTATGTTTTATTACGATAGGTAGCATAAGAAATGAGCAGTGACAATAATAGTAAATGAAGTCGGAAAAAAGTTTGCCGCTAGCGCGTTCTCTTGCAATACACAGTCTAACCATTAAATTTGGAACAATATTATGTAACAGAGAATATCTATAATCTATAATATATATAAAATGCAATGTCTCTCTGTCTGTTTGTCTGTCCATTAGTGCGTTTATCACGCGAAAACCACTTATCCGATTTACGTGTCTTTTTTTAAATTCATACATATATTCTTTGTCCAGGTTATATAATAATAATAATCTATATCTATAATATATATAAAATGCAACGTCTGTCCGTCTGTCTGTCTGTCCGTCCGTTAGTGCACTTATCACTGGAGAACCACTTATCAGATTTACGTGCTTTTTTTTTAAAACATACATATGTTCTCTGGCCAGGTTATAGACTATATTTTATTACTTTAGGTAACATGAGGAATAAGCAGTGACGATAATAGTGAATCAAATCGGAAAAAAGTTTGCCGCTAGCGCATTCTCTTGCAATACACTGCCTAAACCACTAAATATGGAACAATATCATGTAGCAAAGGATATCTAAAATATATATAAAATACAACGTCTCTCCGTCTGTTTGTCCGTTTGTGCGCTTATCACTGGAGGACCACTTATCCGATTTAAGTGCTTTTTTTTTAAACATACGTTTGTTCTCTGGCCAGGTTATAGAATATATTTTATTACGTTAGGTGACATAAGGAATAAGCAGTGACGATAATAGTGAATCAAGTTGGAGAAAAGTTTGCCGCTAGCGCGTTCTCTTGCAATACACTGCCTAAAGCATTAAATATGGAACAATATCATGTAGCAAAGAATATAATATATATAAAATGCAACGTGTTTCTGTCTGTCTGTCTGTCGGTTAGTGCGCTTATCACTCGAGAACCACTTATCCGATTTATACATATGTTCTATATAATTTGATATAAGCCTAGATAATTTGAGATAAGGTGAGATAATGGGAGATAAGGAGATATAATGGGAGATAAGTCGAGATAAGCCGAGATAAGCCTCGATAATGGAAGATAAGGTGAGATAATGGGAGATAAGTATAAATAATAGGAGATAAGGAGAAATAATGGCAGATAAGCAGAGATAAGTCTAGATAATGGGAGTTATGGTGAGATAATGGGAGATAAGGAGAAATAATGGGAGATAAAGGAAAATATTACGAGATAAGTCGAGATAAGCCTAGATAATGGGAAATAAGGTGAGATAATGGGAGATAAGGAGAAATAATGGGAGATAAGGAGAAATAATGGGAGAAGAGCAGAGATAAGCCTAGATAATGGAAATTATGTAGAGATAATGGGAGATAAGGAGAAATATTGGGAGATAAGGGGAAATAATGGGAGATATTTTATTACGTTGGGTAACATAAGGAATAACCAGTGACGATAGTAGGGAATCAAGACCACGCGAGCGAAGCCGCGGGCCCGGCTAGTCGTTTATAAAATAAAAAGTATAAAAGAAATTGTAAATTTCGTACGTTCCTCGCTAAATAATGCAATTTTGAAGGTACAGTTAAAATTTCAAATAAATCGCTGATAATTCGAAGAAATTAAGTTTCCGGCCAATTTGAAAAATATACTTTTGAGAAAAACGTGTTTTAAAGTTATATAAATTTTCTAGATACCTTTAATCTGCGATGCCTGCGCCATATAATTGGCATTCTAAATTGATGTTTTGTTGATATATTCTAGATGAACTTAAATTCTGTAGATAAATAGATTTCTTCAATATTGAGAAAGGTACAGTTATTTAGGCAACGTGAAGCACAAAGATTCTCGGAGAGTTTGAAGAACGCTGCGAGACAATTACGCGCACTTGATAGAATACACACTTATAACCTTCTTAGCCTCATAAAGTCCTTTGTACCGTATTTCTAAGTCCCTAAAACATCATCTAAGCAAAAAAAATGTAGACTTTTTCAAAATTTCTAGAGTAGCATTACCCCTTAAACTCTAGAAGGTTATATCCTGCACAGGAAACTTAAAACCGATTACCGGAGGAGAGATAGACTTTTCACAAAAAAACTTTCATACAATAAAACGTCAAAAGGTTGCACCCAGCTTAAAAATCTATACCCAGAAGATGAAAATTTTGTACAAAAAATTAACCCTTTAATAAAACGGAAGTTTAGAAGCTTTCCAATAAAATAAAAACTTTGCTTCTCAGACGCTATTTTCTACTTCTGAAGGAGAGGTGTTCCTCTGGTCTCCTGAGCTACCCCACTGAAATAAATATAGAACTCTAAAGATATTTTTATTAGTTTTCTAAAAAAATTATAATTTCACAATTAAACCAGGGAATTTGTTTTTAAATTATATTATTATAACTGATGAATATTTTCTGGTATCGTATTCGTGGATATATCACCTCTGAGATTATTGCATTTCTTCACATTGCGGGTTACCTGGGTCACAGAAAACAAACACTTCTATTTCCGTTAGTCTGCAGATTTACCGGGCGCCTGCTGTCTACTTGTCTGTCTGTCTCTGGGCACGAAAACTGTCAAACGAAATAAGATATCGATTTTAAATTTGATACATCTATAGTACTTGAAACAGGAATTAAATTTGTAGTTTTTGGACCATATTGGCAACTGGGGTAACAGTAGCAGGAGTCGACATAAATTTTGTTTATGTTTCATGCGACATAGGGCTTCCTCGTTTTTAATATGGACAGTATAAGAAATTCTCAAAATTCTGCGATATAACCATAAATCAAATGCTTCAAGTTTCTTAGAAGAGAGTATTTTCATAGAAAGTGTTCGAAGGATGTAGCCCGATTAATTCCTCCCAAAGCGGTGCATGTTAGAAATAAACGTCGCGCTGGTGCTTCACATCCGTATGAGGTTCAGCTTGTTACTCTGCGTACAACGCTTTTCAAGCAGTCTTTTATATGGAGAACATCATCCCTTTGGAATAATTTGCCCAGGGCTGTGTTTCCCACCGAGTACAATTCACAGCGATTCAAGAACAACGTGAATCGCTTTTTTTCCGCACACATGCCGCTCCTGGAGCGTTTTAGGTACTTCCCTGTTGCAGGTGTGCGAGACCCATAAAAAAGCGGCTTCAGTCAGCGTCCAAGATTTCACACCGTAAAGAAGGACACTGAAGATATAACATCTTCGGAGTGTTATTTTTGTCCTTAATTTTATTGCTGAGCCTTTAAAAGTTGATGTCATTTTGAGGAACACTGCTTTATCTTTTTCGATACGGCAACGAATTTCCTGCTAGTGATTCCACTGTTCGTTGATGATGGCACTTGGATATGAACATTGTGGAGTTCTTTGTATTTGTTGATTGTTAACCATTAACAAGGTAGCAGGAACCGGAGACTTACTAATTACCATGTGCTTTTTTTGCTGATATTAAGTTCGAGGCCGTATCGATTACTGACTTCGTTTAATTTGGTCATTAGATGTTGTAAAACCTTTAAGTTATAAGTCGTAACCGCCGTATCGTTAGCATTATTTATTCGCTCTCCATTAAGCAATATTCCTTCATCAGCCTCTTCCAGTACCTCGCTGGAATCCTAAAAAAGAGATATGGAGAGCAAATATGAAGCAACACTACTAACACACGAACCCCTCTCTCATTCCTTCGACCTCCTATATTCTCTTATACGAGGCGCTTTTTTTAAGTAAGTACCGTTTTGAAATATCGCGGTCACGGTTCAGCGCATGCGCGTTTAGTACCTGGCCAGCCACAGACGCCCTTATGGAAGCACTCTTCCGAGTTTACGTTTGTTTGTGCGTATTTAAAATGCCCCAGACCATTGAAAATACAGCGGAATGTAAAAACACGCGCTGTAATTCGTTTCTTAGAAGTAAGAGACGTGAAAACGACTCAAATTCATCGGCAGAGTAGTGAAGTGTACAGCCAAAACGCTATATGGGCTAGAGCATTTAAAGATAACCATACAAACATGCACGATGAGGGACAAAGTGTGTTTTGGCATAGGCAGGGAGTGTTGCTTGTGGATATTTTGCCTTGAATGGACACAGTAAATGATGAGACATTATGAGACCTTAAACAAACTGCGTCGTGCAATCCAAAACAAAAGGCGTGACAATGGTCGTCCACACATGGCTCATCGAATCCAAGATAGCATCGCGTCATTTGGCTGCAGTGGTTAGCAAACTAGGCAGCAGATATACGTGAGGCTGGAATACAGAAGCTGATCTTACCATATGCCAAGTGCCTTAATATAGGTGGAAATTATGCTGAAAAGCAGATTGAGGTCTGGCAATTCATGTAAAAATAATATTGTTAAAAAAATCTCCTTGTGTTTTTTTAATATCAAAATGGCCCCATATATTATAAAAAATGATTTTTTAAAATTTTCTCAAGCAATAACCATGCAAAATTATAATATTAAAATTATATAATATTTAAACCCCTTTTACCTTCCTACTCTGAAGCGATATCGCTGACAAGGTAAAGGTTATTTTCCTCTTTCAAGTAATTTTTTTTTTTTATTCTTTTATTTACTAACACGTAAAAAATAAACCAAGTACATAGCATTTTTCAACATAATCTTCTGCTTTAGAAATGCACTTTTCCCAGCGAAAGCTTTTTGATACCGTCGTCGTAAAAGGAAGGGGGCTGTGTCAGTACTCAATTGTGCACGAAGCCCTCCACCGCATTGTTGTCATCAAATTATTGGCCTCCCAGCGCTTCCTTGAGTGGCCCAAAGAGATGAAAATCGCAGGGCGATAGGACCGGGCTGTAGGGAGGATGTTCATGTGTTGTCCAATTCATTTTCTCCAATTTTTTTTCGCGAGTGAGAGTTGCAGTATGGGGTCGAGAGTTATCATGGGAAAGAATCACGTCTCTTATCGGTTGGTCACGTCTTTTGCGGTGATAAGCAAGGTTGACCTCATCCAAAAAGTTACAGTGGTACGCCGCATTGATGATACGACGTTCATGCAGAAAATCAAAGTGCAAACGATGATTATGGCCCTCATTTTCGAACTCTTCACGGCCTCCCATGAACTCCTTATGCCAGGCGAACACACGAGACCAGAATTTCGGTCGGTTTCACGTCTTCACGAGTGAGAAATTTAATAATGATGCGTTGCGCAATCGAAAGGTGCACATCTCGCTTTGACATCGTCAGCTGTACTACTGCACCTGGCGAGGCCAATCGTTCTCCCGACTCGTAACAAACCCAGTTAACATTGCTAGAAGCGGCGGCGGCCCGCTCCGAACGATACTAAGCACTCGGTACAGAAAGTCTAGTTTATATTTGATCTACCCTCATATATATGTATATATATATATATATATATATATATATATATATATATATATATATATATATATATATATATATATATATGTATATGTATATATATATATATATATATATATATATATATATATATATATATATATATATATATATATATATATATTTATATATATATATATATATATATATATATATATATATATATATATATATATACTATATTTTTAAATTTATATATTATTTTGTTCGAGAATTATGACGCCAACAAGCCGGCGGAGATGGAGGTGTTTCGAAAAAAATGCAAAAAAACTCAGTCGGTGATTTTTTTACGATCGCAATACCTCTTTGTAGAAAGGGAAGTAAAAATACTACGATAAAATATTTTACATATAATTAAACATGTTTAATTTCCTGTAAAAAACCTCTTTTTCTATTTACTTCTAATAAATCACCGTTACTGTTTCATTTCGACGTTAATCAGGACATTTTACAAGATAAGATCTATTACAACTGCTCTGTTTTATGATTATCAGTAATGTAGTACAGCAATATTCGTTCGAAACATACGGATTTTTCTTTTCATTCAATTAATTATATAGATTGAATATGTCAAAATACTGTTTCTTTTACTTTATGATTAGCAAAATGCCTTTTGCCATAACCCAGTTTCTTTTTTTTCTATTTATTAATAATTAAAATTAATATATTCTAAGAGAAGTTAATTTAGACAAATGGATTAGACAAAGAGATATATTAAATAAATCATTGTCGATATAAAATAAATTGTTATCGTAATACAGTCTCTCAAGTAAGAACGTGTTCACGATAATTCATTTTTGGTAAATGCGATTCCAGCGTTTCAACAAAAAATCGGTAGAGGGAACCTTTGTTTACTACGGAATTTGTAAAAGTATCAGTCGATTCCGAACATTCATCAAAATCACGTGTAATCCAAAACGAGTCACTTGTTTGCGCGTTGGTTCGAGGCAGTTCTTTTGTTCCCATCCATAGGGGCCTAAAATGACACATTCCTCGGCGGCCAAATATATTAAAAAGTCGGTATCGTTTGTGAAGAAGTGGGTAAATCATTTTAACGAGACGAAAAATGTCGACGACTTGCCAAAACGGGTCTAGGAAGGTAAAGTCGAAAAACGAATTCTGTCCTTGTTTTCACGGGTCCCGAAATTGACACTGCGTCAAGAAGTAGCAAAATTAAGAAAATCGGGTTTAAATGTATCCAGACCATTCAAAATATCTTTGTACTCATGATGTGAAATTGCGAAGCACGTTGAAGAGACCTTTGTTGGGCAAAAATCACACCGCTAAGCGGCTCACTTAGACGATAAAATACTAAAGTGGTTCTCTCACAATCGCCTTACGCCAACCCTACTGAAAACGTTTGGTCTCTTGTAAAGAAAAAGCTCAGAGGAAAGGACTTTGAAGCAGTTGTCTCGTCAGATTCGAAAAATTTGCAGAATATGCAGATAATTTCGTCGACAGCATGCCTTGAAGATGCCAGGCGATTATTGATGCAGGAGGTGAATGGACAACTTACCAAATTAATTGCGCCATTGTTAGCCTACCAAAGAATACATTGATAGCAAGGAATGTTCCAGAAACACATTTTTTTCAAGAAAAGGAGCGGTCACGTCCTTACTTAACAAACTGTATATTATATGTATGCATGCATAGTTTCTAGATGTCAAAATGATACAACGATGGGATTTTGGAATCTTGGATACAATGTTTCATTTCAGCGTTAATCATGACATTTTACAAGATAATATCTTACAACTGCTCCGTTTTATGATTATCGGTAATGTAGTACAGCAATTTCCTTTTTTTTTCTATTTATTAATATTTAAAATTAATATATATGAAAAAAAGTTAGTTTAGATAAATAGGTTAGACAAAGACATATATTAAATAAACAATTGTCGATATAATTTGTTTTTTTTTATATAAAATTTAATATAAAAAGTTGGGAGTATTATTTCGAACCAGAAAGAAAGAAAATTTTACCAACAATTGAATACTGTTCCTATGTTTGGGGCTCCGCTCCCAAACACACACTGCATTTGTTGGATTCTGTTCAGAGAAGAGCTGTTGGTCTGATTGGAGACCCGGAACTGACCGGCGGCCTTGATTCGCTGGAACATCGAAGAACGGTTGGCGACTTGAGTCTGTTCTACAAGTATTTTCTTGGAAAGTGTTCGAAGGATGTAGCCCGCTCCCAGAGCGGTGCATGTTAGAAATACACGTCGCGCTAATACTTCACATCCGTATGAGGTTCAGCTTGTTACTCCACGTACAATGCTTTTCAAGCAGTCTTCTATATGGAGAATATCATCCCTTTGGAATAAGGGGCTGTGTTTCCCACCGAGTATAATTTACGACGATTCAAGAACAACGTGAATCGCTTTTTTTTCGCACACATGCCGCTCCTGGAGCGCTTTAGGGACTTCCCTGCAGCATGTGTGCTAGACCCATAAAAAAAATATATGTATTTAGGGCATGGTTTCTAAATGTCAAAGCGATATTACGTTGGGATTTGGAATTTTTGGTACAATGACACTACACAACAGTTATCTATCACTACATTAAACACTTTATTTTTGCACTCAAACTACTTTTCAGTAATCATGTGAACGTCATCGGAAGCGATGACTGAGAGGCATTTGTCGCTTCAGATTATGCCATCATGGTTAGTGAAATGTGTATAAAGTGCAAATTGAAGTGTTTGGTGTCCTGGGAATAACTGTTGTGTGTTATCAAAATGATATTTATTTATAAGATAAAGATGCAAAAATATGAGTCAAGAATCACATATCGGTTTTATTGACTTCGCCAAAACTTTCGACAATGTTAAACTTTATAAATTTATACAGGTACTAAAAGCGCCAAATATAGATGAAAAAGACAGAATTATTACAAACTTATACTGGAAACAAAGGGCGACAGTAAATATAGTTTCACGCATGGCGGAATGTAATACATTAAAATTCCGGGTTCCAATCCGTTAGTTTAACAATGAATTTGCACAACGTTTCGCCAAAATCGCATTTGGCATTTTCAAGTGCTCTTGCTGTTGCTGCTACTGAATACTGCTACTGCTGCTGCTCACAGTTAGCTTCGAGCGGCAGCAGCAGCAAGATTACAATATCGAGTAGCAGCAGCAGCAAGAACACTTGAAAATGCCAAATAAGATTCTGGCGAAAAAATCGTGCAAATTCATTGTTAGACGAATGGATGAAATCCGGAATTTTAATGTATTATATATATATATATATATATATATATATATATATATATATATATATATATATATATATATATATAAAGGGTCTTCCATTTTGAAATTTCACTGTCAACGCACCCTTAAGCCAATCACCGAACTGTCAACGTCAAAACATTCAGTAAAGTCAACATTTTCATCATAGTGAAGTACACGAACGAACAACGTTTACAAATAATTAAAATTTACTACCAAAATTTGGAGTCGGTGACTGCAACTTTAAGAGCGTTAACGCCAATTTTTGGTCGTAATTCTCGTCCCAGTAGACAAGCAATTCATAGTCTAGTGAAAAAATTTGAGTTAACATATTCACTGCTGGATGTTTCCCGTGCCAGTGAGACAATGGGTTGGTCGAAGTGGCCAGAATATTGCTGCCGTTCAAGCGTCCATCTCAAACGAACCAAAACAGTCGATTTCACGGGCGTTCTCAAGAATTGGGCATCGCCCAGACCACACTATGGCGAATTTTGCGAAAGGATCTTGGTCTGCACCCTCATAAGTTAAAGTTAACTCAAGAACTAAAGCCACTCGATCATATGAAGCGAGGTACGTTCTCGAATTGGGCTCTAGAAATGTTGGAAGAAGATGACCAATTTCATCGCAAAATCATCTTTAGTGTTGAAGCGCATTTTTGGATAAACGGCTTCGTCAACAAACAGAATATGCGTCATTGGTCAGGTGAAAACCCTCATGTGCTTGAAGAAACATCACCTTATCCACAAAAAATTACTGTCTGGTGCGGTTTTCATGCCGGTGGTGTCATTGGGCCGTTCTTTTTCGTTGATGAAAATAATCGTCACGTTACAGTCAATGGAGATCACTACAGAGGCATGTTGCAACGTTATTCTTTGATCAGTTGCATGGGCTAGATATTAATGATATGTGGTTTCAACAAGACGGCGCCACAAGCCACACAGCGGGTGTAACAATCGACTTACTGCAATCTAAATTCGGTGAACGTGTTATATCGAGAAATGGTCCCGTCGAATGGCCGCCTAGATCGTGTGATTTAACACCTCTAGACTTCTTTTTATGGGGGTACGTTAAATCATTGGTCTATGTTAATAAGCCTGCGTCGTTAGAGGAGCTCAGAGCCAATATTGAAAGAGAGATAGCGGCCGTTTCCGTCGAAATGTGTGGCCGAGTCATCGAAAATTGGGTTCAACGAATCTACCGCTGCAAACGTGCCCGTGGTGGACATATGAATGAAGTCGAATTCCATACATAAATGTTTTGATTGTACTTCAAGCCGATAGTAAAATTTTCGAAATGTCTCAAATGGGTTGCGTTTTATTTCAAAAAAAAGTTGTCAAGTCCTTAATGGAAGATCCGATATATATATATATATATATATATATATATATATATATATATATATATATATATATATATATATATATATACACACGAGGCTAGTTTGAAAAGTCCGTGCAAAGTCCGAGAGATGGCACCACCGGCGCGTATCGAGGTCATGTTTAGTTAGTAGCATCTCTTGAATGCACGCACACCAAGTTTCAGCCATATTGGTCTATTTCTTTGTGTTTGGCATTCGTGTAAATCAAGGAAGTCGAGTGATTTTCAAGAAATGGACGAAAAAGAATTTCGTGTGGTGATTAAACATTACTTTATGAAAGGCAAAACGCCTCAGGAGACTAAAGAGAAGCTTGATAAACATTATGGTGACTCTGCACCTTCGATTAGAACAGTTTATAAGTGGTTTCAAAATTTTCGGACTGGCCATATGGGCACAAGTGACGCTGAACGTTCTGGATGGCCTGTGGAGGTTACGACTCCAGAAATCATTGATCAAATCCATGATATGGTGATGGATGACAGAAGAGTTAAGGTGCATGAGATTGCAAGTGCTGTGGGCATCTCGACTGAACGGGTAAATAATATTTTGCATAAACATTTGGACATGAGAAAGCTATACGCAAGATGGGTGCCGCGATTGCTCACGCTTGACCAAAAACGGAATCGTGTGAAGTGTTGCAAGGATGGTTTGCAGCTGTTCCAGAAGAATCCGGAGGACTTTAAGCGTCGTTTCGTCACTGTGGATGAAACATGGATACATTACTATACTATACTATAGGGTAAAACTATTACAGGTGAATATTATTCATCGTTATTGGACCGTCTGAAAACCGAGCTGCAAGAAAAACGCCGCGATTGGCCCACAAGAAAGTCCTTTTCCATCACGACAACGCACCAGCACACACCTCAGCAGATGTGGTCGCAAAATTAATGGAAATAGGCTTCCAACTCGTTTCACATCCCTCATATTCTCCAGACTTGGCTCCCTCGGACTACTATTTGTTCCCCAATTTGAAGAAATGGCTGGCGGGACAAAAATTTTATTCAAACGAGGAGGTAATTGCAGACACTAATGGATATTTTGCAGACTTGGACAAATCGTATTATTCGGAAGGGATCAACAAACTAGAACATCGTTGGACGAAGTGTATAAGCCTAAAAGGAGACTATGTCGAAAAATAAAAAAGGTTTACCCCAAACACATAAGTAGTTTTTATTTTTGCACGGATTTTTCAAACCAGCCTCATATAGATGAAAAAGACAATAGAATTATTACAAACTTATACTGGAAACAAAGGGCGACAGTAAATATAGTTTAACGCATGGTGGAATGTAATAAAATAAAATTCCGGGTTCCAATTCGTTAGTTTAACAATGAATTTGCACGACGTTACGCCAAAATCGCATTTGGTGCATATACATACATATATGTATAAGAAACGCCTGAATGAAAATATACGGTATTTTCGAGAGAATTTATTCATTTAAAGACTCAAATAAATAGAATTATAATTATAACTGTTTTCCTCCTATATTGATATCCAAAGTTAAAATGCATTTGAAACGTGAAATAAAACTGTTAGACTTCATAAAATCATTTGCATATACACGATATAAATTCGCCATGGGAGTGACTAGTACTTTGTTTTTCTATTAACCACTTAAGGTAAGACAAAGGCGTGCACTTGCTTTTATCAATTTTTAACTGTATCAATATGAGTAATAATTATTCTTGTTAAATGTCAGCAACGTTAAGAGATAAGGGGCGGATTTAATTAAAGAATTTGTATAAAAAGGCAAAACAATACAAATGTACTGAAATGTGTAGGTCTCTAGGTTTGTGAGGAATTAATATTTTCTCAAAATTAACAAACCACGATATTCACTATTACTCAATGATTGTCGTAAATTATTAAATAGAACATTTAGTTGATCCTCAAATAATTGGCCTGACTATCTCCAGTTTAGTAATTTGAGAACCCTTTGCAAAAAACTAGTTAAACGTGATTATGACATTTATGTCAGAAATATTGAGGATGATGTCTCTAAGAACCCTAAAAATTTTAGGAAATTTGTCAATCACCACAGAAAATCATCTGGTTTACCCGGCTGTATGTTTTATAACAATAAAGTGGCTGATAGTGGTCAAGACATTGCTGATCTATTTTCGGAGTTTTTTAGTACTGTATACTGTAAGGCTGACGTATCTTGTGTAAAATATAGATTAGATAACAGGGCGGATAGTATAATTAAACCTTTTACCATTTCTGAGATATTTCATAAGATTACTAGACTGTCTAAAAAAAATGGAATGTGGTCCTGACAATGTACCTGAATATTTGTTAAGCAATCTTGTCTATAGTATTACCAGGCCACTGTTTATTTTGTTTAATAGGTCGCTGGCGGAGGGCGAGCTTCCTGATTTATGGAAGGAGAGTTTTATTTTACCGATCTTCAAGTCGGGTGAGAGAGAGAATGTTCAAAATTATAGGGGCATTTTAAAGCAGTCTGCAATTCCTAAGTTGCTTGATGGTTTGGTCTATGATAAACTAAGCTCTATTTGTAAAGGTATAGTAGTAGAAGAACAGCATGGCTTCTTGGGAAGTAGGTCGACTGTCACTAACTTGATCACCTATGAGAATGCTCTGGTGGATGCATTGGAGAGAGGATGCCAAGTGGACTCGATCTACACTGACTTCTCCAAGGCATTTGACAGGGTTAGCCATCAAAAACTGTTAGCAAAACTTAGAGCGATGGGGTTTCATGACGCTCTGTAAAGTGGGTCGAGAGTATGTTGGTGCGACGCTCGCTGAGAGTGAAGATGGGAGGTTTTATATCCAATAGTATCGAGGTGACCTCAGGAGTTCCTCAAGGTGGGCACTGTGCTCCATTACTATTTAACATCTTTATTAATGACATTCGTCAGGCTGTTCCTGATTGTAGCTTTCTTTTGTTTGCCGATGACTTGAAATTGTACCGTATACCGTGAAATTGTGGCGGATTACATGAAGTTGCAGGAGAACTTGAATCTGTTTGTACTTTGGTGCAATCATAATGGATTATCTTTAAACCCTGAGAAGTGTAATACGATTAGTTTTTGTAGGAAAAAGAATAAAATAACCTTTCAGTTTGGTGATGAGGACTTGTTACCGGTCAGTTCTTTGAAGGATTTGGGAGTCATAAGTTGTCGTTTAGGGAACACTACTCTTGCATGACAAGAAAGGCATTCCAAATGTTGGGACTTCTTTTTAGAATCGGAAGAGATCTATCTTTTGACTCAACGAAGAAGTTATACTGTTCTCTGGTAAGATCTCACCTTGAATATGCGGTATGGTCACCTTACTACAATCTTCACAGCGCAGGGATTGAACGTATCCAGAATAAATTTATTGAATATTGCTCTCATAGATTGGGGTTGGTTGGTGACAGAGGAGCCCTGGCTAGTATGCTTGGTCTGCGGACATTAGAGGACAGGAGAAGGGTGTCAGATCTTTCCACGATATTTAAATTGCTGACTGAATGGTGTTATTGATTGTCCACCCCTCTTAGGGCAGATACAGTTGAAGGTTTCAGAACGTTGCTTAAGAAGAAATGAGATATTTGTCATCGGTCATTACGGTACTAACTATGGAATCCACTCTCCATTAAGGAGATCCTTGCTCTTCCTGATTAATAATCCTTCCATCAATCCATTCGGGGGCTCACTGTCAGGCTTTAAAGGGCAAGCCATTAAAGTGGTGTGTGACCACTGATACGTTTCCTGTTTAATAGATTGGGTATTTTGAACTGTGATGTTGTATCATTTTTTTTGTTCTGTCTAAATACTCATTACTGTACTGTTGTTATTACTTTATATATTGAATATTATAACTTTTATAATGGGGTTTCCCGTTTATTGATAATGAATAAATAAAAATAAATTGTTCGTTCTTTACAAAGTATTTTATTACTCAACAATATTTCAATTTCCATAAATTTTTAGTTTTACAAGACATAGTGTTACTTTACAGCCCATCACGTTCAAACAAAATTTTCAATCCAGCCTGCACTTCTTATATAGTCGTATGTTTCGGAGTCGTGTGGTTAGCATACGGTGACACTTAGTTTCCTAGAAAAAGCAGACGTATCTAAGGTTCACTTTCCTTCATATATCGCTTGTCCTAAGCATAATAATATCAAACTATTTTTTATTAGAAAAAGAAATGTAAACAAACTTAAAAGGCAATATGTTATATGACAAAAATTTAAATTTGTAATCATTCAATAAAGTACGTTCGAAAGAATGACCGCAAAATTAACCCGTTTCTGCAACCTCCATAACTTTGGAAACATAAAGCTCACACTGTTTCGTCGCAGTATTTTTCTTATTTTTCTGGATTTTTCTCTAGCGTTAGGAGTCAATTTTTACGATTCAATGACATTGAATAGCGTTTTTTACCCTCTGGTTGTTATTATTTAGCAATAAACTTTGGAGACTTATAGGTCTCGCGGTATCTTCTCAGTATATTTCACAACAGTTCCTCATGCAATGAATAAGTATAAAATGGTTGACAAATTATCATAACCATATCTTTTCTTTATCCAAAATTAACAATATTAAGATTACACAGGCCAACATAAAAACTTTTTAAACCAATACATCTAAGTGTTATGTATTTTTGGGTGCTGAAACCGTATCTGGTATCAGTTTTTTTTTGTATCACCCATAGTTCTCTCACAATATGACATCGATTAAATTTCAAAATAGGGAAAATTTAATACATAAAATTTGATACAAACTGTTGATCTCTTGTTCTGTAATGGTAAATAGATGTTCCAGATTCCAATAAGTGTTTTTCTTTCAGCCTAGAACCAAGCACTTCTGCTTTTTCCTTAGTCAAACCTAAAGCTCTCACTAAATCATTTAACTCAGCTTGTGTAACCAACTGAGGGTTTAAATTTTCTAGAGAGCATTGAAACTCATCATCATCCGGTCGACTTTCATTAAATTCGGGACTGGACTGTAAAACGTCATCAATAGACTGAGGTGGCTCAGGGACAGGAAGTCCCGGTCCATGTCCTACCGACCGATTAGCTGAAGTAAAGTTAGAATAGACAATTACTTTCTTATTTTTGGAGTTACATCCAGAAACATCAACGCTGCAAAAATAACAATCATTTGAATGATTTTCTTGCTCTTTCCATACCATGGGTACTGCAAATCTAAAAGCTTTCTTTTCTTTCTTATACCATTCCCTAACATCCTCGACACAAACATAACATACTTTGTGAGGAGCCCAACATTTTTCTTGATTACCGATTTCTACACCAAAATATGCAAAGTATACTTTTTTTTACAAAGTCAGTATTGTTACTTTGATGTTTTTTAACTACAGACTCACCACATATATAACAAAAAGTGTTGGGAGAGTTTCTACAACCACATGGGTTAAACACTGCAATGCGAGGTTATATTAACTGGAAGAAAACAGCTGTGACATTTATCGAAACTGCCAACCTAATAACATTCTGATTTTGTTGCCAACCTAATAACATTCGAATGATAAAAAATAAACTTTTTACATTTTGAATATTAAAATGTGAAAAATTGGTGGGTGATACGACTTTTTTATTATTATTTTCGGACTCAGCACACCAAAAAAACATAGGAATCAGGTAAAATTATTAAAAAAGTTTTTTCATCGTTGGCCTGTGTTTTCAACCATCTATCAAAAAAATGCGTAGAGAAGTGAAATTAGAGGCTTCGGCAATCTTTGAAAAATCAAACGTTGATTTTATTTGTATAAGGTCTCGCGGTAACTTCTCAATATGTTTGTTAGTTTTCGGAATTTTTTTCCATAGTGAGGTCATTTTTTACATTATAACGGTACTGAAACGCATTTAAACCCCCTTTTAGGGGGTAAATGGTAGCCAGCTAGAACTTTTAAAGACATGGAATTACATTCCATGGGATCTTATCAGTATTATTTTCATTAACTTTTCAGTTTGAAGACTTATGCAGGATATATAAATAGCAGGATACCTTTCTCATTGCAACCCCCTTTTAGAGGGTAGTTTTTAATTTATTATACCGTATTGGGCTGAAAATACATAAATACTTGAAATGCTTGACCTATTTTCATGAATTACACATCACAAATATTTTTTTATTTTATTTTATGTTAAAAATTTATTCATTTTCACACTTTTAACCCCCAAAATAGGGGGTAGTTACCCCTAAATAAAAAAATTGAAAAATAAGTCTTTCTGGATTTTTAATTAGCTTTAATTTAAGACCATTTACGTTAAGTTTGCTTTTTTTCTCCAAGTTATGAAGGTTGCCAAAACAGGCCAAAATTCACACTTTTTGCGGTTATTTTTTAAAATCTTGGAATCCCTATGTTAGTTAACTTCTAGTAATCTCAGTAAAGAGAATGATTTGTACAAAAAGATACTCTAACTTAGAAAACACTCTATATATTTCTCTTTAAAATATGTATAGCAATGTATACAACAAACCTTAACTAAGATCTAATAAATTTAAATAAAGTTTATATTATTTAAATGAAATACAAGACGGAAATTTTTGCACGTTAATAATTTATCATGATTATATCTTGCGTATGGATGTAAAGAATAATTTAAATAAAAGTGACATTTACATATTGAATGTAATTCAAGATATGATACATGTAATGCAGGAAACAAGTATCTTACAAATAATAATGATAATAATAATAATAGAAATTTACGACTTACCTACAGTAACAAACACCATAGATACGGGTTGTCCCATAAATGAATGTATTGGTGTGTCAGTCAAGCGGATGTAAAATATTAGCCGGAACGGAATACACAGCCAGACATAACTCAGCGGTAAAAGTAGTTCACTAAGCACTAGCCACAACATACAAACTCATAGAAAACACAGATCCCTACTACAAATACACGCCAACATCCATACTTGAAAATAAAGATTACAAGCTCTACTAGGACATCAGAATTCATACAGATAAAACAGTCTTTGCCAATAAACCCGATATTACTTTTCAGTGCAAAAAATGAAAAGTTATCTATCTAATTGACATAGCTGTCCCCAACGACACAAACATCCAAACGAAATACACAGAAAAAATTTCCAAATACACAGACCTTGCAACGAAAATTAAAAGGATATGAAAACAAAAAAAGTCATCATCGTCCCCCTCATTACATCAACCACAGTCCTTACACCAATAACATTCACACCACACTTAATACAATTTAGGACTCAACACAAACATATACAGAAACATTCAGACATCAGTGATTTTGAAAACATGTAATATTGTCAGGTCATTCCTTAATACACAGTGGTAATAGCGTTTGTGCTGACTTGGCTTTAACCCGTCAGCCAAACATGGAACCATATTGATCAAATGTGAGAAGGCAGGACTTCTTTTTAATAATAATAATAATTCAAAAACAGATTCACGAAACTTTTACAAACAAAACTCAACTCCAAGAATCTCACTAAAGCCATCAATACATTCGCTATACCTATTCTGACATATTCATTTGGTATCATAAAATGGTCACACACAGACATAGAAAACATTCATATCCTTATACGTTCTCAATTCACCAAATACAGGAAATTACACCCCAACGCATGCAAAGAAAGACTTACCATCTAGAGAAAGGCAGGTGGAAGAGGAATTATAGATATCAGATCACTACACACAAAACAGACAAAGCACTTAGGAACTTCACCCCAAGCAAACCAGCCTCCACACAGCAATAGTGAAAGCAAACAAAAACTACACACCTCTCGACATATACCGAGCAGACCACCCAGCAGAGACACATAATAACACCCATTTACAACAGGAAAAGATGAAAATATGGTCAGAGAAAACACTCCGCGGAAAACACAGATACTACATAGAACAAGACCACGTAAATAAAAAACAATCATACACCTGGTTACACGATGGGCAGCTATTCCCTCAAACAAAAGGCTTCTTATTTGCCATCTAGGATAAAGTCATATTAACCAGAAACTACCAAAAGTATATCATCATAGACTCAACTATTACAAAAGATAGATGCAGGAAATGCCACCAGCAGAAAGAAACGATCGAACACATAACAAGCCGATGTAAAATATTAGCCGGAACGGAATACACAGCCAGACATGACTCAGCGGCACCAGTAGTTCACCAAGCACTCGCCACAACATACAAACTGACAGAAAACACAGATCCTTACTACAAATACACACAAACATCCATACTTGAAAATAAAGATTACAAGCTCTACTGGGATGTCAATATCCATACAGATAAAACAGTCTTCGCCAGCAGACCCGATATTACTTTTCAGTGCAAAAAAGGAAAGGTCACCTATCTAATTGACATAGCTGTCCCCAACGACACAAACATCCAAACGAAATACACAGAAAAAATCTCCAAATACACGGACCTTGCAACAGAAATAAAAAGACTATGGCAATAAGAAAAAGTCATCATTGTCCCCCTCATTATATCAGCCACAGGCCTTACACCAATAACATTCACACCACACTTAGTACAATTAAGACTCAACATAAACATACACAGAAACATCAGAAGTCAGTGATTTTGAAAACATGTAACATTGTCAGGTCATTCCTAAATACACAATGGTAATAGTGTTTGTGCTGACTTGGCTTGGGCCCGTCAGCCAAACATAGAACCACATTGCACAAATGTGAGAAGGAAGATCTTTTTTGTATAATATATAATAGAAATTTACGACTTACCTACAGTAACAGACACCATAGATACGGGTTGTCCCATAAATGACTGTACTGGTGTATCAGTTAGCGAGAGTTTAGAACTCTCATTACGCCATCAGGTAACATAAATTGACCCAGGAGTTAGATTTCTCGGTTCTAAAAATTCTTAAAGTAATGTATAACTATATATTGGAAACAATCGACTCTAACCCCCTCCACTATCCCCCTATATTTTATTATAAATAAATATACTTAATATTAAAAATCACTATCAACTACTAAGAATGAACAAAGTCCTTATTGCAGTAGTGATCAATTTTTCTCCTGTTTGTCAGTCCAACTCGGGACGCATTTCGCTGTATCACTGCTCATGAGCCGAGCTAGAATCGACAAATAAGAGAACGGAACTTTCATTACTTATTGCAATACTAGCGTAACATCGCTGTAAAACACAACAAATTGTATCTCTGGCTAGTGAACGCCTGAAGTTTAAAAGCATACATCGTCCCCTCTCCGTCGGGGAGTTTTAAAGACACAGACTGGCAGAGGATTGTCCAGCTGAGCTGGCACACAATTACTCTCTTGTAGCGCTTTCCTCAGGGTGCTACTATGTATATAAAAATTAGTATCAACTACTAAAAATGAACAAAGTCCATATTTCAGCAGCGACCCACTGTTTTCTTATTTGTTGGTCCATCCTGTTAGCCTGGATAGTACGCTTTTATCAACCAGAGACACAATTTGTTGTATTTTACGGATGCTTAAAATTAATTTATTATGTTAATTCCAAAACCAAGAATAAATGCTCTTAATAACACTGAAATTATACATAATTTAAGGATCATCGTCTCTTTCTCAACCATATTACCGAAAAACGATAGGTATGGTATACAAAACTTCAGATCGTTATTTTATGTAAAAAAGGTGCAAACACAAACGCAAATGGACGCTTTGAAAAATCTCGAGCAGTTGCGCTGGATATTTCCAAGGCATTCAGCAGTGTTTGGCAAGACAGATTGTTGGCTGAGCTACGATCTAGTAGGTATGTCTAAACATTTTTGTTTATGGCTTTCGTGTTTTCTCAGAGAGTATTATTCACCAACGATGGAATACTGGTCCCATGTTTCGGGCCCTGCTCCTTAATTGCATTTGTTGGATTCTATTCAGCAGAGAGCTCTTCGCCTGATTGGTGATCTGGAACTCACCAACTTTGATTAATTGGAACATCAAAGAACGGCTCGCGACTTGAGTCTATTCTAAAACTATTTTCATGTAAAGTGTTTGACGGATGTAGCCCGCTTTATTCCTTCAAAAGCAGTACATGCTAGGAATACACACCTCATATAACGCTTTTCAAGCAGTCTTTTATATGAAGAATCTCATCCCTTTGGAATAATTAGCCCAGAACTTTGTTTTCCAACAAATAAATATACAGCGATTCAAGACCAACATGAATCGCTTTCTTCTCACACGCGCCGCTCCTGTAGCGCTTTAAGGATTTCCCTGCCGCTGTGTGCTGTGCACATAAAAAAAAAAAAACCGTTTTGCCCCTTTTTTGGCCATTGTGCGACGGACAGAGAGACCCAGAGATCCACACAAATTAGAAACTATCTTCTCTCTATCTGTCATCTGACATAGGAGTCATGATACGTTTAAAAATATAAAAAATTCGGAGAGGGATTTTTTAACGAGGGAATGAAGGACATCCTAAGACATAATATATCAAAATTGTTTTTTAATGAGAATTTCTTATTTTATTAATTTACTAGCTGTGCTCGCGGCTCCGCTCACGTGGACAGCAGGATTATTGTTTATGTTATTTGCAAGAGAGCGCGCTGACGGCAAACTTTTTTCCGATTTGATTCCCTATTATCGTTACTGCTTATTCCTTATATTATCTAACGTAATAAAATATATTAGTGGAGGCAAGTGCCGTAAAATTTTCATGATTTTTGGATATTTTTGGGTACAGCTATTACTTTGAAACGAGTTTTCTTATTCAATTTTTTCGAATTGCGAATATACTGCAGAAATATCCTCGCAAGATCTAAATGAGAATGATGAGAATGAGCTGATTGAAGATTACGATCAGTCAGAATCGTTGACAGATGAATTTACAAATAATTTTTCCGATGACTCGTTAATTTTAGATCGTTCTATCGATGAAAGTGAGGTAGACAGCGCCAAACTTTTCATACTAGTGCCAGATATGAATCCGATTCAGATCATCAATCGGATGATTTTAACTATAGAAAAAAACAAGCTCGAGCACATACATACATATAGAACAAGGATAATTTTTTAAAATTATAAATATTGTATTTGTGATAATTTTAGTAAATGTATTAATGGTTTGTCAATTAAAGTTTCTGTTATCTAAATCATAATTTTATTGTAAAATTAGCAATATTAGTTTTAAAATCACTTTTTCATGTTATATTTAAGATAAAATATTGAATAGAGATAAAGAGAATGAAGCAGATCTTTTCTAGAGCAAAGGCGAAAAAAAAGTGAATTTTTCGTAACGAGAAAATTGGAAAATAAGATAGTTTTTTATATATTCTTTATTTTTCCTTGTAACCGTCTTGAAGAGCATAAAAAATCGCATATTAATAAAAATAACTGGTCAAGTGCAAGTTTAACTTGCGCAATTACTGTTCCGTAAGTTGACTAATAAAAATTTTTGTTACGGAGTTATAAAATGATCAGTGACTTCACAAAACACACCACAAATGAGTTTTCAGCAAAATTTATTTCCGATCTTTACTGAAAACTGATGACCTTGAATTCTTTGTTTTTTTTTTATATACCAGAAAAATTATTAAAGGTAATGCACTCGTGATAATTTTTATTCAATCTACACCCCGTGGAAAATATTTCAGGTTTTTCAATCGGTACTTTTCGAGTTTTCGAGATAAGGTGGGGGGACAGCGATTTTTCTCCCGATTTTTAAAAAATAATACAAAGAGAAGTGTGTGCAAGTTTTTACATTATATATATTTTTGAACTCGTGTTTTTACAAGTTTTCATTTGACAACCCACTCGATGACCTAGTAAAAAAATTTTTTTCTCGCTTCCAATTTCACCCCCTAAAACTAACCCCTTAAGTCAAAATTTAACTTTCAAAACTACACGGCCTTGATGAGGCCATCAATTCCTATATTAGTAGCAGTTTTTTAGGCAATTTTATGATGAGTAAAATGAATTTTTTTTTGTCGAACAATGAACAGAAGTTGAAATATTTAAAAAATGGTGAGCCAAAAGCTCTAAAATAGAAGAAAGTGGCCTTGCGGTCAAAATTAGACTGGCACTGTTTCAAAGTAGTTAAATCGATTTCTCAGCTGTAAATTAAAAAAAAAAAAACATATAAATCGGTTAAGTGGTTCTTGAATGATAAGCGCACTAACGGACGGACAGACAGACAGAGAGACGTGTTTTATAATATACTTTGACATCTACAAGAGATGTTTGCCCTTATAAGATTAGATGTATAAACGGCTAGTGAGAACAGAAAAGCCTTTATGCTTATTATTAAAACCTGTAAGACTTGATATTTACTTAAAACTTGTCGCTACAACTCCAATTAATAAACAAACTTATAGGAGAGCAACTAAGTGCATGAAGGGTACCACATAAGACACTTGTCTTTAATGTCTTAGGCACATCGGGTTATTATTTTATTTATCTATTTTTGGATTAATATAACTAGTTCCTAAAATCGACACCAATAGAGCCCTAAGCAGCTCAAAAACTTATTACATCCCTTGCTATAGGGAAGTATTGTATTCCGCCCAAGATTGTTGCATTTTTTCACAACTTAGTTTATATTTTATTAATTCCTTACGTAAAAATAAACAAATAAAAAAATTAGATTATTTTTAACAATCGAAATCCATATATAACTTACAAAAGATACCGAATCTCCTGACACACACCGTCAAAAAAAAAAAAAAACTCTACTTGTGCATAATTAATTAAGCGAAAGTAAGAACGACCGTTTTTGGCTGGAAAAAGTGGGTCCAGCTTTGTTCTCCAGCCTTGGTCTGCCTTCGAAGGATGTGGCCCGCTTAATTCCTCCCAGAGCGGTGCATGTTAGAAGTACACGTCGCGCTAATACTTCATATCCGTATGAGGTTGTTACTCCTCGTAGGACGCTTTTCAAGCAGTCTTTTATATGGAGAACATCATCCCTTTGGAATAATTTGCCCAGGATTGTGTTTCCCACCGAGTACAATTTACAACGATTCAAGAACAACGTGAATCGCTTTCTCCGCACACGGGCAGACAAATTTTTATATTTTAAAACTGAATTTTTAAATAACACAGACAATGTGGGTATTTTTAATTATTCTTGTATTGAAACTTAAGGTGTAATAATAGTATTTGCCCAAGGATTTTTTTTTCTATACTATATTTTATAAAATATTTGTAATTTACTCTATGCCCGTTAAAATCATGCAAACAAAAATTTCGTTTTAAATTTTACAAATTATAAAGCAACAAAAATATAAACTATTAGTATCATCGGAAAGCTGAAAGTTTTCTCTTCAAAAACCTATCTTTTAATTTTTTTTCCCCTTGAAAACAAATAATATCGATTAACCTTCCAGCGGTGCGCCACACTTTTTGAATCACCTATCTGAATTTTTAATAAATTCTCACGCTAATAAAATAAACCTCGAAAAAAGATCTAAAAGATGTCTCAAAATGACCTGAAATTTTAAATTGCGCGATATGTTTTTTGTGGCGAACCTAGAGTACTACAACTGGCATCAAGAAGTATTGAGGTTTAGTCGTGGAAAATTACACGATCGAGCAACGCACAGAAATTGTGAAAATTCACTACAAAAATGGTGAAAATTTTGCAGAGACGGTTCGAAAAGTCCGTGCGTCTTTTGGTCATCATAAGGCATCTTGCTAATAAAAAAAGATCTGAAAAAATATCTATATACTATTTTTTTGTAATATTTCCCGCTCTTTCAGATGGTGCTATTTGTTTGTCAAGATCTTTTTTATTTTCTGAGATATTACCGAGAAACGAAATTTTTGATTTTATTTTAGCTTTTGTGGGCTTAGCATAAATCAAACTTTAGCAAACTTTTTTATATCGTATTCTATGTCCAAAAAAGTACCTGTATGCCAAAATGCAGCCTGTTAAAATTTAATGAGAGCTCAAAACCCCTGGCGACTTGGCTATAGAGTAAGTTTGAGAATCAGTCCGCCAACATCCCGACCTCTTAATATATTTTTTATGGGCATAGCACACATGCTGCAGGGAATTCCCTAAAGTGCTACAGGAATAACACCAGTGCGAAAAAAGCTATTCACATTGATCTTGAATCGCCATAAATTGTAGTCGGTGAGAAACACAGTCCTGAGCAAATAATTCCAAAGGGATGAAGTTCTCCATATAAAGACTGCTGGAAAAGAATTGAATGAGGAGTGACAAGCTGAACATGATATGAATGTGAAATATTAACTCGACTTATATTTCTAGCATGCACCTATTTAGAAGGAATTAAGCAGGGTCATCCATCAAACAGTTTTCATGAAAATACTTGTAAAATAGACCCAAGTCAGTCACCAATCGTGCTTCGATGCTCTAAGGACTCAAAGTTGCTGGTTCTCCAATAGGCGAACAGCTCTCTTTTGAATAGAATCCAACAAATGCAGTGGATGTTTGGGAGCAAAGACCCAAACATGGGAGCATTATTTCATCGTTGGTCGAGAAGCCATCTTTACCATGCATGCAACATGTTCATATCAAGGTATATTTACTTCCAAATTAACGCTCAGCAAATTGAGCGACGATGCTACAAGAATGGAGTTTTTTTTATTTATTTATTTAAACAATATACGGGAAACCCCATTATTTTACAATAAAATTTTTAAAATTACACAATACAGGTAAAGATGAAATGAACAGGACAACAACAAAAAAAAGTCACAATACGTTCTCGATAAAATCACAATAAGGCAATCATAAATAATCACATACAGGAAAACAACAGTCATCACAGCCTATTTAAGAATTTACTGAGTGAGCCCACAAAAGGATCAATATATGGATGAGAATTTAAATAAGTTGAGTGCGCGAGATTGGAGAGTGCATATTATAATTTGTGCGGGAGTAAGGTATATGAAAGGGCTCATGTTTTCTAAGAGTCCTAGAGGGAATCTTCAGGTTGATGCCGTTAATAAGTGAGGGGCAATCCATAATACCATTTATCAATTTGTATATAAAACTCAGATCCCTCCGATCTCCCCTGGACTCCAAAGATTGGAGATTTAGTGTTGCTGCCACTTCTGCTAGATCATTATGCATGCCTAACTTAAATGAACAGTATTTTATAAATTTATTTTGTACTCTCTCAAGTTGTACTTTATGACAGTTGTAGAATAGAGGCATATTCTAGGTGACTTCTGACAAGAGAGCAGTACAATAATTTAAGTGCCGGCAATGACATATCTCTACAGGTGCGAATAATAAAACCCAACATTTGAGAAGCTTTCCCCTCAACGAGGTAATAGTATTCCCTGAACGAAAGTTGACTGTCAAAGACAACCCCCAAATCCTTTATTGAATTCACAGATTGAAGTTCATGATGCTCAATAGTATAGGAATCGTTTTTTATATTTCTTGAAAAGGTTATATATATATATATATATATATATATATATATATATATATATATATATATATATATATATATATAAGTTTATTGATATTCAGAGAAAGGTCATTTAATTTAGCCCAGTTTACAAAGGAGTCCAGATTTCCCTGCAGTATATCAGAGTCATCCTGGGACTTAATTATACGAAAGATTTTCAAGTCATCAGCATATAGTAGGTAATCACAGTCCGATAAGCAAGTTATCAGATCAAGCAAAAATAAATTAAATAAAAGAGGAGCACAGTGCCCACCTTGAAGTTACTCCTACACACTGAGATTGGCAATTACCAATTTTTACAAATTGCACACGATCCATCAGCATACTCGGAAACCACTTCAAAGATTTCTCACCAATGCCCAGAGACTTAAGTTTTGCCAACAGTATTTCAAGATTGACTCTGTCAAAGGCCTTCGAGAAGTCAATGTATATAGTATATAGGAGTGAGGAATTTAATCGATCAAATATCGTAAGTGTGCCTAGCAGTTCTTTACAATACATTGTTTATGCAGATTTACATCTGTACCCCTAAAAGATAGATATGGTAGAGGGAACAACAGCTAACTGACACTGATCACAGGTTTCGTTGGTCAAAGGTCTGAACGCTTTTAAACATTTACCAACATCCTCTGATAAGGTACGCCTTGTCCTCAACAACTACGTCAATAAACAGAATTTTCCCTATTGTAGTCCTTGAAATCCACTACTAAAGCATAAAAAAAAATCTCATTCCTAAGAGTGACAGTAGTCCTCCACTATAAATATTTTAAAATCAAATCACGCTTTAAAGAGAAATGACTTGTATCGTGCCTTTTCAAGAAAAAAAACAGATAATATAATGGGAGCGGTTTTAGATCAAGTTCAGTTATTATTTTTATAGTAAATCGAGTTTATCGACTAGCTGCAAGTTGCCAGTGTACTTACGCATAAATTTTTAATAAATTATCGATCCTCAGGGCTACAGTTGAGTGAACTGGGCCCCGGGGTATGAAGCGGTGGAAAATCGTGTAATTAGATTGGACATAAAATTAAACGATTTTTCTATTTTTAATCATGTAAAATGTACATAAATGTAAAACGTATAAATAGTTTTGTAATTATTAAAGTTATTTAAATCTTTAACGTTCGATTAATATTGGAATTCAAAGAAACGAGTAATAAGGATGAAGACTTTATGTGCAACTTATTTATTTGTCTTTAGTATGATATTAAGTATTAATACGTTTTTATTATTAATTATTAAAACATGGCGTATTAGCGTTCCATACGGAACACTTATAAGATCATTTCGGTGTCTGACCGTCAGTCTGTCTATCCGTCTCCGTAATATAGGAATTGATGGCCCCATTACAGCCGTGTAGTTTTGAAAGTTAAATTTGACCTTAAGGATTAGTTTTGGGAAGTGAAATCGAAAGTGAAAAAAAAGTGTTTGTCATCGAATGAGGTGTCAAATGAAAACTTGTGAAAACAAGAGTACAAACATATATATGATGTAATACTATATATAATATACGGGGTAATATCCCTATAATTTGTACTACAAAAAGCAGGTGGCGTTTCATTATTCCTGCTTTCTTCAAAGTTACACACACACACACATACACACACAAGAACAACGTGAATCGCTTTTTCCGCACAGATGCCGCTCCTGGAGCGCTTTACGGACTTCCCTGTAGCACGTGCGCTAGACCCATAAAAAAAAAACTTGGACACATTTTTCTTTCTATTATTTTTAAAAACTGCCAAAAATTGCAGTCCTCCCCCTTATCTCGAAAAGTACTGATCAGGAAATTTTTAAAAAATTCTGGTATATTCTCCACAGGCTGTAGATTGAACGAAAATTAATAACCTTTAATAATTTGTCTGGTATATAAAAAAACAAAAATTTCAAAGTCATCAGTTTTCAACCAAAATCGGAAGTAAGCTTTGTTGAAATCTCATTTGGGGTGTGTTTTGTGAAGTCACTGACCATTTTATATCTTCTTAACAAAATTTTTTTTTTTAAAAGCAATCAAGGTACGGAACACTAATTGCACAAGCCCAACTTGCACTTGGCCGGTTATTTTTAAATAACTCACCGCCACAATTTGTTTCATTGCGGCGAAGATGTTTTACAGAAATTTTAGCTTAAAATTATACGAGGCGTATTTTTTGGAGCAAGTACCTTTTTGAAATATGGCCGCTGTGGCGTTGCAGTCGCTGTTCCGCCCATGTGCGATGAGTACCTGCATTTATTGGCGAGCCACAGACGTCATTATAAAAGAATTCTTCAAAGTTTACGTTTGTTTGAGTTTAAAATGCCGCCGAAAATACCGCGGATTGTGAAATTTTAAAATTTCTTTGTTGATTCCAAGATACGTTTTACTTCTTTCACAACCAATAATTAAAAACCGGTCAAGTGCAAGTTGAACTTGCGCAATTAGTGTTCCGTACGTTGATTGCTTTTAAAATAAAAAAATTTGTTACGGAGGTATAAAATGATCAGTGACTTCACAAAACACACCCTAAATGAGTTTTCAACAAAGTTTGTTGCCAATCTTTACTGAAAATTGGTGACCTTGAATTTTTTGTTTTTTTTTATATACCAGATAAATTATTAAAGGTAATGCACTCGTGATAATTTTCGTTCAATCTACACCCCGTGGAGAATATTCCAGAAATTTTTCAAAATTTTCTGATAAGTACTTTTCGAGATAAGGCTATTTTTGGCGATTTTTTAAAAATAATACAAAGAAAAGTGCGCGTAAGTATATATTTCTTACTCGTGTTTTCACAACCTTTCATTTGACACCACACTCGATGACCTAGTAAAAAAAAATTTTTTTCACTTCCGATTTTACCGCCTAAAACTAACCCCTTATGTCAAAATTTAACTTTCAAAACTACATGGCTCTAATGAGGCCATCAATTCCTATATTATTACCAAATTTCAACTTGCTATGACAAATAGTTTCGGAGAAAATCGGGTGTGACAGACAGACAGACAGGCAGGCAGGCAGGTAGACAGACAGACACCGAAGTGATCTTATAAGTGTTCCGTACGGAACACTAAAAATGATGAGTTTCGTAAAACCTTTTTTTTAAAGACAATCTAGCCTTATAATTTTATTGCAAAAACAAAAGGAGAACTAGTGAATTATTAATAACTAAAGGTAACGAGGACATTGACTATGCAGCATACAAAAAAAATAAATAAGTTCACTAATTAAATAGACAAAAAAGCCATGGACTTAAAACAGATTTTCTAGTTTCCATTTATTCCTTTATATTTTACATAAAACGATGACTCTAGAGTATCCTTTCAAAAACAAGAACCTCATACTTCAAGTAATAGGGTAAAAAATTTTGATAATTGCGTTTTTAGGAAAATCAGAATTTTTAATTAAAACAAGTAAAACAAAACTCAAAATCAAAAAATTCTTATGTGTTAAAAACGACAAAATACGATTTTTGTCCAATCTATCTAAAATTTCAAACACTTTTTCCTAATAAATATTTTCGATATTTTAACCAACAATCAAATTTTGGACTTACCATTTTAGCAAATTCAAATTTCCCACCAAACGAAAAAAGCCAATCGGCACTGCAAAATCATTCTTGGGATTTCAAGTTATGCAGAATCCACTTATAAACTCACTTCTTTTGTAAATTTAATAATAAAAACAATTTCATATATATATATATATATATATATATATATACATATATATATATATATATATATATATATATATATATATATATATATATATATATATATATATATATATATAAATATATATATATATATATATATATATATATATATATATATATATATATATATATATATATACATATATATATATATATATATATATATATATATATATATATATATATATATATATATATATATATATATATATATATATATATATATATGTATATAATAATATATATACATATATATATATATATATATATATATATATATATATATATATATATATATATATATATATATATATGTATATATATATATATGAAATTGTTTTTATTATTAAATTTACAAAAGAAGTGAGTTTATAAGTGGATTCTGCATAACTTGAAATCCCAAGAATGATTTTGCAGTGCCGATTGGCTTTTTTCGTTTGGTGGGAAATTTGAATTTGCTAAAATGGTAAGTCCAAAATTTGATTGTTGGTTAAAATATCGAAAATATTTATTAGGAAAAAATGTTTGAAATTTTAGATAGATTGGACAAAAATCGTATTTTGTCGTTTTTAACACATAAGAATTTTTTGATTTTGAGTTTTGTTTTACTTGTTTTAATTAAAAATTCTGATTTTCCTAAAAACGCAATTATCAAAATTTTTTACCCTATTACTTGAAGTATGAGGTTCTTGTTTTTGAAAGGATACTCTAGAGTCATCGTTTTATGTAAAATATAAAGGAATAAATGGAAACTAGAAAATCTGTTTTAAGTCCATGGCTTTTTTGTCTATTTAATTAGTGAACTTATTTATTTTTTTGTATGCTGCATAGTCAATGTCCTCGTTACCTTTAGTTATTAATAATTCACTAGTTCTCTTTTTGTTTTTGCAATAAAATTATAAGGCTAGATTGTCTTTAAAAAAAGGTTTTACGAAACTCATCATTTTTAGTGTTCCGTACGGAACACTTATAAGATCACTTCGGTGTCTGTCTGTCTACCTGCCTGCCTGCCTGTCTGTCTGTCTGTCACACCCGATTTTCTCCGAAACTATTTGTCATAGCAAGTTGAAATTTGGTAATAATATAGGAATTGATGGCCTCATCAGAGCCATGTAGTTTTGAAAGTTAAATTTTGACATAAGGGGTTAGTTTTAGGCGGTAAAATCGGAAGTGAAAAAAATTTTTTTTTTACTAGGTCATCGAGTGTGGTGTCAAATGAAAGGTTGTGAAAACACGAGTAAGAAATATATACTTACGCGCACTTTTCTTTGTATTATTTTTAAAAAATCGCCAAAAATAGCCTTATCTCGAAAAGTACTTATCAGAAAATTTTGAAAAATTTCTGGAATATTCTCCACGGGGTGTAGATTGAACGAAAATTATCACGAGTGCATTACCTTTAATAATTTATCTGGTATATAAAAAAAAACAAAAAATTCAAGGTCACCAATTTTCAGTAAAGATTGGCAACAAACTTTGTTGAAAACTCATTTAGGGTGTGTTTTGTGAAGTCACTGATCATTTTATACCTCCGTAACAAATTTTTTTATTTTAAAAGCAATCAACGTACGGAACACTAATTGCGCAATTTCAACTTGCACTTGACCGGTTTTTTAATTATTGGTTGTGAAAGAAGTAAAACATATCTTGGAATCAACAAATAAATTTTAAAATTTCACAATCCGCGGTATTTTCGGCGGCATTTTAAACTCAAACAAACGTAAACTTTGAAGAATTCTTTTATAATGACGTCTGTGGCTCGCCAATAAATGCAGGTACTCATCGCACATGGGCGGAACAGCGACTGCAACGCGGCCATATTTCAAAAAGGTACTTGCTCAAAAAAAACACGCCTTGTATAATTTTAAGCTAAAATTTCTGTAAAACATCTTCGCCGCAATGAAACAAGTTGTGGCGGTGAGTTATTTAAAAATAACCGGCCAAGTGCAAGTTGGACTTGTGCAATTAGTGTTCCGTACCTTGATTGCTTTTAAAATAAAAAATTTTGTTAAGAAGATATAAAATGGTCAGTGACTTCACAAAACACACCCCAAATGAGATTTCAACAAAGCTTTCTTCCGATTTTGGTTGAAAACTGATGACTTTGAAATTTTTGTTTTTTTATATACCAGACAAATTATTAAAGGTTATTAATTTTCGTTCAATCTACAGCCTGTGGAGAATATACCAGAATTTTTTCAAAATTTCTTGATCAGTACTTTTCGAGATAAGGGGGAGGACAGCAATTTTTGGCAGTTTTTAAAAATAATAGAAAGAAAAATGTGTCCAAGTTTTTTTTTTTATGGGTCTAGCGCATGTGCTACAGGGAAGTCCCTAAAGCGCTCCAGGAGCGGCATCTGTGCGGAAAAAGCGATTCACGTTGTTCTTGTGTGTGTGTGTGTGTGTGTATATATATATACGAGGCATGTTTTTTAAGTAAGTACCGTTTTGGAATTAAAAAAAGACGTGCAAAGATATCGCTATAATTTTATTTTTACATGAAAGCATGTACCTTAATCTACTTTTCTACATAATTTCCGTGAATATTGAGGCACTTGTCATAACGTGGCACCAGTTTTTGAATACCCTCCTCATAAAATTCTGCCGCCTGACTTGTTAACCACTGTATCACAAATGTTTTGACTTCGTTATCGTCTTGAAGACGCTGACCATCCAGGTGCTTCTTCAAGTGCAGGAACAAATGGTAGTCGCTGGGCGCCAGATCAGGGCTGTATGGAGGATGATCTAGAGTTTCCCATTTAAAAGATTTGATGAGATCTTTGGTCGGATTAGCCACATGTGGACGGGCATTGTCATGCAGCAAAACGATACCCTTACTCAACTTGCCACGTCTTTTGTTCTGGATTGCACGACGCAGATTGTTCAATGTCTCACAATAAGACGCTGCATTGATTGTCTCATTACGAGGCAGAAACTCCACTAGCAATACTCCTTTTCTGTCCCAAAAAACTGTGCACATGATTTTGCGGGCAGAAATTGTTTGCTTAAACTTCACTTTTTTGGGTGATGATGAATGTCGCCATTCCATGGATTGTTGTTTCGATTCTGGTGTGACGTAGGCCACCCATGTTTCGTCACCAGTAACAATTTGGTCTAAAAAATGTCCACCTTCATTGTGGTACCGCTCAAGGAAAGTCAATGCACTGCCTAAACGTTGGGTTTTGTGCAAATCCGTCAACATTTTTGGAACCCAACGTGAACACAATTTCCGGTAATTCAAGTTCTCGGTCACAATGCGATACAAAACACTACGAGAATATTGAGGAAAGCAGTCGCACAATGATGAAATTGTAAAGCGTCTGTTTTCTCTCACCTTTTCGTCCACTTTCTGCAACAAATCTTCATTAACGACCGAAGGACGCCCACTCCGTTCTTCATCATGCACATTTGTGCGGCCATCTTTAAATGCTCTCACCCATTTCCTTACCATTCCATCACTCATAATGTTTTGTCCGTAAACTTCACAGATCTCACGATGAATATCGATCGGTTTTACGCCTTTAGCACTAAGAAATCGTATAACAGCCCGTACTTCACAATCGGCGGGACTCACGATTGTCGGAGGCATCTTAAACACTCAGTAAACAACGTATACAATGAAGAATCAGACTGTAATGGCGTCAGTGCGTAGACATGAGATGTAGGTTACCAGCGCGCATGCGCGGAACGCCGACCGTATCGCTGCGGCGGCGGAATCGCAAAACGGTACTTACTTAAAAAACATGCCTCGTATATACATATATATATATATATATATATATATATATATATATATATATATATATATATATATACATGTATATATATATATATATATATATATATACATATATATATATATATATATATATATATATATATATATATATATATATATATATATATATATATATATATATATATATATATATGTGGGCTGAAAAGTTTTTAGTCTGACACATGGATGTCGCCCTTTTCAAAAAATCATAATAATTTTTAGGAAGAACCAATCTTCAAACGATACGTGTCAAAATTTCTTGATATTTCGACGATTGGTTTACAAGTTACAGTGGCTTTAGTGAAGCTACTTTTGATATTTTCAAAACAATGGTAAAAATCGAATTTCGTGTGTTGATTACACACTGTTTTTTGATGGGAAAAAATGCCGTTCAAGCAAAGCAATGGCTAGATAAGTGTTACGGGGACTCTGCCCCTGGAAAATCACTGGTATGCCGAATTTAAATGCGGTCGTGCAAGTACAAAATAATGTATTGGTCATATTTTGCATGAACATTTGGGCATGAGAAAGCTCTGTTCAAAATGGATACCGTGTCTGCTTACAGTGGAGCAAAAACAACAACTTGTTGATGATTTTGAGCGTTGTTTGGACCTGTTTAAGCGCAATGAAAAGAATTTTTTACTGCGATGTGTAACAGTGAATGAAACCATTACACACCGGAATCATTCGGAAGTCAGCTGAGTGAACAGCGACCAAAGACACAACAGTCGCCTGGGAAGGTTTTGGCCTCTGTATTTTGGGATGCGCGAATAATTGTCATCGACTATGCTGAGAAGGAAAAAACCATCAATAGCGGATATTATATAAAGTTATTGGTGCGTTTGAAGGCAGAAATCGTTAAGAAACGGTCCAATATGAACAAGAAAAAAGTGCTCTTTCTTCAAAACAATGCACCGTGTCACAAGTCAAAGGTACGATGGCAAAATTGCATGAATTGAAGTTCGAATTGCTTCCTCATCCACCGTATTCTCTAGATTTGACCCCTAGCGACTGTTATTTATTCGCAGACCTCAAAAAAAAGCTGGCGGGAAAGAGATTTGGCTCCAATGAAGAAGTTATCGCCAAAACTGAGGCCTTTTTTTAGGCAAAAACAAATCCTTCTACAAAAAAGGTAGGTAAATGTTAGAAAAGCGTTGGACTGATTGTATTGCTCTTGAAAGAGACTATATTGGTGAATAAAGTCGAATTTTGCAAAAAAAAAAATGTATTTTAACTAGCTAGACCAAAAACTTTTTAGCCTACGTGTTAAACATAGTACAATTGTGATCATCTAATAATCATTATCAAAAACTGCTTTCAACGGTCATTAGAAACTAAGGTAATTTACGATTGAGATTGGGATTAAATAAATAATTTAATTCATCAATCATATTCACCTAATTTTGCAACTTTTGTGTCGTTTTTAATAGACTTAGATTAATCAGCACCTAAATAACAGGCGAATAGTGTTGTCAATATAAAAACAAATTTGATGGATTAGTTTCAACAAAAATGATTGTTATTAAAATAGCCAAAATATAAAACTTGCCATGGGTAAACCTTGTTGAATCGATTTTCGTGTGGCACAATTTTGTCTTTTACCGCATCTGGCGACAACTCATATTTAGCTAATAGAAATTTTATTATGAATTTCGCTCGCCAATAATCTGAAAAGTAATTGACAATTATTCGCATACTTCAAGAGAATGTATTGGGTCTTCTGATGTTGGTATTATGTGTCAATGACCTACCTGACGGCACAGAAATCTTCATTTTTCTATTTGCGGAAATATATCCTGCATTATCTCTTTTATCTTGATGACCTTCTATCGAAGAATAATTTATTCTCATTCTCTCATTCTCATTCACAGAATAATTTAATTATTAACTGAACTAAAATAAAATACTTCTAGAATTAAAAAGACGTGTATTTGTTTTAAATAACTAAAAAATATATAACAAAAACTGCTCACTGTGATAAACGTGTGTCTTATCAAAATAGATATTGATCTATCTATCTATCTATCTATCTATCTATACAGGGTATTATGGAATTCATTGCATATATTGGAACTGGCTCCTCCTTGCAGAAAAATCACCTTAAATAGCTGATCTCAACAATAAAGGGGAAAATCGACCATAAAGCAGAGACAGTACGCTTATCTCTTCATTTACTTTGAACACTCGGACATCGGATACTCAGTCGAATATCGGCAGACAGCGGGAAGTTGTTCAACTTAACAAAGACCTGGAAGAAATACTATCTTGGGGTGATAGTAACCAAGTGGAATATAACGCTACAAAAACCTAAGAGGCAATTTTTTCTAAAAAAGTTAACGTTGCTGAACCCGACATAGTTATGTCGGGCACTCCATTCCTCTAACATCATCACTTAATTTGTAATGCGTTAATTTGGGAGCAAATATTTCCTGGCATAAACATGTTGCAGGCATAGCGAGGAGAGTTTCTCAAAAGTTGGGAATATTGTTTCGAACCAGAAAGCTTTACACACAAGGAATACTGCTCACATGTTTGGGGCTCCGCTCCCATACATACACTGCATTTGTCGGATTCTATTCAGGGAAGAGCTGTTCGTCTGATTGGAGACCCGGAACTAACCGGCAGCCTTGATTCGCTGGAACATCTAAGAACGGTTGGCGACTTGAGGCTATTCTACAAGTATTTTCATGGCATGTGTTCGAAGGATGTGGCCTGCTTAATTCCTCCCAGAGCGGTGCATGTTAGAAATACACGTCGCGCTAATACTTCACATCCGTATGAGGTTCAGCTTGTTACTCTTCGTACAACGATTTTCAAGCAGTCTTTTATATGGAGGACATCATCCCTTTGGAATAATTTGCCCAGGACTGTGTTTCCTACCGAGTACAAATTACAGCAATTCAAGAACAACGTGAATCGCTTTTTCCGCACACATGTCGCTTCTGTAGCGCTTTAGGGACTTCCCTGCAGCACGTGTGCTAGACCCATAAAAAAAAAGAATAAAGAAATAGTGATATGAATATTTTTTCTCTCCGACACTGGTAAAACATACAACTCCATAATATAGCCGATCGGTAACCAGAACGTAAGGCTTACAGTGTTGCGCAGATTTGAGTAGACTATTCCCAAAGAGATTTAATAAAAAAAATATTATAAAAAATCGTTACCTTTAAAAATAATTACTTCTTGACACCAATAAATTAATTACACAAATTTTATAATTCAATATTTTATTATAATAAGTTAAAATTGTACCGCATGTAATTCACAAAAATTTATTTGCTTCTTTGTGAAAACTATGGCACAATAAAGAATAGGTTGTAAAACCGTCGACGAAGGATTTGTTGTCGACGTCGGCTAAATTTGTCAGTAGCTTCATAGTGGCTCCCTGTCTGCTTGGCGGTGGCCAAGTGACAACGCCATCTACCAAAACGTCTAATTCACGTTAAGTTTGTTTATTTACAGAAAACGTTGCTGCGAATTTTGCAATATGTAGTGGGTAAAATTAGGCAAAGATATCCATAGGCTAATATAGTGGTATTAATTAGGAAATTTGTAGAAAGTGTAGAATATAACAGCAAGAGTGATAGTTCGTGTAGTTCGGTACGGTTGGTTTAGTTATAAATATGTCACGCACAACCTAGGATATTTTATATGGAGATCGACTGCAGATTTAGGGCACATAAAAATAATAAGCAAATAGATTTTTAAACCTACTTTGTTTTTTTCACTTTAGCACTAAAAAAAATCTTCCATTTCTTACAACAAATAATCGGTATTAATCTTGGAAAAGTTAAGAGAAAAACGTATTTGAAATTCTGTTTTTATTTTGCCAAAATCCAAATAACTGTTAATATAAAAGTCAAAATCAGGAATTATTTTTTTTCAATTAAACGTAATGAATAAAATTTTTCTAATTATAATTAAATATTATTTTTACTAGGTATTTTTTATTATTAATTATATTTGTTATTAGATTAATTTTATCTGAAATCTGAGAATCTGTAATTGTAATATATATATATATATATATATATATATATATATATATATATATATATATATATATATATATATATATAGCTCATTAACTAATAGATTATAATGTCTCATAATTATAATACTGGGAGTAGAAATCAGCTCAGCTTCACCTTATCATATGTTTTTAACACTTATTGTAAAAAATCGGAGAATTATGCTGTTCTTACAATTTTTACATTTTACCGCTATTACTGAAACACGAAGGAACACTTTATGTTTTTAGGCGTGGCTCAAAGAAGCTACACTAAGTAATTAGTCTCTATCTCGTGAGTTTATAGTACTAGTTGAAAATTGTTTTTACTACTTACAGAAAATCTGTGATGTTGTACGACTAAATCATTAGCAAATCTCTTAGGTTTATTTTTTATGTTACTATAATGCATATATTTTTTGAAGCATAACTTGCACTAAACAAAACTAAGGCAACTTATCTCGTGAGTTTGTAGTACTAGTTGAAAATTGTTTATACTATTTACAGAAAATCTGTGATGTACGACTAAATCATTAGCAAATCTCTTAGGTTTATTTTTTATGTTACTATAATGCATATATTTTTTGAAGCATAACTTGCACTAAACAAAACTAAGGCAACTTATCTGACATTTTCTTAGAACCCAAATCATAACAGTATAGAATTTTCCTCTATTTGAATCGCATGATGGTCGTCAGATCATTGGTTCATCTCGTATTTTTGGTTTATAACGTAAGGTTCTTCGTATCGTTATAATATTTGTGTACAAAAACGGAATACAAGGTACTCTTATTCAATTAAAAATTTTACAAAACTTCCTTAGTTACGGATTTTAACTTATATACTATAGGCTTAAGACAACAAACACAACCATAATACATGCAGATGAATGAGTATAAATACATTTGCTAAGAATAAAAGTAGTAAGAATGTTTTAAACATTATATTTAAAAAATTTTAAACAAAATCTTTTTTTTAGTTGTTCAAGGGTATGATTTTCTTCATTCTACGAACAGATGTATTATTTATTTATTTGTTTCTATGTTGGCTTTCTATACTGTATATTTGTTATTTTATTAATTTTATCTGTACAATTTTATTTTAATTGTATTCGTTTTTTGACATGTGTTAACTCTGTGTGTAAATAACAGGTCAAGTGCAAGTTGAATTTGCGCAGTTAGTGTTCCGTACGTTAATTTCTTTTAAAATAAAAAATTTGTTACGGAAGTATGAAGAAGTATAAAAGGATCAGTGAATTCACAACACACACCCCAAATGAGTTTTCAACAAAGTTTGTTTCTAATCTTTACTGAAAACTGATTACCTTGAAATTTTGTTTTTTTTTTTATATACCAGATAAATTATTAAAGATAATGCACCCGTGACAATTTTCGTTCAATCTATACCCCGTAGAGCATATTCCAGAACTTTCTCAAAATTTTTTGATTAGTACTTTTCGAGATAAGGGGGGACAGCGATTTTTCGCAATTTTTAAAAAATAATACAAAGAAAAGTATGCGCAAATATTACATTATATATATATATATATATATATATATATATATATATATATATATATATATATATATATATATATATATATATATATACATATACATATATATATATATATATATATATATATATATATATATATATATATATATATATATTACTCGTGTTTTCACAAGCTTTCATTTGACATCACACTCCATGGCCTAGTAAAAAAAAATTTTTTTTCACTTCCGATTTCATCCGCCAAAACTAACCCCTTAAATCAAAATTTAATTTTCAAAACTACACGGCTGTGATTAGGCCATCAATTCCTACATTAGTTCCAAATTTCAACTTTCTATAACAAATGGTTTCGGAAAAAAATCGGGTGTGACAGACAGACGGACGGACGGACGGACAGACAGATGGACAGATACCGAAGTGATCTTATAAGTGTTGTTTATTTTTCTAAAGGAAAATACAACATTTATATTTTAACCAATAAAATAGATGAACTAAAAACTGAAGTGGGAATATTTTGACGAATTTTGATTCTTGAAGATATTATTAAGCCTGTTCACAAAAAATTGTTATTTCCATGTCACTTGCGAAGACACTCTGTTACGCACTGTAAACTTTTAGTCAATAATTGAGTCATACAAGTAAGGTATATCGCAAAGTAATCATCATCTTCTCTAGTAATAAAAACACTTAAATGTATGAAATATTACATGTAATTAACAGTAATAGAGAACAAATTTAGCAAACCAATCATAAGAAGATTAAGTAATAAAAAAGCAAAAAAACAAACTACTAGTCAGAAAAGAATTATTTATAAAAAAACAAAGAACGTCACGTATGCATCCAGCTTCCTCTTAATTTAACCTGACATCATAGATCACTTCGTTATTCATTTATAATGAAGATTGAGGAGAATAGAATTAATGGCCACACAGAGCAAGCTCATTGAGGGTAATAAAGGACAAATTAAAATAAGTAAAATAAAATAAAAAGTTTGGTATTGCGGCGATTCATCATCTGAACAGCAGGTGTAACTTCGACGAAGAATGTCATTTGCTACCTGTGGAAAAAATGCGTTAAACTAGTTCTATTTTCGACATAATAGAACTGAGAAATATTAGTTAGATCGAGATATTCTGGAAATAAACCTTTCAAGTCAGAGTCGATACGGCCATCTCCTACGTCAACGACATCAGAGCCGGAGTCTCACAAGGCTCCGTCCTCTCCCCCACCTCTTTAACATTTTCACAGCCGACATTCCCAAATCGCATCAGACTAACCTCCTCCTTTATGCTGATGACACCGCGATAATCACAGAATCAAGAAGCAGCCGCATCATCAGCAGCAGATTGCAGCGTCACCTAAACATCCTGGTTTGACCGCTGGAGGATCAAGCTCAACCCCTTCAAAACACAAGCCATCGTCTTCTCCAAGGGCAGGGACACTCCTCATGGACATCTCTAGCTTCAAGGCTCCCGCATCCAATGGGCCAGCTCTGTCAAGTACCTGGGCATCCAGTATGATAAACAACTCATCTGGAAGGACCAGGTCTGCACTGTTACCAGGAAAGCAAAGCAACTGCTGGGCAAATTATATTATATTATATATATATATATATATATATATATATATATATATATATATATATATATGTATATATATATATATATATATATATATATATATATATATATATATATATATATATATATATACAGATTTACAACATCGTCATAAAGGCAGACCTTACTTACACCTGCCTCACATGATGCCAGCTCCCCAAGACAAGGAGAACCCAACTCCAGGCAGTGCAGAACAAGGCCCTGAGAATGATCACGGGTGCCCCATGGTTCATGAGGAACCGCCAAAAACACAAAGACCTCGGTGTGCCTACCTTAAAAGCACACATGAGGAAAATCCAGCTGTAGTTTTTGGAGAAGGCGTCCCAGCACCCCAACCCATGCATCAGGGACGCCTTCCGACTCCCACCACATTCCCGCCGCCAATTCCCGAGACCGTCTGACCCTCTCTCGGATGAAGACGATGACCCTCCTCGCCCGCCGTGACTGAAAAGTGTTAATCTAGATTAAGTTATAATAAGTCCTAGCCTAAGTTAACACTAAGTCCTAAGTTAAGCTAGCGTAAGTCTTAGGCTAAGGTAGTTTTAAGTCTTAGGATAAGCAAATCATGTAACAACAAACACATCTCCTAGTATAGCACCACTAGTTTAAGAGCTTAGGTTAAGGTTATATAAGCAAACAATCACATTAAGTTTTTGTACTTTCATAAATGTAAGTAAGAGGCGCAGCCTTACTTTTTAATCCAATAAAGGCAACAGACCCGGAAATAAATCTCTTTATAAAGTAGCGAACAAGAAATCTGTACTCAAAACTAGAAAATTTACTGTTAATATATGAAAATTCTCTGTCAAATAATGAAAGAACATATTTTTTGACGTTGTAACATTCATTTTTTCCTAGATTTTAAGACCATGTAATGTTACTGATTTTTCACTTCAAATTGTACTTATTTTCATTTTTGTATCGAACGGTATATTAATAAGAGATTCCAAGCCGTTCGGTATATTAGTGTGCTGTTCGGGTTTCTGACCGAATCTATCGGCACGCCGGGATTGGTTGAAAATGTGTATCCGGATTTTTGGTTCCGGCGTCGCGATATGACCGAGAGAAGGCCCACGGCTTATTTAAGGGTCCGGTAGGATAGGAATCGAGGCTGAGTACCATCAAGCCGCAGCCAGGCTAATTTTCATCGGAGCCGCCAAGTAGGCTTCCTTCGACAGAGCTGCAGTAAAGGCTCATAACAACAATCATGAGAGCTAAATAAAGCACAAGTTTTTTTAACGAAAAGCCGTAGTGGGCTCTCTAAGTGTTTACTAGAAAAGTGTGAAATCGGTCGTGTTCCATCGAAGCCGAAATAAAAACAGTAAGTTACCAAAACATCCTTCCATAGACTTATCCCTGAGTAGTGCCTTAACAGCAATTTGAACTGACTAAAAAGTGAAGTGAAAAGCACTATTTTTCGTCTTCGGGAGTAGTCAGAGTTTAGAATTTAAATGTCATAACTACCTGTTAGGCTAAAATTTTTTGTAATCCTGTAAAACTGCAAAGGTTAGAACTTTTTATTTTTAAAAACATGAATAAATTTTCTTTTTGTTGATTAAAGCTAGTGTCTCACTGAATACCTATCTTACTTTTCAGGATAAGAACGGCTGTACCAAACTGATTTTTTTATTTACCAACAGTACACCCTTTCAGTATTTTTTCATTTTTTTAGCTGAAGTTAGATCCTTTCTATTTTAAAATGAATGGTGCCCAAAAAGTCGTACAGCTGAGGTTTCTTTAAAAATAGAAAATAATTCCAAAAAGACGTACAAAAATTATCTCTTACCCATATCTCTCTACCAAAGAAAACTGAGCTAGTGTGTGTTTAATTTTTTTAGTTCTTTTAAAATCAGGATTCACTCAATTCATTATCAGAAATTAAAGCGGGGCTGCAAGAAAAATGCGCTCAAGCGTGGGACAAACAACTTCTCACAGGGTACAAAAAAAAAGATGCCTCAAACTGAGGACAGTTTCGCATGTTACAAAATGACGCAGTCTACGTGGGGCGCAATTAAACACCTTTTCATAGGCTACAACGTAAAATATGTTTTATTTCTCAATAAATTTGTTCCAACGTTTTTCCAATAATTCAATACCATCATTAAAGCGGCGGCAATAGCATCGGCATTTGATGTAAAAAGCTTTCCAGCCAGAGATTTTTTCAGGTTTGGAGACAGATAATAGTCAGAGGGAGTCAAATCTGATGAACACGCTGGACGTTCAGGCAATTCGTAATTTAATTCGTTGAATTTTGCCATCGCCAAAACACTTCTGTGAACACGTGAATTGTCTTGATGAAAAATGATTCTTTTCTTCTTTAAAGCAGGTCTTTTCTTACGAATTTTTGCATCATACTGATCCGAAAGTTTATAATAATATTCAGGGTTAATTGTTTTACCTTTCTGAAGATAATCGATCAAGAAAGCACCTGTAATCCCAAAAAACTGTTTTCATTACCTTCTCTGCTGTTGGAATCTTTGGTACACTTCCACCGGCTTCAATCTATTGTTTCGACTGTTCTTTTCACTCTAGTGTACGGTGGTGGATCCAAGTTTCATCAACAGTTATGAAATGATGCTTGAAATCCATTTTATTTTGCTTAAAACGATCCAAACACTCTTCACGCACACACGCATTCGAATGCGTTTTTGGTCAATTGTCAGCAAGTGTGGTACTCATCTTGCACAAAAGTTTTTCACATGTAATTTTTCATACAAAATATTTCCAATTCGATCTGTTGAAATGATTATGGCCTCAGCTATTTGACGGACTTTCACTCGTCGATCATCTAACACCATATTATAGACTTGCGGAATGATTTGTGATGTTGTAGCAGTTTTTGGGCAACCTTGGCGTGGATCTTCTTCGAGGCTTGTACGACCAGATTTATAAAGAGCAGTCCATTTTTTAACCGTGGAAAGTAAAAGTGATGCATCCTTATACACTTTTAATAATTTCGGATGAATTTCTGTTGTTGTTAAACCATCAAAAATAAAGAATTTAATCAATACACGATATTCAGTTTTTTCCATATTAAAAAAAATCAACGTCACACGTCAATATTAAACAGCTACTGCTACTTGAATGAATTGACAGATCGAAATAAAATTTTACATGTGTTTATACAAAGGATGGAACTTTCTAATACAATTCTAGTTTCACAGTTTTTAACGCCACCTGTGTGTCAGGCCGAGAACTTTTCAGATAGCCTAGGTACAGAGTTATGACAAAAATACTTTGTTTTGGTCATTCTAGTGAACGGACGTTTAAGTACCTGATTTTCGACCTCAAACAGAGCTCTGCATGACAACATCGTAAACAGTTTAAACAGTATAACGCCGACCTCGGTAGCACGGTGGGTATAGAATCTACCAAATGACTCGATGGCTGCCGATTTAAACCAGGAGGTAGGGGCTGAGTGTTATGACGCCCCAGATTTAAAACTGTGTAAATATATGTATATATATATATATATATATATATATATATATATATATATATATATATATATATATCTATATATATATATATATATATATATATATATATATATATATATATATATATATATATATATATATATATATCTATATATATATATATATATATATATATATATATATATATATATATATATATATATATATATATATATATATATATATATCTATATATATATATATATATATATATATATATATATATATATATATATACGAGGCATGTTTTTTAAGTAAGTACCGTTTTGGAATTAAAAAAAGACGTGCAAAGATATCGCTATAATTTTATTTTTACATGAAAGCCTGTACCTTAATCTACTTTTCTACATAATTTCCGTGAATAACGTGGCACCAGTTTTTGAATACCCTCCTCATAAAATTCTGCCGCCTGAGAAAAAAGTTCTCGGTCACAATGCGATACAAAACACTACGAGAATATTGAGGAAAGCAGTCGCACAATGATGAAATTTTTCTTTTCTCTCACCTTTTCGTCCACTTTCTGCACCAAATCTTCATTAACGACCGAAGGACGCCCACTCCGTTCTTCATCATGCACATTTGTGCGGCCATCTTTAAATGCTCTCACCCATTTCCTTACCATTCCATCACTCATAATGTTTTGTCCGTAAACTTCACAGATCTCACGATGAATATCGATCGGTTTTACGCCTTTAGCACTAAGAAATCGTATAACAGCCCGTACTTCACAATCGGCGGGACTCACGATTGTCGGAGGCATCTTAAACACTTAGTAAACAACGTATACAATGAAGAATCAGACTGTAATGGCGTCAGTGCGTAGACATGAGATGTAGGTTACCAGCGCGCATGCGCGGAACGCCGACCGTATCGCTGCGGCGGCGGAATCGCAAAACGGTACTTACTTAAAAAACATGCCTCGTATATATATATATATATATATATATATATATATATATATATATATATATATATATATATATATATATATATATATATATATATATATATATATATATATATATATATATATATATATATATGTATATATATATATATATATATATATATATATATATATATATATATATATATATATATATATATATATATATATATACAAGCGGAATTAAATTAGTTTCGTGCTAGATTCCATTCTGTCAGTTTTCAGAATCGGCGAAGTGTCATTTTTTTGATCCACATAAGAGAAATCTAGAAAAATTATACCTATGAGTTCCGTAACCTGTGGAAATTTCCTATCAGAAACTCTTATATTACACTGACCTACACATATTTTGGTGCCTAGGATTTTAGACCTGATTTTAAGTATGTCTGATAAGGTGATGTCAAAAATGTTACTGTTTTTTTTGTATCAGCTTTAGGTAATGGTTTTATTTTAACATTCTACGTGAAAAAATTGTTTCTTAAGTGATTCTTTAGAGTAAAACTGTCTTGGGCAATCTCGCATAAGTCCCCAGCAATAGTCTGCCATCATATGAACGTCCCATCTGCCTTGATATCTGTTCTCCATTGTTTTTATATCTTGGCGAAAACGTTCTCCTTGTTCGTCGCTCAAATCTCCTAGGTTATGTTGAAAATGATCTATATGACTATTAAAGTAGTGTATTTTTATGCTCATATGACTGCCTAAATTTTTAAAGTGATGAAGTATTTCATCAATTAACTGTACATAGTTTTTGGCCTTGTAATTTCCGAGGAAATTTTGTATAACCGTTACAAAAGATTTCCACACAAGTCGTTAACTTCAGTCATAGATGTCTCAAAGTTAGTGGAGTCGACGTATTTGGAGTCCATCAAAAATGACTGCTTTTAGTTTTTCAGTACTTAATCCAGGAAATTTTTGAGAAATAAAATGGAAACATTGACCATTAGCCCTAATTTTATTTGCAAGGATGGAAGAATGATTTTTTTTCTCCGAACCGAAGGCTCATTTATTACATTTCTTTCACCAACGACTAAAGCGTCCCTCGCAGGCCATTTTTTTGTATCCAGTGTCTTGATTTGGCTCGACTGTCCCACAAACAAATAAAACATGGATATTTTGTATAGCCATCTTCAAGTCCACACATATCACCCATTTATGTTCAACATATTTTGTTTTCTGTAAAAGTACTGAAATCTCTTGATATTTTTCTTTCATAAAAGTAGACTGGGTAATCGGAATGGAAGCATGTTTATTGCCATTATGTAAAAGTATAGCTTTTGGACTTCGTTTACTGCTGCCAATAAAGAGGCACCAATCACTTACCTGATAGGTTTCCAAGCCCATGAAAATGAGTAAGTCGCTCACACCACTACAATATACTAAATGTTCATCAGAAGAAAAAAATTGCAATAAGCTTTGTTCTCTCGATATGAAGTAATGTTTATATCAGAGGATAGGCAATTTTTTTCTGTTACAATATTCACTTCCTTGGGAAGCACTGGGTTCTTCAATTTCTTCATCCTGAAATTATAGTAGCTGATGAAAAATTGGCCCTGGAACGTTTTCTGAATGAGGTATTGGTCTTCCTGCTGAAGAAATATTGGGATATTTTCATTTATGACGATTGGTTTCATTGATGCCCACTATATTTGTCATACAGAAGTAACAGTAGTCGTGATGATTTTTTTGTTCTTTCCAAATCAAGGGTACTCCAAATTTCAGAGATTTACGTGTACCTTTTCACCATTGTCGCAGATGTTCAATGCACATTTTACATACACTATGAGACACTCACGCTTTATCTTGATTGCGAATTTCTACACTGTAGTAAGCAAAATACAAACGAGTCACAGTATCTGTTACCAATTTTCGCTAATCTTTCAAAATATATCCACCACAAATGTAACAAAACTTATCAGGATCGTTAACACAACGTCTTAACTTACTAGCCGTTATGAAATAATAAGATTAATTTTATCAGCGTTATTATAAAACTTTTTCGAATAAGACGGCTTTATTCAAAACCAAAAGTAGTTCCTTTTCAGTCTGGTATAATGTAGATATTGTAAGAAATTTGAAACGTAAGAATAATCTTTTTAGGAAGTATAAAAATCAAATAATATAAAGTGCTATGAAAAATACAGAGCGTTGAGAGCGGAGACCTGTCGGATGATTAAGACCGCATATAGTTCATATATCAGAGGCATAGAGGGAAGTATTAAAGACGATCCTAAGGCTTTCTGGAGGTATGTTCAGCAGAAGAGGAAAAGTTGTGCAGTTCCAGGACAAATGACATACCAATGCTGATTTTAATAACCCTAAGGACATTGTTAGGGCTTTTGCCAATCATTTCTGGAGTGTTTATAATACTGCGAATGATGTCACCAGTAGTTCTTATTCTGTGAATCAAGGGCATATTGAAATTGTCGCGCCAAGCTTTTTTATTAGAGATACTATAGATGTTTTGGCTGCTCCACTTAGTAAAATTTTTGACCTTTCGATATCTAGCCAAAGATATCCTGTGAGGTGGAAAACGGCTAAAATATGTCCAGTTTATAGGAGTGGCAATATAGCAGAAGTGGAAAACTACAGGCCCGTCTCACTTAATTGTCGTTTTTCGAAGATTTTTGAAATGCTTTTGCATGGGCACATTGTGGCCAGAGTGGAACCATTGTTGTCGGTGCGTCAGCACGGTTTTATGACGGGTCGGTCGATGGCCACCAACTTGTCCTCCTTTACACATTTTACTTCTAGGGTGCTTGAGTGGGGAGGTCACGTTGATGTGGTGTTCACTGACTTCTCGAAGGCGTTTGACAGGATAGATCATGGTGTGCTTCTGGGAAAGATGGTTGATTTTGGCTTCACGACGAATTTTGTTAGTTTCTTTACGACATACCTGGTGGAAAGATTCCAGTATGTTCAGTATAATGGTTTTAGGTCGCATTCGTTTCGTGCAGAGTCCGGTGTTCCACAGAGGTCAAACTTGGGACCGCTATTGTTCCTTATGTTCATAAATGACATTCAGGAGGTCATTGATGTGGAAGACCAGATGTTTGCGGATGACCTGAAATTGTATGTGTCAGTTGAGTCTGGTGGCGACTGTGAACCACTGCAGAGTAGTGTTGAGGCAGTGCGGGCGTGGCGTGACAACAATGGGATATTGCTAAATGCAAACAAATGTTCTGTAATGACAGTGAGCCGTAAAGTATCTTCAGTAAACTATAATTACAGTATAGGTAATATAGAGTTGCAGAGAGTGGAGATACCCAAAGACCTGGGCATTGCTCTGGACTCTAGGTTGACCTTCAATCAGCGCATTGTCAAGGTGGTTTCAGAAGCGATGAAAATGATGGGGTTCATAATTAGAAATGCTGGGCCTTTTCAAAATATTGAAACCTTTTCAACATTGTACAATACATTAGTCAGAAGTAGGCTTCAGTATGGGTCTATTATCTGGGCACCATTGTATAATAGGTGGATTGTGGCTTTGGAACGGGTTCAGAGGAGGTTTTTAAAGTTTTTGACTAGAAAAGTTGATGGGGTGTATCCACCGATAGGTATAGAGAATGATATTTTGTTAGAGAAATTTACTTATATGACTTTAGAGAAACATAGAAATATGGGTATGGTGATGTTTCTGTATAAACTTGTAAATGGTGTGATTCAATGTCCACTGTTGCTGGAGGAACTAAATTTTGTTGTGCCCAGACTAGCTCATCGGACTGGAAACTTCTTCTATCTTGCTACTGCTTACAATGAAATATTGTACACTTCACCCGTTTATAAGATATGCACTGCTTATAATAAGGTATCTAGAGCATGTGATCTGACCATATCTCAGAGGGAATTCTTCTATATTTGTCTAAACTTATTTTAATAGCTGTAAGCATATGTGAAATTGTAGTTTGTTTATTCTTTGTATAATTAAGCATTTTGTTGTTTGTATAATTAAGCATTTTGTGATATGTATTATTATTGTTTAATGATTGTATGATCGGCCCTATTAATTAATTATTTTATTGGGCTTGTAACAGTAAATAAATAAATAAATAAATATAAAAATAAAAAAATGGGGTTAGGTAGGGAACTAGAGCTGACAGGGTAAAATAAATTTTGTCGATGTATAGTATATTACCTTCCTTATCAACTATAGATAAACACAGAGCTGCACCAAAACAAAATATTTTTTTTGGTAGACTTGTGTTATTGTAAGTGGCTTGGTTAAATTTAAAATCTAGTGAAGCAACTGATTTGAATATAGATTATCATTTTAGAGAAGTAACGAAATTAGATAAATATTCCTAAGAGGGTCCTTGTGAGTCATCACCTTATTTGGCTGGAACGTATGAAGAACAAGAAGAAACCAGCATTTTTTAGAGGCAACGTTGCGTTATTGAACAAGGACGACTCGTTGAAATTACCCTATAAATCGAGTATCTCGTCTGTTTTTTCATCAAGATTACCGCCGGCTCATTAAAGACTATAATAACAAATTAGAGTTGGTTTTTTAATATGTTTTGCTTCTTTATAGTTAGCAATAAAGTACTCTATGGCTATTTAAAATTAATGGTAGTTAGAAATTGGTTTGTGATCCTTGGCTTCATTAGTAGAAATGAAAATAAGTGCTGAAGAATGAAGAATCTAACTTGTTTCTTTTTCTCAGATTTTTGAATCCACTATTCCTTATTTTTCTGACTTTCTAGTATACGTATTTAAATTACTAATAATATAAAATTGGTATGAAGAACGACATAAATACGAAACATATTTTAAGTATTTTTTAATATCCAAGATCGTTACCCAAAGATTAACAAGTCCAAATAACCAAGTAATGACAACTTAAGCCCTGTTCTTTTCTTTGTGTTAAAAAACAAATGGTCTCATTAGTGCCAAAAATTGTCAGTTAAATTAAATGGCTCATTTTATGACAAGAATGCCTGCTGAGGTAGTAACGTGTTCAAAAATTGAAGTATTCTTTTCAAAACTATTTGCTATTTTTGCTATATATTAATGACCTCTGTGATACTCTGAATTGTGGCAGGCTGCTTTTCGCTGATGATCTCAAGCTGTATGCGTCCGTCTCATGTATTCAGGACTGTAAAGTGCTTCAAACTGAGCTTTGCGTGCTTGAGGATTGGTGTAAGCACAATAACTTAGACTTGAATATTTCTAAATCTAAAATTATGTCGGTGACGAGGAAAAACCATATAATAACATATGAATATTCACTAGGAACGTCAACTCTCGAGCGCACCAATAGTGTAAGGGACTTACAAAACACTTACAAAATGAATTTTTCTAATCACATTAATAACGTAACACTGGAAGCCAATCGTCTATATGGTTTTATAGTGCGCAACTGTAGAAGCTTTAATAGTGAACGATCTTTAATACTGCTATATGAGTCTTATGTGAGATCCAAACTAGAGTATGCCTCTCTTATTTGGAGCCCATAATATTTATGCTACAAACTAATTCTAGAACGAGTTCAAAAAAGATTTCTAAAATATTTATCATATAAGGTAGATGGTGTCTATCCAATGAGAGGAATAGAGTACTCTTTGTTATTGGGGAGATTTAATTTTCAATCACTTAAGGCTCGCAGAGAGTGTTCGTCTATAATTTTCTTGTATAGATTGTTGCACGGAGTCATCGACTGTCCTCAGCTGCTATCGAAGGTGGCTATATTGGTGCCTAGAATTAATTCACGAAATACTGGTACTTTTATTTGTTCACGTGCTAGGACTAATCTCAGGTTAATTGAACCAATCAATGTTATGTGCAATAAATTTAACCTAATTAGTAAAGAATGTGACATTTTTTCCAGACACCGAAAATAAGATTCGGTCAATATGTTTAGATCATTTCACTTGATAGGACATTTATAAAAATTCTTTTAGAAGCTTGTTTTGCTTGTTGGATGTATGTAACTAATATTTGTTTTATTTAACTTTTATTCTAATTTGTACTGCGCTGATTCATTTAATTTCTTTATTCATTTTTATTTCTTTCTTTCTTCTTTTTTTTTTGTTGTTACTTTAATACCTTAGTTTTAAGAGAAAATTTCATTCATATTCTTTCTTGTTTTCCCTGTAAATGGTTCTTACTGTTGGGAATAAAGCTATTATTATTACAAAAAGTTCTTCTTTCTCACATTTGATCAATGTGGTTCCATGTTTGGCTGACGGGCCAAAACCAAGTCAGCACAAACGCTATTACCATTCCGTATTAAGGAATGACCTGAAAATGTTACATGTTTTCAAAATCACTGACTTCTGAATGTTTCTGTGTATGTCTGTGTTGAGTCCTAATTGCACTAAATTTGGTGTGAATGTTATTGGTGTAAGGCCTGTGGCTGATATAATGAGGGGGACAATGATGACTTTTTCTTGTCTCCATAGCCTTTTTATTTCCGTTGCAAGGTCTGTATATTTGGAAATTTTTTCTGTGTATTTCGTTTGGATGTTTCTGTCGTTGGGGACAGCTATGTCACTTAGATAGGTGACTTTTCCTTTTTTGCACTGAAAAGTAATATCGGGTCTATTGGCAGAGACTGTTTTATCTGTATGGATACCGATGTCCCAGTAGAGCTTGTAATCTTCATTTTCAAGTATGGATGTTGGCGTGTATTTGTAGTAGGGATCTGTGTTTTCTATGAGTTTGTATGTTGTGGCTAGTGCTTGGTGAACTACTTTGGCAGCTGAATCATGCCTGGCTGTGTACTCTGTTCCGGCCAATATTTTACTTCCGCTCGTTATGTGTTCGATCGTTTCTTTCTGCTGGTGGCATTTCCTACATCTGTCCTCTGCAATAGTCGGGTCTTTGATGATATGCTTTTGGCAGTTTCTGGTTAATATGACTTTATCCTGGATGGCAAGTAAGAAGCCTTCAGTCTCAGGGAATAGCTGCCCATCCTGTAACCAGGTGTATGATTGTTTTTTATTTACGTTGTCTTGTTCTATGTGGTATCTGTGTTTTCCGTGGAGTGTTTTCTCTGACCACGTTTTCATCTTTTCCTGTTGTAATTGGGTGTGACTGTGTATGTCTGCTGAGTGGTCTGCCCGGGCTAAGTCGAGAGGTGTGTAGTTTTTGTCTGCTTTCACTGTCGCTGTGTGGAGGCTGGTTTGCTTGCTGTGAAAGAATTTCCTACCTTCCTCTCGATGATAAGTCTTTCTTTGCATGCGTTGGGGTGTAATTTCCTGTATTTGGTGAATTGAGATCGTATAAGGATGTGAATATTTTCTATGTCTGTTTGTGACCATTTGATGATACCAAATGAATATGTGAGTATAGGTATAGCGAACGTGTTGATGGCTTTAGTGAGATTCTTAGAGTTGAGTTTTGTTTGCAAAAATTTCATCAGTCTGTCTTTGAATTCGGTTCTGAGCTCTGTTTTTGATGTGAGTGTGGTTGAGTTTGGTGCCTTGTTGGAAGCCTAGATATTTGTATGTTTCTTTGTCGAACATGTTATCGACTATTTTATTGTTGATGGTTTCTGTCTCATGGTGGCACTTCCATTGGCCTTTGTTGATGTGGAGCACTTTGCATTTACTTATACCAAATTCCATATTGACATCTAAGGTGAATATTTCTGTGATTTTGAGGAGTTCTTTCAGCTGTGTTTGTGTGGCAGCGTAGAGTTTAATGTCGTCCATATATAGGAGGTGGTTTATTTTATGTTGATTCACTTTTTGGTGTCTGATATTGAAGCCATGCTCTGCTATTATTATTTATTACAAAAAGTTCTTTTTTCTCACATTTCATCAATGTGGTTCCATGTTTGGCTGACGGGCCAAAACCAAGTCAGCACAAACGCTATTACCATTCCGTATTAAGGAATGACCTGACAATGTTACATGTTTTCAAAATCACTGACTTCTGAATGTTTCTGTGTATGTCCGTGTTGAGTCCCAATTGCACTAAATGTGGTGTGAATGTTATTGGTGTAAGGCCTGTGGCTGATATAATGAGGGGGACAATGATGACTTTTTCCTGTCTCCATAGCCTTTTTATTTCCGTTGCAAGGTCTGTGTATTTGGAAATTTTTTCTGTGTATTTCGCTTGGATGTTTGTGTCGTTGGGGACAGCTATGTCAATCAGATAGGTGACTTTTTCCTTTTTTGCACTGAAAAGTAATATCGGGTCTATTGGCGGAGACTGTTTTATCTGTATGGATACCGATATCCCAGTAGAGCTTGTAATCTTCATTTTCAAGTATGGATGTTGGCGTGTATTTGTAGTAGGGATCTGTGTTTTCTATGAGTCTGTATGTTGTGGCTAGTGCTTGGTGAACCACTTTGGCAGCTGAATCATGCCTGGCTGTGTACTCCGTTCCGGCCAATATTTTTTACATCCGCTCGTTATGTGTTCGATCGTTTCTTTCTGCTGGTGGCATTTCCTACATCTGTCCTCTGCAATAGTCGGGTCTTTGATGATATGCTTTTGGTAGTTTCTGGTTAATATGACTTTATCCTGGATGGCAAGTAAGAAGCCTTCAGTCTCAGGGAATAGCTGCCCATCCCGTAACCAGGTGTATGATTGTTTTTTATTTACGTGGTCTTGTTCTATGTGGTATCTGTGTTTTCCGTGGAGTGTTTTCTCTGACCACGTTTTCATCTTTTCCTGTTGTAATTGGGTGTGACTGTGTGTGTCTGCTGAGTGGTCTGCCCGGGCTAAGTCGAGAGGTGTGTAGTTTTTGTCTGCTTTCACTGTCGCTGTGTGGAGGCTGGTTTGCTTGCTGTGAAAGAATTTCCTAAGTGTTTGTATTTGTTTTGTGTGTAATGATCTGATGTCTATAATTCCTCTTCCTCCTGCCTTCCTCTCGATGGTAAGTCTTTCTTTGCATGCGTTGGGGTGTAATTTCCTGTATTTGGTGAATTGAGATCGTATAAGGATGTGAATATTTTCTATGTCTGTTTGTGACCATTTGATGATACCAAATGAATATGTGAGTATAGGTATAGCGAACGTGTTGATGGCTTTAGTGAGATTCTTAGAGTTGAGTTTTGTTTGCAAAAGTTTCGTCAGTCTGTTTTTGAATTCGGTTCTGAGCTCTGTTTTGATGTGAGTGTGGTTGAGTTTGGTGCTTTGTTGGAAGCCTAGATATTTGTATGTTTCTTTATCGAACATGTTATCGAGCGTTTCATTGTTGATGGTTTCTGTCTCATGGTGGTGCTTCCATTGGCCTTTGTTGATGTGGAGCACTTTGCATTTACTTATACCAAATTCCATATTGACATCTAAGGTGAATATTTCTGTGCTTTTGAGGAGTTCTTTCAGCTGTGTTTGTGTGGCAGCGTAGAGTTTTATGTCGTCCATATATAGGAGGTGGTTTATTTTATGTTGATTCTCTTTTTGGTGTCTGATATTGAAGCCATGCTCTGTTCTGTTTAGTATATTTGAGAGTGGATTGAGACAGAGGCAAAACCATAGAGCACTGAGCGAGTCTCCCTGAAATATACCCCGTCTGATGTACAGCTCTTCTGTTTGGATCCGTTCGGTTTGTGTTTCTAGGCGTATTTTGGTTTTCCATGTTTTCATAATTTGCGCGAGAAACTGCCTGAGGTGTTGGTTGATTTTATAGATTTCTAGGGCCTTGATTAACCAGCTGTGGGGTATGGAGTCGAAGGCTTTTTTATAGTCTATGTAACCGATGTGAAGGTTTCTGTGTTCTTTTCTGGTTTGTCCCATAATCACGCTATCTATAATCAGCTGCTCTTTGCATCCTCGACTATTTTTCCTGCATCCCTTCTGCTCTTCTGTGAGGATATTGTTGTCTGTTAGGTGTTGTTCTATTTTCTTCGATATTGTGGCTGTGATGATCTTGTATAGGGTTGGAAGACAGGTGATAGGTCGGTAGTTTGACGGGTTTGTGGTGTCTGAGCTTTTGGGTTTAACGTATGTTATTCCTTGTGTGAGGAAAGTGGGAAATGTGTGTGGTTGTAGAATGGCTTTGTTGATTTGGTGTGTGAGTGCTTCGTGTGTGGTGGTAAACTGTTTGTACCAGAAGTTTTGTATATTGTCTATTCCAGGACATTTCCAGTTGTGTGTGTGTTTGATAGTTTCTGTGATTTCTTGTGTATTAAATGTGGTATTTTCTTGTTCTGTCACATGTTTATGTTTGTCTTCTTCGGCTTTGATCCAGGGGGTGTTATTATTGTGTTGTTTGGGTTCTGACCAGATACTTTTCCAATAATCTGTGAGTTCTTGTTTGTTTGGTGGTTCAGTCACTGCTATCTGTCTGTTGTACATAGTTTTCCGGTAGAACTGTTTTTCGCTTCTTCGGAAGAGGTTGTTGGTGTCTTTCCTCTCATTTGATTCTTTGTATCTACGGAGTCTTGCGGCATATACAGATAGTTTTTGTTTCAAGGTATCGAGGATTTCTGGCAGTGTTCTGTTGGGAGACTTAGATTTGATCTTGTTTGCCCCCTGTGTGACACGTTTGGACGCGTTCCCGCTTATAAACTGGGTAAGATGTCCTAGATCTCTCCTGATGTTGTTGATTTTGTTTTCTATTCTTATTTGCCATTTGAATTTTGGTTTTGTCCTGTTGGGGTTTCCTTGTCGTTGAGGGAGTTTTTGATTATTTTGTGTTAGAGTGGTGATTGCTGCTGCGTATATTATTGTGTGAATGTCTTCGATTGTGCTTGAGTCTGTTATATACTGAGGTATTATGTGCTTGTTTAGTGTGTTGAGGATTGGTTGCGTGCTCTGTCTGAAGATTAAACGAGGGATGGGATTTCTTGTTGTGGGGTCGGTGCCTGACCATCGAGCTAGATGTGACTCCATTTTTGCTTTAAGTGTTTGTATGAGAGGTGATTCGGGGTGATGTTGTGTGGATGTCGTTGAGGGTGGCGAGTGATTCATGTTGTTGTCTGTGATATGGTGTTGCGCGGTACTCGCAATATTATTTTGCGTTATGCTCCTCCTGGGTGGTGGGTATTGTTGTGTTCGACTGGGTGGTTGTGTGTGTGAGGCTGGTTCGGAATCTGCTTTATTGTTTCTATTGTTTGGTTGGTCTGTGTTCAGTTCAACAGCCACTGTGTCCTTGATGGTTTGCAATTCGAGAGGTGTGAGACGATTGTTCTTGGTAATAACTCTTTTTTGGTCTACTACTCTCTGTTCTGAAACAAGTAATTGCAGATGTGGATATTCGGTCAAGAAAAGTCTGTGCAGTTGCTGTCTGTAGCCCGATGTTATTGTTTCGAGTTTGGTGGCGGTGTAGTAACAGCGCATCACCGTCCTATTCATCTCATCCGTCCACTTTAACCGCTGTCTTGGTTTTCCAGCCTTGGTAGTTGCATGTTGTCTTTGCAATACATACGGGCCCTGGCCTGGCTTTGGTGGTTGTGTTTGTCCCGTATCTACGTCGGTTGCGCTTGGGATTAATGTTGGTGGGTCCAAGCGGCGCGTGATTCTCTTCTCAGTGATTTCTTTGTCAGGTTTTGTGTTTTCATTACAGCAACGCATGGCGTGTTCGTTGATTCCTGTGGTGCAACTCATGCGCTGCTGTGATTTTCCCGCCTTGGTGGGTGTCGGCTTAGTCGCCAACACAACACTTTTGGCAGGTCCATTTTCGGTTGCCTGGTCTTCATCGTTTTGGTCGAGCTGCCATTTCCCGCGACGTCCTCGACCGTTACGTCGCTCGCCCGATGCTTCTTTTATTGGTCTGTTGTTCTCTAGAATGTTTTCAGTGTTTTGTGGTGTCAGAAGCTCAAAGTGTCCCGACATTGGGTTGCCTGTTAGTAGAAGGTAAATGGTTTTGTTGTATTTTCCCGTGCTTATTATTGTTGGTCTGTCCGTAAAAGTTATTTTTGTATGTCTTGTTCTTCGTTGTTTTGAGAAGATATGAAAGTTGCTATTTTGTGTTTCCGAGAGGGCAAGTATCTCTAGGCTCGTTCCATAGGTGCCATTTTTCCGCATATAATTATAATAGTTATTGAAGTCTTTTATATCGTCGACTTCAATTAATGAAAATGTGTGAAGTTCCGACCAGTTTTGTTGTAAATATCTTAGAGCAACCTCTCGGAGTTTCTCATGATGGTTCTGGTGGCCATATAAGTATAAGCTAACTGCACGGAAAAGGCAATTTCCATCACCTACAATGTCGGATCTGGTAAAACTATCGGGAGTAGTTTCGACTGAGGCGATTGTTTGGTTCGTCTGTAGTTGTTGTTGTGGTGTTGCTGTAGCTGTTTGTACGACAGGGGTCCGCCTCCGCAACACCCTTCCATTTTCATTATTATAATTATTATTGTTTAACATAGTATTCCCACGAGTATCCTAGGAAAGAAAGGTCGACTGCGGCAGAGCCTGGATGCCACAGCAAGGCTACTTACTCCCGGAGGGCGCCCGGTATCCGGGGGAACCGTTCGCGACTCATAAACGCTGAGCCATTCATCTTCTCGGCACGGTAAACACCTTAAGATTGCGTTTTTATTACACATAATCTGGACAACACAAGACAGCACAACATGACTCAGGTACCTCGGGATCGTCAATGCCCGTACTAGGAGAATCCTGGAATTCCCCTAGCCCCTGAGGGACTATTATTATTATTATTATTATTATTATTAAAAACTTATCAGCAGATACAACTGGCTTCATTTTGCCACTACAGCTTCTGTACTACATGGCGATTTTATTCTTCAAATAGTTTCCTTTAAAAGCGACACACTTATTTCAGCAATCTTCCAACATTTGTATACCTTTCCTGTAGTACGATTTCTTGAACTCTCAAAAATAATCCTGTTTCCTGACTTTTTCATTTGAGCTAAATCTCTTTCCCCGGAACCACCTTTTTAAATTTGGATAGAGGTGATAATCGCTGGGAGCCAGATCTGGTGAATACGGCGGATGAGAAAGCAATTCATTGCCTAATTGGTCCAATTTCACCATCGATTTTATAGAGTCATAAGGTAGTGTATCTTGGTGTAACAACACTTACTTCTTCGCTCAATGCGACCTTTTTTTATTGTTTTAAATGGTTCAGTAAATCAACGTAATAGTCTCCAATGATTGTTTGCCCCTTCTCAAAATAGTCGATCAGTATTATTGCGTGCGCATCCTAAAAAATGCTTACCTGATACCTTTTCAGCTGATGTTTGTGTGCTTGGACACTTCGGTTGGCTTTCATGTAGTTGTTTCGTCTATTGTTATGAATCGATGCAAAAAATCCTTTTTCATATGCAAATATTCATGCAAAATATGCCTCTCGCATTCTGCTGATATCTTCACGATATATATATATATATATATATATATATATATATATATATATATATATATATATATATATATATATATATATATACAGTGGCGAACAAAAGTATTTAAATTCCCATCTCTAGTCTTAACATTTAAACGGTTTATTTATCGTGTACATGCTAACAAACATTTTGAAGACTAAAACAGTTATTGTTTATTAGAAATGTGCTTAGTTTTTAACGTAACAAAATTATGCACAAACAAAAGTATGGAAACATTTTCCACAAAATTCCACTAAGACGACTAAAATGTCGAAAATATTTAATATTTAGTGGGATATCTTTTTGCGTCAATCACTGCTTGACATCTTCTGCCCATAGAGACAATAAGCCTAGCACAAAAATCGGGTGGTATTTTTTCCCATTCTTGTTTTAATGCGATCCAAAGTTCGTCCCGGTTTTTTTTATTTCTTTTCCTAATTTGTTTATCCAGATAGTGCCAAAGATTCTCTTTCGGGTTGAAATCAGGTGACCGTGAAGGCCAGCGCATCACCCGAATCCTTTGTTCAGAAAACCAATTCTAGGCCAAGCAAGATGTGTGTTCTGGGTCATTGTCTTGTTAAAAAATCCACGACAGTGGCAAATCTTCTTCATAAGGAATCAAATTATTTTCCAATATTTCAAGATACATTTGAGCATCCATTCTGCCTTTTATCTTTGCCAATGGCCCCGTACCAGAAAACAACCCCATTCCATGATGTTTCCACCGCCATGTTTGACAGTAGGCACAAGGTACTTTGAATCATATCTTAGACCAACTGGTCTTCTTACATAACCGGTAGAATCACTTCCAAAGATATTTAATCTACTTTCGTCACTAAAGATTACTAGAGACCACTGATTTTGAGCCCAGTCTTTATGTTCCTTAGCAAATTTCAATCTCTCTTTTTTGTGACGCTTTATAAGCAGTGGCTTTTTAACAGCACGCCTACCATGAAGATTTTCAGATAACATACGACGTCTAATAATCATGTCTGACACCAAAGCACCCTGATATTCCTGCATTAGTTCTTTATTAAAAGCAGTTTTCTTGGCAAGACCCAAACACGATCTCGCTTGGCCAAGAATTGGTTTTCTGTACAAAGGATTTGGGTGATGCGCTGGCCTTCACGATAACCTGATTTGAACAAGATAGAGAATCTTTGGTACTATCTGGATAAACAAATTAGGAAAAGGAATATAAAAAACCGGGACGAACTTTGGATCGCATTAAAACAAGAATGGGAAAAAATACCACCCGATTTTTGTGCTAGGATATCTCACTAAATATTAAATATTTTCGACATCTTAGGCGTCTTAGTAGAATCTTTATTTTATAACAAAAATGTTTACATTACCACATATTATATATATATATATATATATATATATATATATATATATATATATATATATACATATTAGAGTGACCGGATCTCATAGAGGGGGAAAAAAATGTCGGAATCTTGTTCGTCTGGACCCCACAAAACGATTCCCCTTTCCAGATATTGAGATAGCCGAAATTCGAGCTCGATTAAACGACGTTAACCCGTGCCGCTCGTCGCTCAAAGTTTGAAAAAATCCAAATTTTTGGCCAAAAAGCTGACATATGGAGCCATAACTCCAGAACGGTAAATAATAGAAACACGCTTAATATCTCAAAAGAAAGCTAATGTTGTTCTTCAAAATTCATATTCTATACATAATTGTTGTTATTTTAAGTCAAACCGAGAGCCCCAAAAACGTGACCTGGTACCACTAGGAGCATACTTCGTATATTTTGTTATTAAGTGATAAATTTTGGTTTTTTTTTGGTATATTTTTGAGTTTAAAGTAGAAATATAATAAAAAAACAAGTAATACTGATAAGTCTATTGACATTTTTTATTTTAAAATATAAAAATTAGGTATATAATACATACAAAACAGACACAGAAAAGATACAGACGTAGTACCTACATGAGTTGATAATTTTACATAGTTATCTAATCTATTCTAGAGCTTTTGTTAAAGTAGTTTTTGAAACGTCAGGATATAATGCATGCATTTACTTACAACTTGCAGGACATATTGCTTTTGGTCTTCATCTTTTGTCAGAAGGTCGTTAAAGTCGGTTATTAATTTAACACCACGCTCAGCCATATCATTAACTACTTTTAATGTTTTGACAATTTTCAATCCTTCTTGGAAGTCATTATTTTGAGGCCAGGTGTTTGGATGTTGTCTTAGGAAATCTGTTTTTATATTAAATTGGTCAAAGAATGTAAACGTTTCTTTGGTAAGTAAATTTACCAATCCTCCATCAACTACCTCTTTTAAGTTTTCTTTCCTAACTTTTGGATTTACAACCCTAGCGTGCTGTGATGGTTCATCTGTGCTACTGAGCAATTTATTAGCCATTAACAACTTTTCATCGTCTGTAATGGTGGGATCAAAAAACGATAATCCCACCAACTTTGCATTCAAATACCACAAATGGTTCAAAAATTTGGTCAGGGCTATTTCTGCAATGTACTTGTCACATTCTTTATAGTCTAACAGACTATGCAAAATTCCTAAATCTTGCTTTGGTGCAAGATGAGCTTTTGGAGCATTGAACCAAGCTTTACAATAAATTTTAACTAGGAAAACAGAAATGGCACGCACAGAACTTTCTTCTTCTTTAGACATCTTAAATTGACGACGAAAAATGAACATTTTTAAGCAGTAAATAGCCTTTGCCATCCACCTAGCGTGATGAATGGCTCCTGGAGTTCTAAAACCCACAACATTGCCGTCTAGTGATCCAACAAATACGAGAACCAACTGCAATAGCTCCTTGTAGTCATCTCTGGGGTGGCTCTCAGTTAATTTGGTCTCGAATTCAGCAGTAACATTTGCAATTACGTCTGGAGTTAGCTGCTTTTCTATTAAATTGTCACTGATACCTGTGTCGTATTTTCCTTTGTCTATCTTGGGCCACGCAGTGAGGAATCTCTTGAAAATGTCTGGATGAGGTCCAGTGGTTGATCCCATTTTTGTATCGAATACGCCTCTTAACAGAATTTCCAAGATATGGTGACGGCAAGCTAGGTATAACAATTCTCTTCCTAACATTTGCTCCAATATGACGCATGCTCCTTTGAGTCTTCCCGTGTTGGATGCTGTAGTGTCGAAGCACATCGCCTTGACGGTGTTGAGAAGACCCCATTCATGTAGGCATTCATATACGGCTACGGCTTGCTCCTCTCCAGAGCTGTTTGCTGTTACAGGAACTCCCAGCAGCTGTTCCTTTTCGCCATATGAAATAGCTATAGCTATTCGCTCACATTGTTCATTTTTTAAAACACCCGGTAAGAGTTTACCGTCCCAATGGACAACCACGGGCTCTTTTTCAGGAATGTTTACTTTATCAAAATTTTTTTTATTATATTGTTCTCTGAACATTTGCCTTCTATCATGTAATAAAGTTTTCGAGACTTTGTACTCAAGAGGGTCAAGGTTTAGTGCTTCTAGAGTAGCTATTAAAATTCTCGTGGCATTTCTGTCGGATACCTTACATCGATCTAATAAAATGGACAATTTCATGTTTAAAATCTCTTTAACGCCCCTTGCAAATGAAACTTTCATCCTCTTGCTCTCAGATGGTCCTGGATCTTCTGCAGCTTCTTCAGGGATGTCCATTTCCTCCAAGCTCTCAAGTTTCTAGTAGATGCTGTCCTCTTCAGTGTCTTAAAATATCTTCACTAATTGTTCGATCTAACCAGCTCAAAGGCACTTTAGAAACTAAACCGAATAAATAAAAGGTCGGTTGTACACTGAAGTAAAATCACCATTCATAAAATAGAAATTAGATTCACCCTCCTTTTTACCTGTCAAACGGGTCTTTCTTTGGTAAACTAGTCAGGTAATCCCCATATAATAAAAGATTAAATTTGAACAAAAGGCTCTTTATGTTTGAAAATTGAGTTCCAAAATACTTTTTAACAAAGAAATGTTAATTCCGAGACACATTATGTAAAAACCCATAAAATTCTTGGAATACTCCCAAACTGGCTCCTACTGGTACCGACATCGATTTTTTGCGGTCACCGTTATATATATATATATATATATATATATATATATATATATATATATATATATATATATATATATATATATATATTGTCCCAACATCAAATACATTGGACTATCAGATTGAATCTAATATATTCTTATCCGTTCAAAAAAAGATGGTCCAATTCAGACGCCAATATTCTCTATTATACACTTCAATTCTTGTGTAGTTTACAGCAAAGGTGAGTGTCCAGTTATATTACGTGTTTCTTGTGTATTTTTGTTCGTATCCATGTAACTGGGAAGTCGTTTATTAATTTAATGACATCCAACTCTTAACAGATCACCCGAACCTGTTTCTGTAGTGTTCGGTGGAAATTAACGAGATCTAATATCTAGAAACATTCCGCAATTAATTAAAGCCACTAATGTTAATTAGTTAAGTTAAATTAAGTGAATATAATATTTGTCTTTTTCGTTCTAAACTGATGTTTTCACATTTAAAAATAACTGTGTTGCTATGCGCACGAGGGTGTTATTTTATGTAAGTTATGGAAATGACGTCATACAAAAAAATCACTTGGTTGTCAAATTGCTGTTGCTGTTCTAGCTGTTTTGACGTAATTCTATTCGTCCGAAAATTTTTGTTCGTCCTAAAAAAATGCGTTGTTTGGCTCAGTGATACAGTTCGTCACTAAAGAAGAAAATATACCAAAAGGTATTCATGAAGCAATATTCTAGGTATATGAGACTCATAGCTCATCTTATTTTCAAGTTAGATTTGGGTTCAACCAGTTTCGATGAGACTAGAAAGTCTGTCGGTTGATTCAATAACTGCTGTTAGATTAACGGTTTGGTGAGAGAATTCCGAAAGAGAGAATGACCTACAATTTTTTAAATTTTATCAAACTTGCCAGAGCATTATTAAGATTTCTTTATAAAAAGGTAACTTTTGAAGTCGGCGGCAATTTTTTATGTCAATGTCAATTTTTTAACCATCACAAAAAATGTTCGCTGACTTCAAAAGTTATCTTTTTATAAAGAAATCATAATAATAAATAATAGCTGTTTTTAATATTTGTAGGATTTGTTTATACGGAATTAATAACTGAATTGTCAAATTAAAGTAATATCTCATTTTACGACTGTTTCAAAAACATTATTTTTTACTTTATAGTGGCAAAATTTTGTGTACTAGGTTTTTGAAGCCGTTTTTTTTTTATAAAAAGGTTTGATGTCCGGCAATTCAGAGTCAGCATTCATTAAGAGCCTATATGTCACTGAAAATGGCAGATTCTCTTGTTTGAAGACACTTTAATTATTGTGATATTATGTATGGACCGTGTTTAGATAAAGTAAACTTAAATAGAGTTGAAAAAGTGCAAAGGAGCTGTTTACGTTTCATTTATGGTATAAGAAAATTTCAGTCCGTGTCGCACAAATTAGAGGATGCTAAGTGGTTGAATATGCAGGATAGACGTAAACTACATTCTTTGGTAATGTTTCATGTTTTTGTTGTTAATAACTGCCACCATACCTAACAATAATATTATTTATAGAACAGACGTTCAAAGGTTGAATTTAAGATTTGGTGGACTTATATCTCCACCACCTCACCGAACGGCTCTTTTTAAAAGAAGCTTTTCCTACAATATTTATAAACTTTATATTATAAAGTTTATAAACAACAGGTACGGTATTACCGTACCTGTTGCTATAAAAACCCTTAAACCTGAGATATTTAGAAAGCGGATAAAAAGTATTTTAAACCAATTAGTTAATTAGATTAATTTTTGTCGCATTTCTCTCTCTTTCTCTCCCTCTCTCTCTCTCTCTATCTCGTTTAGTTTTATTATTTTGTTTAATTCATGAACATTTATGCTAGATTATGTAGTTTACATGGGGTTGAACTTTGAACAGTTTTAATTGTTTTCAGCTCCTTTTTCTTCTTTTTGTAGCAGACATATTGAAATGTATAATGTAAAGTGTAATATTAATGTTGTTTTGCAGAAAACAGAAAATACAATTATTATTATTGTACGAGGCTGGTTTGAAAAGTCCGTGCAAAGTCGGAGAGATGGCACCACCGGCGCGTATCGAGGTCATGTTTAGTTAGTAGTATCTCTTGAATGAACCACCAAGTTTCAGCCATATTGGTCTATTTCTTTGTGTTTGGCATTCGTGTGAATCAAGGAAGTCGAGTGGTTTTCAAGAAATGGACGAAAAAGAATTTCGTGTGGTGATTAAACATTACTTTAAGAAAGGCAAAACGCCTCAGGAGACTAAAGAGAAGCTTGATAAACATTATGGTGACTCTGCACCTTCGATTAAAACAGTTTATAAGTGGTTTCAAAATTTTCGGACTGGCCATATGGGCACAAGTAACGCTGAACGTTCTGGACGGCCTGTGGAGGTTACGACTCCAAAAATCATTGATCAAATCCATGATATGGTGATGGATGACAGAAGAGTTAAGGTGCGTGAGATTGCTAGTGCTGTAGGCATCTCGACTGAACGGATACATAATATTTTGCATAAACATTTGGACATGAGAAAGCTATCCGCAAGATGGGTGCCGCGATTACTCACGCTTGACCAAAAACGGAATCGTGTGAAGTGTTGCAAGGATGGTTTGCAGCTGTTCCAGAAGAATCCGGAGGACTTTAAGCGTCGTTTCGTCACTGTGGATGAAACATGGATACATTACTATACGCCTGAGACCAAACAACAATCTAAACAATGAGTTACCAAGGGGGAATCTGCACCAAAAAAGGCAAAGACCGTTCCTTCAGCCGGAAAGGTTATGGCGACTGTCTTTTGGGATTCGCAAGGGATAATCCTCATCGACTATCTGGAAAAGGGTAAAACTATTACAGGTGAATATTATTCATCGTTATTGGACCATTTGAAAACCGAGCTGCAAGAAAAACGCCCGCGATTGGCCCACAAGAAAGCCCTTTTCCATCACGACAACGCACCAGCACACACCTCAGCAGTTGTGGTCGCAAAATTAATGGAAATAGGATTCCAACTCGTTTCCCATCCCCCCTATTCTCCAGACTTGGCTCCCTCGGACTACTATTTATTCCCCAATTTGAAGAAATGGCTGGCGGGACAAAGATTTTATTCAAACGAGGAGGTGATTGCAGACACTAATGGATATTTTGCAGACTTGGACAAATCCTATTATTCGGAAGGGATCAACAAACTAGAACATCGTTGGACGAAGTGTATAAGCCTAAAAGGAGACTATGTCGAAAAATAAAAAAGGTTTACCCCAAACACATATGTAGTTTTTATTTTTGCACGGACTTTTCAAACCAGCCTCGTATATCGCTATCATCTAACAATATAATTTTATCAAAATTTACATAATTATTTTTTTGAACGTAAGGTAAAGTGAGAATGTTATTTATTTGCAAATTTTGGAAAACAGAAACTAAAATAAACAGCCATTTCTACTCGGATATCGTTTTTGAATGTTTCTTCAGTGCTGTTGAGAATCTCCAAATCTTACAACTCATTTTCCGTCTAAATATTAATTTTACCATGATACGGATGGGAGAGACAGCATTATTTACCAAAATGTATACTCGATAATATATAGTATAGCATATTTTAATAATATGAAGACCTCTTTTGGATGGACGAATAAATAATCGTTGGATTAATTTCTTGAAATAATTTTTTGATGCCGTGACTAATATAATTAATACCTGAGTAATCTAATTTGAAAATTTGAAGTTAGTGTATCAATTCATTCTAGTTTCTTTCTGACGGAATAAAAAAACTGCTTCCTGTCGGCAATTTTCTATAGATTCTTTGTCGGTTAGAGGAAAATAGAAATAAACTTATATTTAGAACTAAATTAATTTTAATTCAAGCTTACTTAAGTAGAAACGGAATGGCCCATAAATAAATTCAAAAATATTGCTTATGTAAGGGATGCAAATCACGACGCCTCTATACATCAATGATCATCATCATCCAGTCCATCGTCAGACATAAGCTTCCCCTAAGTATGTCTATCTTTTGGGCCTTGTTTATCCAGTTGTATTCCACTAGTCTTTTGATGTTGTCAGACCATCGGGTTTGCGGGCGTCGTCTACTTTTTTTCTCAGTCCAGAGCCTTCAGTTCATTACTTTATGAGTCCATCGATTATCAGAGAGTCTTGTGATATGACCCGTCTAGCTCCACTTAAACCTCCTTCCCCTTTTAGCTACATGAGTTATCTTGGAGATTCCTTAAATTCGGGCTCATGATGTTAAATTCCAAAGCGCGTAGAAGAAACATTTGCTGGGTGAAATTCTCGTTGCGCTTGGGCCCACGATAAGTTACTAGAGTGGCCTTTACAATCGCCGGACGCCAACCCTACTGAAAACGTTTGGTCCCTGGTAAAGAGAAAGCTTAGAGGAAATACTTGAAAAATTTGCAGAGTGTGTAGAAAATCTCGTCGACAGCATGCCTCGAAGATGCGGGGCGATTCTTGATGCAGGAGGCGATTGGACAACTTACTAAGGTGTGTGTAAGTACATTGATGGCAAAAAAATGTTCTCGAAACACATTTTTTCAAGAATACGAGCAGGTAACCTTTTTACTTGACAGACTGTAAAGTAGAAGGTGTTAAAAATATATTGAATTTTACTTTTTCACGAAAAATAAAGACTTAATCAAAACAATTCAAGCCACATGAACAAAAAAAGGGAAAGCTGCAAAGACATATTACTGAACATCGTCGTTTTTAAAGCTAACTAAACGATGTATTTAGAGCAAACCAGCATGTAGTCATTAACACATTATTTTCCGCATGTCAAGTAACAATTTTTCTATTACCGGTCATTAACAATAATAATCAAGATTCCACTTTATTCTGCAACATGTAACAAAAAACTGACTTTTCACGTCGTTTAATTTCCATTAAAAATTTCTACATCAACATAGAAATTCCTGCATATATTGACAGCAAATGAGTATTTTCCCTCTTATAGGTAGGCCTAAGTAACAAGTTTTTTTTAATTATTTTTAACTGCTAGTTGGTTAGCTAGTTGCCAATGGTAAAAACGAACAAAAACTTGTTGAGATTCTCAGTGAATTAATGTCATTTAATGTCACTAACGAGTTTAATTTTACCGTTAAAAAAGTACTGAAATATGGATTAATATATGTATATATATATATATATATATATATATATATATATATATATATATATATATATATATATATATATATATATATATATGAGTGACCGGATCTCATAGAGGGGGAAAAAAATGTCGGAATCTTGTTCGTCTGGACCCCACAAAACGATTCCCCTTTCCAGATATTGAGAGAGCCGAAATTTGAGCTCGATTAAACGACGTTAACCCGTGCCGCTCGTCGCTCAAAGTTTGAAAAAATCCAAATTTTTGGCCAAAAAGCTGACATATGGAGCCATAACTCCAGAACGGTAAATAATAGAAACACGTTTAATATCTCAAAAGAAAGCTAATGTTGTTCTTCAAAATTTATGTTCTATACATAATTGTTGTTATTTTAAGTCAAACCGAGTTACAACAGCCTTTAGCCCCAAAAAACGTGACCTGATACCACTAGGAGCATACTTCGTATATTTTGTTATTAAGTGATAAATTTTGCTTTTTTTTGGTATATTTTTGAGTTTAAAGTAGAAATATAATAAAAAAAAACAAGTAATACTGATAAGTCTAATGACATTTTTTATTTTAAAATATAAAAATTAGGTATATAATACATACAAAACAGACATAGAAAAGATACAGACGTAGTACCTACATGAGTTGATAGTTTTACATAGTTATCTAATGTATTCTAGAGCTTTTGTTAAAGTAGTTTTTGAAACGTCAGGATATAATGCTCGGCATTTACTTACAACTTGCAGGACATATTGCTTTTGGTCTTCATCTTTTGTCAGAAGGTCGTTAAAGTCGTTTATTAATTTAACACCACGCTCAGCCATATCATTAACTACTTTTAATGTTCTGACAATTTTCAATCCTTCTTGGAAGTCATTATTTTGAGGCCAGGTGTTTGGATGTTGTCTTAGGAAATCTGTTTTTATATTAAATTGGTAAAAGAATGTAAACGTTTCTTTGGTAAGTAAATTTACCAATCCTCCATCAACTACCTCTTTTAAGTTTTCTTTCCTAACTTTCGGATTTACAACCCTAACGTGCTGTGATGGTTCATCTGTGCTACTGAGCAATTTATTAGCCATTAACAACTTTTCATCGTCTGTAATGGTGGGATCAAAAAACGATAATCCCACCAACTTTGCATTCAAATACCACAAATGGTTCGAAAATTTGGTCAGGGCTATTTCTGCAATGTCGTTGTCACATTCTTTATAGTCTAACAGACTATGCAAAATACCTAAATCTTGCTTTGGTGCAAGATGAGCTTTTGGGGCATTGAACCAAGCTTTACAATAAATTTTAAGCAGTAAATAGCCTCTGCCATCCACCTAGCGTGATGAATGGCTCCTGGAGTTCTAAAACCCACAACATTGCCGTCTAGTGATCCAACAAATACGAAAACCAACTGCAATAGCTCCTTGTAGTCATATCTGGGGTGGCTCTCAGTTAATTTGGTCTCGAATTCAGCAGTAACATTTGCACTTACTTCTGGAGTTAGCTGCTTTTGTATTAGATTGTCACTGATACCTGTGTCGTATTTTCCTTTGTCTATCTTGGGCCACGCAGTGAGGAATCTCTTGAAAATGTCTGGATGAGGTCCAGTGGTTGATCCCATTTTTGTGTCGAATACGCCTCTTAACAGAATTTCCAAGATATGGTGACGGCAAGCTAGGTATAACAATTCTCTTCCTAACATTTGCTCCAATATGACGCATGCTCCTTTGAGTCTTCCCGTGTTGGATGCTGTAGTGTCGAAGCACATCGCCTTGACGGTGTTGTGAAGACCCCATTCATGTAGGCATTCATATACGGCTACGGCTTGCTCCTCTCCAGAGCTGTTTGCTGTTACAGGAACTCCCAGCAGCTGTTCCTTTTCGCCATATGAAATAGCTGTAGCTATTCGCTCACATTGTTCATTTTTTTAAAAACACTCGGTAAAAGTTTACCGTCCCAATGGACAACCACGGGCTCTTTTTCAGGAATGTTTACTTTATCAAAATTTTTTTTATTATATTGTTCTCTGAACATTTGCCTTCTATAATGTAATAAAGTTTTCGAGACTTTGTACTCAAGAGAGTCAAGGTTTAGTGCTTCTAGAGTAGCTATTAAAATTCTCGTGGCATTTCTGTCGGATACCTTACATCGATCTAATAAAATGGACAATTTCATGTTTAAAATCTCTTTAACGCCCCTTGCAAATGAAACTTTCATCCTCTTGCTCTCAGATGGTCCTGGATCTTCTGCAGCTTCTTCAGGGATGTCCATTTCCTCCAAGCTCTCAAGTTCCTGGTAGATGCTGTCCTCTTCAGTGTCTTCTTCTCCTTCTTCGAACTTGTCTTCATCATCCGTCTCTAAGAAGCAAACAAAAAAAAGAGAAAAAAAAAAAGACTATAAAAACTTGTCGTTTTAGCAGAATAGTAATAATACATAGGTGCTAAATTACCTACTTCTAATTATCAAAAGGTATTATTTAAAAAATATAAACTCAATCATAAAGATGCCAAATCATGCTCTCATGTACAATTTTCTTTCAATTATAAGGAAACTATTTACTTATTTGTTTATCTATTTTTTAGAATACTAATAATAAAAAAAAACTCACCAATATCAAAAGTTGCTTCTTGGATTTGTCGGTTCATTTTTGCAAGTTCCTTTTGCACCTTGATTTCTTCAGCTCGAGACAACTTGAGATCCACTCCAGTCATGGAACCTGGGCGGCCCTTGTGCCTCTGTTTTACGAGAAACGCCTTATCTTCTTCCGATTTCATCAGAGCCAAGGCATCTTGTTGAGCAATATCAAAGAGATCATCCAACTTTTCAACAAACTGTTTAAATTTGTTCTTGGCCGTTTTCGATGTTTTCTTTCGGTCTTTTTGAAGAGTTCTCCACTCGGCGTGAAGTTTTTCCAGCTTAGTAATTGCATCTTGCTCATGTTTAGTCGGGATTCGAGCTTTCTCCCAAAAAATGAACACTTCTCATATTGTAAGTTTTGCTGATTCTCTTACAGTTAATTTGAGGGTAGTTTACAACCGGTGATCTGGTGAATGGGATAGCCTACAAGAAATATTTTATCCTTGGTCCGGCTTTGTACACCTGATGTGGATGCCATTTCAGAGGCCAATAGGTAAATAAGAGTTAACTTGGAAAATGAAACAAAATATATTGCGAACTTTAATTTCAATAAAATGTTTTCAAATGTCTTTTAAAATAATACTATAATAGTTATAAAAACAATAACACACACACTTGGAAAATTAAAAAAAAAAACGTTAAAATATCTTCACTAGATAATTGTTCGATCTAACCAGCTCAAAGGCACTTTAGAAACTAAACTGAATAAATAAAAGGTCGGTTGTACGCTGAAGTAAAATCACCATCCCTAAAATAGAAATTAGATTCACCCTCCTTTTTACCTGTCAAACGGGTCTTTCTTTGGTAAACTAGTTAGGTAATCCCCATATAATAAAAGATTAAATTTGAACAAAAGGCTCTTTATGTTTGAAAATTGAGTTCCAAAATACTTTTTAACAAAAAAATGTTAATTCCGAGACACATTATGTAAAAACCCGTAAAATTCTTAGAATACTCCCAAACTGGCTCCTACTGGTACCAGGTCACGTTTTTGGGGCTAAAGGCTGTTGTAACTCGGTTTGACTTAAAATAACAACAATTATGTATAGAATATAAATTTTGAAGAACAACATTAGCTTTCTTTTGAGATATTAAGCGTGTTTCTATTATTTACCGTTCTGGAGTTATGGCTCCATATGTCAGCTTTTTGGCCAAAAATTTGGATTTTTTCAAACTTCGAGCGACCAGCGGCACGGGTTAACGTCGTTTAATCGAGCTCAAATTTCGGCTATCTCAATATCTGGAAAGGGGAATCGTTTTGTGGGGTCCAGACGAACAAAATTCCGACATCGATTTTTTGCGGTCACCCTAATATATATATATATATATATATATATATATATATATATATATATATATATATATATATATATATATACATATATATATATATATATATATATATATATATATATATAATATATATATATATATATATATATATATATATATATATATATATATATATATAAATATATATATATATATATATATATATATATATATATATATATATATATATAAATATATATATATATATATATATATATATATATATATATATATATATATATACACAGTAGAATCTCGATTATCCGAAATAATATGGACCAAAGTGATTTCAGATAATCGAAATTTCGGTTAATCCGATTTTTTTTTTTTAAATAGAAGTTTAGAATGAATACAACATTGCAGATTAACTTAAAAGCATTTATACGATATGCTATTATGTACATAGGTATTTATTAAACCAAAAAATAGAACAATTAGTTTACTTATTTTATGTATATGTAAGGAAAATCGAAAATAAAACAGTTTCATTCTTAACTTTAATGTCTTAAAAATGAGGTAATTTTTAACTGCACTCGTTTTACGTTAGTTCTGTTTTTAGCTGCAATGTCTCTCCAACGTTTGATAAGCAAAACGTCCGCGGTGGTTGCATTTTCTTGTTATTCAACAAAAGTTAACGCTTTTTCTAGGGCCTCTAGTCCTTCTGAATGTGACATTTTTACTGGAATATTGTCACTGGCTTCTACTTCGTTATCATCATCGTCATTACTGTCTATTTTATTAGCAGTTTTGCATATACTTTTAATTAATTCTTAGTCAGTCATTTCATCTTCCACACTATCACCGTTTAACCATTCACAAACAACGGTTTCCGTAACACTTTCACATCCTGATATTCTTATAATAATTTGATGTAAACTTTTATTATCTTCTGTTTCTGCCTCTGAGTAATGTCTCTCCTCTTGTGGAATCTATTTTGACCCAGATTTTTCCAGAGTACTACTCTTTACTTGATTCCAGGCTGAAGCTATCCAATATATAACATTTTTCAAATTTATCTTTTTTAGACAATCAGTAAGATTGCCACCTTCATCTACTTCTTCTAAAATATGCTCCAATAACAAACGCCTGTAATTGCGTTTTAAATTTTCCAGTACACCCTGATCCATAGGCTGAATGAGAGAAGTTACAGCAGGAGGCAAAAACCTTGCTTTTATTTCCCCACTTTTAAGTTGCTCCGCACTTGGGTGAGTGAGGGCATTATATTTAAACCGTGCACATCTACCCGATGCCTCAATTTCTGTCTAAGATAGAGAGGACAACCCGTTGCCACGACTCTATGAACAAACACCACCATGTGCATTTTTCACCTACTAAACATATTGAGCCAGCCCAGCCCTACCAATTGAGGAGAAACATGATCTCTCTTCCGCAATCCACAAATAAACCTAACACAAGAGTTCTGAATCTTTTGTATTCTGGAACTGGAACGAACATCGAGACATGACCCAAAAACCACATCCACATAATTAACATGACTCAAGACAATAGTTCTATTCCGATATAAGCTCCTTAAAGTTGTGTATGCCTTCTGTATTATAAGCTTGACATGACCTCTAAACCGCAGGTCCTTGTCAATCACAAGCCCAACACTTTTTACAGTTTCCCTTAGTTGGACAGGAACACCATCCAGAACAACATCCAAGTCAAGTTTTCTCGATCTATATTTAAGATAGGCTTTTGTTTTTTTTTGGCATTTTAATTTCACTTCCTAGCAGAACCAAAGTGTATTTTATTGATGTTCTGTTTATTTTACGTTCCCCGAGTGCTTCCTTTCCTGCATTTATAATGTTATCCTTGATTTTTCTCCAACTGTCTTCTATGTCTTCTTCCTCTACCACTGGGTTCGTTCTGCAATCTTGTCTGGTAGAGATTTTTTTATTGAATTGTCTTGTAAGCTTTCTACCTTTGTCTTTGTTTCGTAAACTGTTAGGCTTGTTTTTTGAGGTCTCTTTATTGTCATTCTCATTTTTCCCAATACAAGACTGTGATCACTTCTTACATCTGCAAAACATAAACATCCTATGCCTAATATTTGCTTATAATATACTTCTCTATTAGAATGTAATCTATGATTGATCTATCTCCTCTCGTATTTTGAAACGTATATTTATGCTGTTCTTTATGTTTAAAGAAGATGTTATTTATTCGGAACTCATTTTGTGCGGAGAAGTTTATCACAAATTCGCCATTCTCATTCGTCACATTTTCATTGCACCTCTGTTTCACTCCCGGTACTATCATGTTCCCTACTCGTGCATTAAAGTCCCCCATTATGATAATTACTTCTCTTTTTGAGACTGCATCAATTATCTCTTGTAGTTTTTCGTAGAATTTTGTTCTCTCGTTTTCAGGTTTGCAGTTTTTTAGACTGCATATTCCAATGATGTTAATGTTTTGATTTTCTGATTTACGTTTTGTTACTATTATTCTTCCTGATATGTATTTATATTCTTGGATGTTCTGAGTTAGCTTACTGTGGATCATCACCCTCTTTTGCTCTGTTATTCCTTTCGACCCCGCTATATATTAAAAGGTATTCACCGAGCCACACTTGCTCTTTCTCCTTCTTTTTTGTTTCCTGTACTTCGCATATTTCTATCTTTTATTTATTTATTTATTTACTGCACTTTACAGATTGATCACAGAGATCTTTCCAGTTACAAAGTACTAGAACTTAAATTAACTTAATTTAAATAATATTACATAATAATCTACATACACTCAAAACAACGCACGCAATTTAGTTTTGAAAAGACTGCACTTATCATTAAATATATCTACACTATTCTGGATTCCATTGTATAGCATGCAAGCATTATACAATGGAGATCCCAGGTGATGATTATTATGGGCTACATCTGATATATAGAAAGTGCTATGATTTCTTGTGGTGTACGTTGGCACACTAAAATATAAGTTGGATAGAAATGCCGGGTCATCAATGAGACCATTCGCTACTTTGTACAAGTAGAACATGCAATATTGTTTTCTACGTTTCTCTAAGGTTACCATCCCATAGCGTTCGTGCAACAGTGTAGAAGAAATCATAGAGTTATATGAACCGGTTTGTTTATAATGCATCTAACGCATCATTTTATTCTGTATCAATTGAAGTGTTCGCTTGTGACAATTATAAAAGGGTGACCATAGTATACTCGCATATTCTAATATACTTCTAACATAGGATATGTATAGCTGTTTTATGCAATTTGTACTTCTAAAATCTTTTGTGCTTCTGACAATTAAGCCATGCATTTTGTTCGCTTTACTTGCTGTATAACTTACATGATAGTTAAACGTCAATTTGGAATCAAAAATCACCCCTAAGCCCTTTATCTTATCTTCATACAAAAGTGGGACATCCTCAATACTATATGTAAACTTTATCGGCTTGAGTTTTCTAGTATAAGAAACAACAGTACACTTACTTACACTAAAGTAAATCTTATTGTCAATTGTCCATTTTACAACGTTGTCTATATCATTTTGCAAAATCCGGCAGTCAGTAGGCGATCTGATTTCATAATAAAGTTTTAAGTCGTCAGCAAATAACATGCAGGATGCATTCTTAACTACACCAGTGATGCCGTTGATATAGAGTGAAAAGAGCAGAGGCCCTAAGTTGGACCCCTGCGGAATCCCGGATGTAGGTGCAAAAGGTTTGGACTCATACCCCTTTATCTTTACTACATGTTCACGATTATAAAGGTAAGATTTTAAAAACTCAATTAAATTCACGCGGAATCTAAAATACTTCTCCAGCTTATTCAACAATATCGCAAATGAGACCTTATCGAATGCCTTTTCAAAGTCTGTATATACAATGTACATTTGGCCGCGCCGATTTAAGACATCTGACGTTGCCTGCGTTATCTTTTAATTTACAATATGACTAAAATCGAAAATACTAAGCACTCTTATACATAATTGAAGACTATTGCATACCTAGAATATATTCTATAAAATGTAATCCCATATTTCTAATTAAATTTAATATATACATATTAACAAGCATGTATTGGCAGTAATTTACTATGACGTGATACAGTAGGCTACACATTGCTTATCGCTAAATATTTATGAATCTACAGCAATATTTTTAAATGTGTATTAAATTACTCTGGCAAATTAACATTTTCGTCAATATTTAAACAAGTTTTAAGGTAAATTCGTTGTATATAAACAGATTAGATGCTTATCATTCTTACTTACCTGATTTGCAAAATGATGAAACGTAGTACGTTAGAAATAGAATCACAGAGCATTTTTCACAAACTCACCGCAGAATTAAAAAACAGTGGATATGAAGAATGGAGCGAATTCCACAGGAATGTTTTTTAGGTTTATAAGAGCTCTCTACCTCTAAGGTGAAAATTAAGTCGTCTTATGTAAAGTTGCTAGAGACTGTTCTTTGGAATTGCGAAAGAATTTTGCTTACTTAACATATAGAAAAAGGATTCACGACTAATTTTGAAAAGTTTGCAGAAGAATGATTCGAAATTTAAAGCAGATCATTACAGAAAACAACAGAATTCACAGGCAGTCAAAACTTTGCTATTGTAATACAGCTGCAGAGTTCACAAGGCTTTCACAGTATTACCGAAAGTTGTGAATTCAAGTTATCCTTCCTATAGCCCTAGTAAAATATCCTGCTACTTCTTTTTGTTCAAATATTTGAAGAAAAACGTTAGAAGCTGAAAATTTTCCTCAGTCGATAGGTTGAGAGCCCCTGTAGCGTCACAGTAAACATACTACAGTAGCGAAACTGAGCTCCAATTTGGGGACGAGATTTTGACGGCGCGGGCGTCGATGGGTCCTTTTTCAAAATGGCCACTCAGTGTTTACATCCGATCTCGGAATGTGTCTTTGGAAATGTATTGTCCATCGCTTCTTGATGTGACTACAGTTTATATGAATATAAAGACAGAAGGAAAAGAGAGTTTGTAGAAAAAGAGAATTAAAAACGTTTGTAAGTGAAAAGAATCGAAAAGGTTGAGAAACAATTTATATAATCATGGGGAAAGGAGGTTATTGTTGTGCCGTTGAGAATTGCAATATTCCATATAATTATTTTCGCAAATTATTTGCTCGAGTCACACTTTTTTATGCTCTAAAATTTGCAAATAAGAAATTTCTAACTCAATCAGGGCGCGCTAAGACTATTATTCTAACATAACTAAATTTAATTATGCTTTATTTACATGACATGTAATCATCAGCAGTATTATCCGTCAAAGTTTAAGTTGCTGCATTAATGATTTTTTTTTTTGCAGTTCCTCTGTTTTTAATTGAAACAGTGATTTCATAGAAATCATGGTTGGAGTTGTTGATTATTTTAATAAATCTCTATTGCTTGCTTTCACAAGACAACTTTTCACTATCTTAAATGCATTTTTGAAAAAATACATATGCATGAAACAATATTATCATTACTAATGTACATTTTGTTTAGGCGCATTTGCTCAAGAGATGGCCTTCCAGGGAACCTTGATTGATTTAATAAAACGTTCGTATTGGTAGAGTGATTTGGTCATTAAAGCTTGAAATTTATTTCTAAACTTAGTTCGGCTGGTTATTTAAAAATCCTGACGTGATTGCTCAATTCTGACCTCGGATTCGGTTTCAGCGCCCAAAAATACATATAGGTATAGCGACCTGTTCGGTAGTGAAAAACTTTTTTTATGTGCCTGTGTAATTTCTTTATGATTAATAAATAATCCTCCAAATTCTGGTTTTTAGAAAGATTTATTTTTGTGTAAACTAGTATTCAGTTATTTAAAACTATTTATATTTGATAAATTATAAATAAAACATATTATTTTTTTCTAAAAGGTATATTCTCAAGAGGCTTCTAGTTTTCAATAACTTCATCTGAATTAATTGTTTCACACACCTATTCTAATAATAAACCTGATAAATTTAACACTGTTTAATTGCAAGTACAATTAATACTCTGAAAGTAACTTTTTTTTTTCTATTTTTCTCTATAAATTACATTGCTCCGTTTTCATGCCAATCTTTCAAAAGTTTCTGCGAATATATTGTAAGGAATATAGAACCTATAACAACATATTTATTATTTTCAAATTTTAGACAGTATATTTTATTTTCTTATAAGCTGGGTTTGAAAGTTTAAATATTAAGTGTCATGTTGAGATCACAAAACCACAGACGATGTGTGCCAGAGGGTAAAATGTTCTGAAAATAAGTTCGTTAATTGGACAGTACACCTAATCGAAGTCCATTTTGATGGTAATTATGGTTACTATTAAAATTCTGAAGATTTAGTTACCTGTTATTAATATTCCTCCTATAAAGAAATTATTTCTATTGTTGTATATCTATACTATAAATTAAATATAGTTATTTTCCTTTTAAACTGTAATTGACAATACTCAGTATATATGAGTCAATCATTTCTCCTAATGAAGCTAAGGTGGTTAGCGAAACGCGCGTCGAGTGCAAAAATAAAGTGTTTGGTGTAGTGGTGATATATACTGAGTAGTGTCATTGTGCCAAAGAATCCACATTCCCAATATAGTTGTAATTGACAAGTCAGCTTGGTCATAACTAAGTATTGTATGTAACTATAATTAGGAAATTACTGTATTGACTCTTTGATCTAAATATTAATTCATTGTAAATAAAAGCAAGCGTTAATTACATTATCAAAAAGCAATACAGATAACGGAACATAAAAAGGTATAGAACCTCTAAGAATCATTCACATAGAAAATAGATGTCTATACATATACGTTCATAATTCATTAATAATATTATATTAACCTTTCTCGAAGTTACACAATATAGTTTTGTAGTTTAAGAAAAAATAAGTACCAAAAAAGTAGATACAGTGTTTTTTAATTAACGAGAGATCTATCACACCAAACAACACAACACTGCTTAGAAAAAAATGCTCTTATTTTAGAAGATGTTGACATCTTAGTAATGACAATTAAAATTAGATTAATTTAGTCCTTAAAAACATCTTTAATCACAAATTTACTTGAAAAATGATGTAAATAAAACTTTAACCTCAAACAGTGACGTTTAACTTTGATAGACTTTTCAATTTTTGGATAGGGTTATTAAAAACTGAAGTTGAATATGAAGAATTCCATCAAATACCTTCATATCAAGTTTTTCACCTGTATTCATTTATTTTCTAACAAAGTGCTCCATTTTTTTTTTATATTACTCATGCTGCATTAACCTTTATATTACTCATGCTGTATTAAATAACAAATCAAAAATTTTCAAACATTTCATATCTATGATTTTGAATGATAAAACTTTGCACAACTTTATTTGTATTTCAAATCTCGCGCTGGTCCACTTTTAACATGGCGGATTGCCACGTGACCTTCTGAAAACGAACCTGATTTTCCTATGCGATTATCCTTGAGTTTCGCTACTGTATAGTGTGTTTACTGTGGTAGCGTCCTATATGTGAGGCGTAAAAAAATATTTTTTTTTTTTGGTTGAAATGAAGCAACTTGAAAAAAGCTGTCCTAAGTGTATTATTGTAAGCGCTAAGTAAATAGAGGAATATTTTTTTATGGATTATGAATTTTCCTTCATACCTAGAGAGATAACTTCGTACAGACAAGTTTTTTATTGAGATGCACTGAGAGTTAGTGTCACTCAACGTCACTAATAAGATTAATTTTACAGTAAGAAATGTATTGAAACATGACTTAAGTTATGTATATTATTTGTAGTATAACAGATATAAATTATCTGGAGTAGATTGCAATTTTCATAACCTGATTGTCAAATAGCAAGTTTTCAACATCAGTTTTAAATACTTATAGTTGCAAAACCGCATAACGGGTACTGATTATCTTGTCTGCATTAAAGCACTCGTTTTCTTTAAACTTATATAAATAAGTTCCCTTTTTTATTAGCCTAGCACATCTACAATATCAAAAATAGTATCGAAAATGCCCAAAATAACAAGGAGAACAGAAATTGAATCAAGGAGTAAAATAGATAATGAGGCAAAGAAAAGAAATGGTTAATAAAACTACAGATGAATACATAACTATAAATACGGAGATATCTAAGGAAATTAGAAAAAACAAAAGACAAAAAAACACAGAAGAAATTAAAAAAGTTGTAGAACAAAATGAGAGCTCAAAAGTTTTAAGAAAAAAGAACACAATAGGAAGGAAGGACATATGCAAGATTAAGGACATGTATAGTAATATAATAACAGACAAAAGAGATATTTTAAAGATCATCGAATTATTTTATCAACAATTATATACCTTACAGACCAAAAATCAACATACCAAAAGTCCTAAATCAGAGGTCAGAAGAGATCACAGAAGAAGAAATCACATCAGCCATGAAGCCCCTAGTGAAGACAATATTCTAATAGAGGTAATTAAACAAGGAGGACAACAAATTACCAAAGCTGAAAAAATATTATTTAATAAATGCCTCCTGGAAGGAATAACTCCATCGCAATGGAATAACGCAACTATTCATACATATAAAAGGAGAAACTTCAGGCCTTACAAACTATCGACCCATTGGCACCTGAGTCATATATACAAATTATTTACTAAAATACTTACCAAACGTCTAACAAATAAATTTGAGTATTCTCTTTCAAAAGAACAGTCAAGTTTCCGCACAGGGTATGGAACAAACGACCATCTGCTTACAGTTAAAGTCCTCATAGAAAAATGAATATAATAAGCCTCTGTTGCTTATATTCGTGGACTTCGAAAAGGCTTTGGATACTGTAAACAAGCAGATACTCTTGGAAGCGCTTGCTAAATATCACATTGATCATCGATACTCCAATGTAATTAAATACGAGGCTGGTTTGAAAAGTCCGTGCAAAAATAAAAACTACTTATGTGTTTGGGGTAAACCTTTTTTATTTTTCGACATAGTCTCCTTTTAGGCTTATACACTTCGTCCAACGATGTTCTAGTTTGTTGATCCCTTCCAAATAATAGGATTTGTCCAAGTCTGCAAAATATCCATTAGTGTCTGCAATCACCTCCTCGTTTGAATAAAATCTTTGTCCCGCCAGCCATTTCTTCAAATTGGGGAACAAATAGTAGTCCGAGGGAGCCAAGTCTGGAGAATAGGGGGGATGTGAAACGAGTTGGAATCCTATTTCCATTAATTTTGCGACCACAACTGCTGAGGTGTGTGCTGGTGCGTTGTCGTGATGGAAAAGGACTTTCTTATGTGCCAATCGCGGGCGTTTTTCTTGCAGCTCGGTTTTCAAACGGTCCAACAACGATGAATAATATTCACCTGTAATAGTTTTATCCTTTTCCAGATAGTCGATGAGGATTATCCCTTGCGAATCCCAAAAGACAGTCGCCATAACCTTTCCGGCCGAAGAAACGGTCTTCGCCTTTTTTGGTGCAGATTCCCCCTTGGAAGCCCATTGTTTAGATTGTTGTTTGGTCTCAGGAGTATAGTAATGTATCCATGTTTCATTCACAGTGACAAAAACGACGTTTAAAGTCCTCCGGATTCTTCTGGAACAGCTGCAAACCATCCTTGCAACACTTCACACGATTCCGTTTTTGGTCAAGTATGAGCAATCGCGACACCCATCTTGCGGATAGCTTTCTCATGTCCAAATGTTTATGCAAAATATTATGTGCCCGTTCAGTCGAGATGCCCACAGCACTAGCAATCTCACGCACCTTAACTCTTCTGTCATCCATCACCATATCATGGATTTGATCAATGATTTCTGGAGTCGTAACCTCCACAGGCCGTCCAGAACGTTCAGCGTCACTTGTGCCCATATGGTCAGTCCGAAAATTTTGAAACCACTTATAAACTGTTCTAATCGAAGGTGCAGAGTCACCATAATGTTTATCAAGCTTCTCTTTAGTCCCCTGAGGCGTTTTGCCTTTCATAAAGTAATGTTTAATCACCACACGAAATTCTTTTTCGTCCATTTCTTGAAAATCACTCGACTTCCTTGATTCACACGAATGCCAAACACAAAGAAATAGACTAATATGGCTGAAACTTGGTGTACGTTCATTCAAGAAATGCTACTAACTAAACATCACCTCGATACGCGCCGGTGGTGCCATCTCTCGGACTTTGCACGGACTCTTCAAACCAGCCTCGTACATATATGAGAGACCAGCAAATTTTAAATCGACAGAGGAGTGCGCCAGGGTGATACTCTCCCAAACTTTTCGTTACACTTCTAGAAAGTATGTTATAATCAATAAACTGAGAAAAATGGAGCCTAACATTAACGTTGAAAAGTTAAATCACCTTTGTTTTGCCGTCAACATTATCTTAATCACAGACAATATGCAAGAAGCACAAACTATGCTGTACATGCTTCAAAAAGCTTCAGGAAGGGTTACTTTAAAAATCAATCTGTCCCAGACTCAGTTTATGATCTGTATTAAGCGACACCATAAAACTAAATAACGTGGAGATCGAGCAAGTACACAGTTGTAAATACCTAGGATATAAAATCAGCATAGGACGAGACAACCAAACACACGGCATACGGCAAACTGGGCTATATATTTAAATCTAGTCTTCTGAAGTATTTAAAAAAAAAAGGTTTTGACAGATGGGTACTATCCGCTCTTACTTACGTAACCGATACTCTCACATTGAGGAAGAAAACTATCAACAAAATATGTCATGCAAGGAAAAATGGAGACGACAATGTTACTCTTAGAGAGGAAATCACAATATCAAGAAAAGAACGATAGTAAAAGACGCTGTCAAATTCATTCTACATCTTAAACGAAACTGGGCTGGACATGTTGCTAGGTTTAAGGATGGACGATGGTAAAAAAAAATTATAGGAGAGGAAAAGAGAAAAATAGAGACTTTTAATGTATTTGTTTACTCTTATCATGCCAATCATGTACTGCATGTAGGCAAAGCCATGTACACAAATTATAACAAGTGGTTAAGATTCATTTTTATTAAAATTGAAATATCTTTACAAGCATAAACGGTAGCATTTTAAACAAACACTGAATTCATGCCAAGCGTAAACCGTTAAAAAAGATAATTTACGAAGGGGACAATTTTCTTTTTAATAAATGGAAATTGCCCGTGTATCGAGTTTTCTTTATGGGAAACGCATGCTGTTTAAACGGGTGAAAATTCCAATTACGTTATAGATATAATATGCTAATGGACTTCCAGCAAAAAGACAATTAAATTTGCATATAAAACGCATTGAAGAAAGCAGTTAATGTTGAAAAAGTGCGCTTATAGCGTGCTGCACATACTTCTTATGCCTTTGCGGAGGTAGGGTTGCCAATAATATTTAATTTCGTTTTTAGTGTTCCGTACGCAACACTAATAAGATCACTTCGGTGTCTGTCTGTCTGTCTGTCTGTCCGTCTGTCACACCCGATTTTGTCCGAAACTATTTGTCATAGAAAGTTGAAATTTGGTAATAATATAAGAATTGATGGCCTCATCAGAGCCATGTAGTTTTGAAAGTTAAATTTTGACTTAAGGGGTTAGTTTTGGGGGGTGAAATTGGAAGTGAAAAGAAAAATTTTTTACTGGATAATCGAGTGTGGTGTCAAATGAAAGCTTGTGAAAACACGAGTCAAAAATATATATATATATATATATATATATATATATATATATATATATATATATATATATATATATATAATGTAATACTTGCGCGCACTTTTCTTTGTATTATTTTTAAAAAATCGCGAAAAATCGCTGTCCACCCGCCTTATCTCGAAAAGTACTTATCAAAAAAATTTTGAAAAAATTCTGGAATATTCTCCACAGGGTGTAGATTAAACGAAAATTATCACGAGTGCATTACCTGTAATAATTTATCTGGTATATAAAGAAACAGAAATTTCAAGATCATCAATTTTCAGTAAAGATTGGAAATAAACCTTATTGAAAACTCATTTGGGGTGTGTTTTGTGAAGTCACTGATCATTTTATACTTCCGTTACAACATTTTTTATTTTAAAAGCAATCAACGTACGGAACACTAATTGCGCAAGTTCAACTTGACCGGTTATTAATAATTAACTCACATTCAAGAGGCGACCATAGCCTAGTGGTTAAGGTGTCTAGTTTCTACGCCAGCGACTCAAGTTCGTATCTCAGCTCGGGAAATAATAACAAGAAACCGGCCAAATGCAAGTCGGACTTGCTCAATTAGTGTTCCGTACGTTGATCGCTTTTTAAAATAGAAACATACCCCAAATAAGTTTACAACAAAAATTTTTTCCGATCTTTACTGAAAACTGATGACCTTGAAATTTTTGTTTTTTTATATACCAGATAAATTATTAAAAGTAATGCACTCGTGATAATTTTCGTTCAATCTACACCCTATGGACAATATTCCAGAATTTTTTCAAAGTTTTTCAATCAGTACTTTTCGAGATAAGGGGGGCGATTTTTCGCAATTTTTTAAAAATAATACAAAGAAGGGCAAGTATTACATTATATACGAGGCTGGTTTGAAAAGTCTGTGCAAAGTCCGAGAGATGGCACCACCGGCACGTATCGAGGTCATGTTTAGTTAGTAGCATCTCTTGAATGAACGCACACCAAGTTTCAGCCATATTGGTCTATTTCTTTGTGTTTGGCATTCGTGTGAATCAAGGAAGTCGAGTGATTTTTAAGAAATGGAGGAAAAAGAATTTCGTGTGGTGATTAACCATTACTTTATGAAAGGCAAAACGCCTCAGGAGACTAAAGAGAAGCTTGATAAACATTATGGTGACTCTGCACCTTCGATTAGAACAGTTTATAAGTGGTTTCAAAATTTTCGGACTGGCCATATGGGCACAAGTGACGCTGAACGTTCTGGACGGCCTGTGGAAGTTACGACTCCAGAAATCATTGATCAAATCCATGATATGGTGATGGATGGCAGAAGAGTTAAGGCGCGTGAGATTGCTAGTGCTGTGGGCATCTCGACTGAACGGGTACATAATATTTTGCATAAACATTTGGACATGAGAAAGCTATCCGTAAGATGGGTGCCGCTATTGTTCACGCTTGACCAAAAACGGAATCGTGTGAAGTGTTGCAAGGATGGTTTGCAGCTGTTCCAGAAGAATCCGGAGGACTTTAAGCATCGTTTCGTCACTGTGGATGAAACATGGATACATTACTATACTCCTAAGACCAAACAACAATCTAAACAATGGGTTACCAAGGGGGAATCTGCACCAAAAAAAGGGAAGACCGTTCCTTCGGCCGGAAAGGTTATGGCGACTGTCTTTTGGGATTCGCAAGGGATAATCCTCATCGACTATCTGGAAAAGGGTAAAACTATTACAGGTGAATATTATTCATCGTTATTGGACCGTTTGAAAACCGAGCTGCAAGAAAAACGCCCGCGATTGGCCCACAAGAAAGTCCTTTTCCATCACGACAACGCACCAGCACACACCTCAGCAGTTGTGGTCGCAAAATTAATGGGAATAGGATTCCAACTCGTTTCACATCCCCCCTATTCTCCAGACTTGGCTCCCTCGGACTACTATTTGTTCCCCAATTTGAAGAAATGGCTGGCAGGACAAAGATTTTATTCAAACGAGGAGGTGATTGCAGACACTAATGGATATCTTGCAGACTTGGACAAATCCTATTATTCGAAAGGGATCAACAAACTAGAACATCGTTGGATGAAGTGTATAAGCCTAAAAGGAGACTATATCGAAAAATAAAAAAGGTTTACTCCAAACACATAAGTAGTTTTTATTTTTGCACGGACTTTTCAAACCAGCCTCGTATATATTTTTGAAACTTTCATTTAACACTGACTGACTCGATGACTTGACAAAATTTTTTTTTTCTATCTGCCGATTTCACTCCTAAAATTAACCCCTAAAGTCAAACTTTAACTTTTAAAACTAGACAGCTCTGATGAGGCCATCAATTCCTATATTAGTGTGACAAGTGGACAGACAGACGGACACCAAAATGATCTTATAAGTGTTTCACACGAAACATTAAAAAAATAAATAATTAATAAAATAAAATATCAGGTGTTTCGGTTAATAATGTCGATTTTTTCGCAACATTTAACCGTTTATTTCCATCACAAAATGAATTACCATAATAATCAAAGTATTGGCCATCGTTAGCTATGACTTTTTCCCATCTTTCTGTCAAAGAATGGATTCTGCACCAGAAGAACTTTTCATCTTTTGAGGCCAACCATTCATCAAGCCAACTTTCCACTTCTTCGTAAGAATGTTAGTGTTGTTGTCTGAAGGGGCTAAGTCCGGTGAATACGGCGGGTGGGGTAGAACGTCCCATTTGATGTTTTCCAAGTAGTTTTTAACACTTTTGCAACATGTTGCCGAGCACTGTCATGTTGAAAAATGACTTTATCGTGTGTGTGTTTGGGCGTATTGTGATCGTTTTTCCTTCAATGCTCGGTTCGACTTTATCAATTGTTATTGGTATCGATCGCCAGAAATCGTTTCACCAGGTTTCAGCAGTTCGTAATACACAGCTCCTCTACTATCCCACCAAATACACAGCAAAGCTTTCTGTCCCTGTATATTGCGCACTGATTGTGATGCTGAAGGCTAGCCTGGGTCTACCCAAGTTTTTTGGGTTGGAGTATGTTCGCCATAAGCTTCAACTAACAATCGATAACTTTCAGCAGCCGTTTTCTTCAAATAAAAGAAGGTTATTAAACTTCCCCACAAAAAGTTTTTTTCTGGTACGAAACAAGACATATTCAAAGCTATGAAGAACTATGTTTTTCGCACAATGACAATTAATAACAAAATGGCTTTTGATGGCGTATGTATACCTTCCAAAACGCCACAGATGTCACTAGTCTATACCAACAAGTGTATTAGTAACGCCATCTCTTTAAAAAATCAACATTATTAACCGAAACACCTATTAAAAATTTACAAAAGGACGGTCGCTTCTCCCAGGAAGGCAATGGCAAACCACCCGTAGCATCATGCCTAGTAAAGCCCCCTCACTTTACCTGTTCGGAATCGGCATTAAACTATAGGTCCCCTTTGTATATGGAAAAGGCACCAACCACAGGCAAAAGTAAGAGGGTCGCCTACAATAGTATCGGACATGGTACTTCAAGAAGAAGACGAACTCACATTCAAATCTAATAAGTACGAGTAGAGACCGCATTATATGCATTTGCCTATTTTCATATGCATTTGCATATTTAGACCATTCTCACCGATTATTGCATATTTTACCCTAAATCTAGTAATGATGCACATTTTCCCAATATTTACAATATTTCTCGGTATTACTAGGCAATTGAATTGCTCAGGGTATTGTTAATGTCGCCGTCTGGAACCGATCTTATCGCCGGGACATTACCTGCAATAGTCTAAACATCGATTAGGTTATAGTGCCAAGGAAATACCCAAAATTATGACGGTATTTTATTCCTTAGTTTCTTGGTCGGGATATTTAGTGATAAGTAGTCTTTTTGCAATTTTTAACGTGTTGTGTTAAAGTTTAACGGATACCATGCCACCTGCAAAAAAAGTGTCTCTTCGTGGGTAGCTGATTATCCTGGAACATTTACATACGACGGAAATGTTTTATATTGTCGAGTTTGCGAGAAAAATGTTTCGTGCACAAAAAAGCTTCAAATTGACCAGCATGTCAAGACAACTCTTCATATCGCAGGATTGCAAAAAAAAGGCCCACGACAACAACTTATAACAGCAGCAAGTAGCAGTGATTCCACTTCTATAGACAAACAAAAAAAAACACTTTAGCATGGATTTATGTGAAGCATTGCTTGCAAGTAATATTCCTTTCCACAAACTTACAAATCCTACATTCAAAGATTTTCTGCGAAAATATTGCTTCAATCAAAAAATACCAGCCGAATCAACACTGTGTAAAAATTACATACCAACAATTTACCATCATGTTCTGGAAGAAATACATAATAAACTTAAGGATGACATTATTTGGATTTCAGCTGATGAAACTACCGACAGTTGTGGTCGCTATATTGCGATTTTAATTGTGGGTGCATTAAGATTAGAGCCTTCTTCTTCCTATTTGGTGGCCTGCAAAGAACTTGAAAAGACAAATTATTCTACGATCGCCAGATTTGTGAATGAGGGTATTAAAAAAATATTTCCTGAATCTTCTGCAGATGAAAGAGTGTTTATATTTCTCTCAGATGCTGCTGCTCCCTATATGAACTCCCTATATGAACAAGGCAGCCAAAGTCCTCCAAGTATTTTATCCAAATTTAATTCATGTGACGTGCTTTGCTCATGGACTCGCTGAAGAAGTACGATCCACGTTTGGAAATGTAGATAGATTGATTTGGTCAGCAAAGAAAGTGTTTCTTAAGGCACCTGCTCGCAATAACGCCTATAAAGAAAAACTGTCAAATGTGCCTTTACCTCCCGAACCAGTGGTAACTCAATGGGGAACATGGATTGAAACTGTACTATTTTACAATGAACATTTCGAGGCCATCAAAGGTGTAGTAAATGATTTCGATAGTGCAGAGGCTATGGCAGTTCGTCAATCCAAGGAAGCATTTAATGATTCTGATATTATAAAAAAAAAAAACATAGCTTTGATTAGCACTCACTTTTCCCACATACCTGCGGGTATTAAAAAGCTTGAAACCCGAGGTTTGGCGTTGACCGAATCAATTCAGTTAATGAATAAAATCCGTGAAATAAACTCAACATTGCCAGATGTATTCTCGCGTAGAGTTAAAGAAAAGTTTGAAAACATTTTGTGCACTAACCCATGCCTTGAACCTTTGTGTCAAATTGATAGTTTTATTAATGGGACGGGTGAACTTTTGCCCGAAACAATAAGTGCTAACATAGCACCCAAATTCAAATACTGCCCACTTACCTCAGTGGATGTGGAATGGTCTTTTTCCACTTATAAAAATATTTTAAGTGATCGAAGACACACTCTTACTACCCAACATTTGGAACAATACCTTATTGTTTACGTGTACAAGAATACAAATGTTAAATAATTTTTAAAAATGTTAAATAATTGTTAATTAAATTTAAACGTCGTCGATAACTTGTTAATTTTATGCTGATTTTGAAATAAAAAACTAAAAATTACTACTTTTTTTATTATTTAATATTGCATATTTTGACTCTTTTCGTGCAAATTTTAAGCATTTTTCATGCATATTTGCATGCATATTTCAAGATTTTTTTGTTGCATATAATCCGGTCTCTACTAATAAGAAATGCTGGTTATTGTCTTTCAAATCAAGACAAATAAATTGCAAAATTAGTTAAAGAATTTTATGCACGACGTTTCACGAAAACTACAATTTTAAAATAGCCCAATGGACAATTAAAAGAAGTGTTTAGTGTAAAACATTAAAGATGATACAGATCGATAATTTAAAGAAAAGCAAATTCAAAAGTACTTTCAAAAGCTAGCGCCTAATGACCGTTTAAAAAGCAACATCACTCCTAAAGTACGCAATATTTCTTCCATAAGTATTTAACTCGTCGTAAATCCGAGGTTTCTCTCTCCATAAAGAGCCGTCTATGAAATCATAAAGACTTGTAACTACTTAAAAAGCTACTTTACAATCGTTACTTAGTTGCTACTTAGAAATTATTTTTTACTTTTACGGAATTTAACTGTCTCATTATACAGTTTACAGGTCAAGTAAAAACGTGTCATCTATAACTTGCGGTCGGCAAAAAACTCCTTCCTTTTTGGGGTTATTGTTGGCACCTCTAAAAAACTAGTCAACGAGGGATACCAAGAAAGATACTGGGATATGCCGATGATATTATTCTAATATCACAATCGGAACACGGCCTACAAAGAATGCTCTATAAAATTAATAAAGCAAATAATGAAATTCCCATATCTTGAAGTACTAATTAGTAGCTACGGAGGAAAAACAGGAGAAGTGAGACAACAAACAAATAATGCAGCAGCAATATCAGGGACTCTCAGAGATGTAGTGTGGAAAAACAAAGATCTAAGTGTAGAAGCAACAACAAGAATAATAGAACTTCCGTTAGACCCATACTGGCTTATAGCATAGAAACACGTGCAGACACAAACAAAACCAAACAGCTACTAAGAACAAATGAAATGAAAATACTGAGAGCAATAACAGGAAAAAGTTTATTAGACAGGGTGAGTAACAACACCATAAGAGAACAATGCAAGGTAGAGGATATTTCTGAGGGTCTCATAATGGGTAGTCCACTTAGCCCGCTTTTAGCAGAAATTTTTATGGACAACCTAAAAAACAAATACATCGACAAGAATTTAGCACATCATTTTTGTATTGGTACCGATATGTAGACGACATCTTTGCTTGTTTTAATGGTACAGAGCGTCAACTTGACAATGTTTTTAACTATATAAACTCAATATATAAAAATATTAAATTCACTATGGAACTAGAAGTCGACAATAAAATTAATTTTCTTGACTTAACGATAACCAGACATTACAACAAACACAAATTCTCTATTTTTCACAAACTCTCACATACAGATACTACAATAAACATAAAATCAGCTCACCCCCTACAACACAAATTGGCAGCTTACCACAGTATGTTGCATAGACTTGTAAGTGTCCCCTTATCTGTAGATAATTTTAAAAAAGAATTAAATCTAATAAAACAAATTGCTGCTAACGACGGATATTCTCCTGACACCACAGACTCAATTCTAAACAAAAAATTAAAAAATAAAGCTATTTCTTTAGTATACCCCAAGAAAGAAAACACAGCGAAAAAAATTTAATGTTTTAACCTATTTTGGTAACACGTCAGAGAAAATTAAAAACCACTTAAACAAATGTAATATCAACATAGCTTTTAGAACAAATAACTCGTTAGGAAAATTAATTAAAAACGCATAGGAAAAACAAAATAGATCAAAAAAATCTGAAGTGTATCAGTTAAATTGTGGTTCTTGTCATAAAAGTTACATAGATCAGACAGGTCGCTCAATCGAAACTCGGATTTTAGAACATAAAAGAAGCTATTTAAAAAACAAAACTGACTCAGCGTACAGTAATCATTTAACAGAATCAAATAATCTTTTTGACGATAAATTTAAAATTTTACACATACAAAACAAAGGCGTAAAATTAAACCCATTAGAAAATTGAGAAATAAATAGAATTAAAAATTCAGACATCATCTTAAACGAACAAAAAGATACCTGTCTGGCCCATGGTAACTCCCCTTTACTCAATTTATACAATTAATATTCAGAATGGATTTCCCAGCAATATTCATTAGCATATAGTATTAATTTTATTACCTATCTACCTTAGGGTATTTATATAAATGTAACAACAGTAATACTCAAATATCATTTTGTATCAGAAGAAGCTAAAGTGTAGCAAAACGCGTCATACAGTTTCAGTGAAACTAAATAAAGTGGAAATTTGACAATATTAGTCTTTCATTACATTCGTAGAGGATATAGTCAGATGGGGAAGAAAGAGAAGAAGAGAGTGGCGTGAATATGTACAAAGGATGAAAAATAAGAAAATGATAAAAATATGTATGAACAAAAGAACCACATGAAACAAAACCAAAAGGACGACCACCAAAGAGTTGGAGAGACAGCTAGACATCCGCATCACAAGAGGCTAAATAACGAAGTAGAACAAGTCTGCGACCTTCTCTGAAGAGGAAGTAAGTAAGTTGGCTCCTCTGTTAATAATACTTTGTGAAAGAAATTCATTTACTAACCTTATTTATAGTTAAATAGTACATTATCCAACATGAGTGCTGAATATGCTTTGCGGTTCCTATGTAACCATCCAAAAGGTTTGAAAATGGCGCCTACAGCGACTGCTAAGTATATGGACAAGTCGAGGTCAAGTGGGTGAAGCGGTATTCTCAGTTAAAAAATTCTGCCAGAATGTGGTTCGAGAGGAAAAGTATCGGACAAGGATGAAAAAGTGATTATTAACATGTGTTCCTGAAATCCTCAATTACCTTTTCACCAAGGGGTGCAAAAACTAAAGAAGAAAGGTTTGGATCTATCGCATGAAACTATCACCACTCATTTCCGGGCTAACGATTTGATGTGGTGGAGTACAATTAAGAAACCATTGCTAATACACCAAGAGCTACGCGAAAAAAGTGACGTGGGCAGTAGCAACTTGCTCCTTTGACAGGTTCATCCGGCACAGAAACTGTTCACCTTTCCGATATTTTAGGCCGTCGCTACTAGCTTATTATCCAATAAGGGCCAATTCGAATATGCCATTTTTGGCGTGAACGGTGGCACCGTAGGCGTGGTATAGTATCACTAGTCAGTTCAGTGGGACTTGCGCTCAATAATTGGCAGGAGTCGATATTAGCTTGGGGGCCCGAGGGGCCCTTTTTTCTTAACTCCAAAAATGGCGCGAATGGTAACAGCTCAAATTTTGTTTCATTTATTTCGTTTCTACGAGAATATAGCAGAAATAAGGTTGGCAGGAGTCTCCCGTGGACGTTTTTCCTGAAATCGGTTCTTTTAGGGACAAAAAATGACCATTTTGTACGTTATCATGGTCAAACACCCATCAAATCAGTGTTAGTGACCAAAAACTCCTACTAATTTTTGGTGGATAGTTTACGCCTGAAAAAAGGGAATGATGCGTTGGCAAGTTTCTTGATAAGGTTTTCACCCCTCTGATAACGATTGAAAGGGTGGATAACCGCGTATTATAGGCTGTCCATTATGAACGAGCTAAGAGCTGCCAAAACTTGAGAAAATTAATTTTAGGGGGACCTTTGACAATTCCGAAACATTTTTATTCCTACACTTTTTTCAAAAAATGCGAGCCAAGCGTTATATTGGGGTAAATTTCATTTTGGAAAATTAAATTGTGAATAACTCGGTTGGATTGCGTTTCAAGAAAAAAGTGCAAGGATAGTCTTGGAATAGTCAAAAATATAAATAAAATAAAAAATTATTTTAAATTAAAATAAAAAGATTTTTTCAAGTTGTCACACTTGTTCTTGCGTGGATACCTGATTTTTCTCAGCTTGTATAGATCTCAAATAAGGTAAAAATTTGGTTCTTACCTTCGTGCATAAGTTCATTAGACCCGAGAAAATTTTTTAAATTTCTTCATTGATACACACACAATGATCATGGTACCATGACGGCTTACCCCAAGAATTGTAAGTTTGCTGTTTAACTGGTTGGCCAAGACTATCCTCCTCCCTCTCTCTCTCTCTCTCTCTCTCTCTCTCTCTCTCTCTCTCTCTCTCTCTCTCTCTCTCTCTCTCTCTCTCTCTCTCTCTCTATATATATATATATATATATATATATATATATATATATATATATATATATATATATATATATATATATATATATATATATATATATATATATATATATATATATATATATATATATATATATATATATATATATATATATATATATATATATATATATATATATATATATATATATATATATATATATATATATATATATATATATATATATATATATATATATATATATATATATATATATATATAATATATATATATATATATATATATATATATATATATATATATATATATATATATATATATATATATATATATATATATATATATATATATATATATATATATATATATATATATATATATATATATCTATCTAATGTCCCTTCTAAAATACGGCTGGAATCACCCCTTTAAGAAAGGGGTAGTTTACAAAATATAACCCAATGTGCTAGAATATGATGTGAGATATCTGAAAAATGATGGGAGATGATTTTTTATTTTTTTATTACACGTACATATATTGTACTTACTAACTCTGTTGTTCAACTCTACAACAAAAATGACATTGAACGACAATTTCACAATCTTATTGTCACGGCCCATTTAGTTATATTTTCAAAAAACCTATCGACTTACAATTTTCCTGAGTGTGGCCAGTAAAATTATGATAATGCGGAAACTAGTCCATAATATTGTGGTGAATTGGAGTCGATTGAAAACAAAAAGTAAGTTTATGATGTTACTAGTATGAATATAATATTCCGGTTTTGATAATAACTAATAATGACAAGAGAACATAACAAAAAAATCCTTTGTAAATTAAAATCACTTTACAACCACACAATTCTTTTTACCATACTAATAAAATGAAGTAAAAGTTTATTATATTTCCCAGAGATGATTATGTCGAGTTTTTCTCATGTTTTTTTCTGATAAATAAGTGTAATAAAGTGCCCCCACAAAGAACAATTTTTGGACACACCACTTAACAGTAAGTACTTTAATGTTACATATAAAATAGGGTTGTTCTTTACTTTTAATCTCAAAAATAGTGATAATCTACTATAATTGTAGCCTTGATGAAGAAAATGAAATATTTTCGAAAGCTTGGCGTAGCTAAAAAGGTGTCAAAAACTTTTTAGTTCTTTTCCAAAGACCGCTTACCCCAAGAACATAATACTGCTATATATATATATATATATATATATATGGTATATATGCTTTTACACCTGTACTTAAACAGCTGAAGTTTCTTCTAGAATACGGCTGGAATCACCCCTTTGAGGAAGGGATAGTTTACAAAATATTACCCAGAGTGCTAGAACATGATGTGATATATCTAAAAAATGATAGGAACCCGAAAAAATTAATTTCGTCAATTTTAGGAAGCTCTTAACCTGTTTATAATGGGCAGTCTATGACGCTTGGTTATCCACCCTTTCAATCGTTATCAGAGGAGTGAAACCCTTATCAAAAACTTGCTATTCTCTTCTTTTAGACCTAAACTATCCGTAAAAAAATTATGACGTGTTATCACCCCACGAGTTTGGTCAATTTCCACTAACCGATTGATTCAGCGCACCATGTAACACCCTGTGAACATCCATGTTTGAGGATGTCTTTCGGAAGAAGGTTGCGGGAGACTCTTCATTTTCTACATCTACAGTTGAACGCACATTTACAAGAAGGCATAAGTACTGACTGTCACACGGTGGTTTGTCAATAAAAATGAATAGTGGATTCTTCAAGAGCATAGCGACCCCAAACATCGGAGTAAAATTTGTAACCAATAGAAAAGGAAAACCTTTATAGTCACACTAGATTGGCCATCCCGTCCGATGCAAATCCAGTTGAGAACGTGTGGTCTTGCATCAAGCAGAAGCTTCATAGTAGAAAGGTGTACACAATAAAGCAGCTGTCACGCAAATTCGGGCAATTTGGAAATACTTGCCCCAAAAATACGGAGCAAATCTGATCAAAAGTATGTCCCGAAGATACCAGGCGATCATTAACGCTGATGGGGAATGGATGAATGAATCATTGGCATTTTAATGGCACTCTTTTACTGTTGAATGAATAAATTTTTTAGTGAACAATGCGCTACACGTTCTTACTTGGCCGACTGTATTTGATTTTTATTAGTTATAGTTGTTTAGTATCACTGATTAAAATTACCTAAAAAGTTACCCACACAACTCTTCTTTCTAGTTCGGGGGACAATTATGAAATCAGAACATCATGAAGCGAATGAACATGCGAAGAATTTGCACATTTTCGTTAAAGTCTACAATTTTAATATGCATTAAGCGAACCCCCCAACCTCGCCCTATCGTATTTCTATAACATCCTTTATGGAAATGAGTTAAAATATACAATTTAAACAACTCAAAACTTCAACATTATTTTCTAAAGAAGTTATACTATTAAATTCTGTTATATATAGCATAATAATCTTTAGTCGATTAGAGAGGCCGAATTCCCTGAATACAGAGTAATAATTAGAAGCTCAAACAGGGCGGAATCAACCCCCTACATAGGGAGTACAAACACTTGGGCACGTTTGGTAACTAATTGACTTCACGGTGTCTGAGGGGGTAAATTTCTATTTTGAATGGTGCGTTGTTATGACTGAGATTTTAACTGTTTACTTCATTTTAATTTACGTTGATTTTGCTGGTGATTGTGTTCATTATATTTAATTTACGAGATAGTAAACATCTATTATAGTGATGTTTTTAATTATATTTATTGTTTGTTGGCAATTAGTGCAAAAATTTGTACCAAAAGATCGCAGAACTGATATATGAAATGTTGTGAAAGGTTGATCAATTTGAAGTACCAAAATATTTGGTGGTTGGTGTCTTTTTAAGTGTTCCACAGACAAGAAGGGACCTACAGTTTAATGCCAGTTCCGAACGGCCAAAGTTAGTTGGCTTTACTAGGTATGACACTATCGGTGGTTTGCCACTGTCTTCCCAAGAGAGGCTACCTTCACATTGCAAGGTTTTTTTTAACTTATTATTTTTCGACTCGAGATTCGAACTCTGCTATCCGGTGTAGAAGGCAGACATCTCACCGATTATCCTATGCCGCCTCTACAGCAAATTATACTTAGATTTGTGCGATTAAAAATGTCCGCTAATCAGTAGGAAAAACATAGGTAACTATGTTTGGAACCGCTCTCTTTTATCTTTAATCTTTCTCTTAAAACTAATACTTTTCCAAACATTTGGAAGGAAGCACGAATCACACCTGTCTTTAAAAAGGACAATTCCACCGAAATTTCAAATTACAGGCCAATATCAATCCTGTCTGCCTTTGCGAAGGTCTTTGAGACGGCAGTGTACGAGCGGATTAGTACCCAGGCAGCCCAACTGGTCACATCCAATCAACATGGCTTTGTTTGTAAACGAAGCACTATTACTAACCTAACTTGTTTCACTCAATACGTAAGCGAGGCTTTGCATAGGCGCCAGCAGGTTGATACGCTCTATACTGACTTTTCGAAGGCCTTTGACAGGGTGGATCATGGGTTATTCCTGGCAAAAATTGATGCTATGGGATTTGATAACAACTTGGCCAGTTTTTTTGCTTCCTATCTCACTGGTAGATCTCAGTATGTCGAAATTCGCTGTCACAAGTCTGCAAGTTTCTCAGCAATGAGTGGTGCGCCACAGGGAAGCAACTTGGCTCCTCTGATTTTCTCTCTCTTTATTAATGACATAGTCTCTGATATTTCCAGTAAAGTGCTCCTATTCGCGGATGATCTAAAACTCTTCCGGATAATAAACACCACCTCGGATTGCCTTGACCTGCAGGTGGATCTAGAAAGAATTAATTTATGGTGTGAACGTAACAACTTACCGCTGAATATCAAAAAATGTTACGCCATGACCTTTTCCAATAAGTCAAGTATTCATTACAATTACGAGTTAATTGGTTCGCAACTTCAGCGGTGTTCTGTTATTAGGGATTTGGGGATTACTTATGATGCCAAGCTTGCTTTTGACACTCATATCAACAGCGTTTGCTCAGAGGCGTTTAAGGCGTTGGGATTTGTTTTGCGCAATGCTAAAAGCTTTACAAATATTCAGCTACTTTACTTCTGTTATATCCTCTCAAAACTTGAGTATGGATCTGTGGTCTGGAACCCAATATACAATTGTTATATCCAGAAATTAGAAGGCATACAGAGGAAATTCCTTAAATTTTTAGCATTTAGAGTTGATGGTTCTTTCCCTCCGAGAGGCTGTGACCACGAAGGCTTGCTGGAGAGATTTCAGATACCTCCACTGCTGCGCCGCAGGAACTACCTACTTACGAGTTTTCTGGCAAAACTTGTGAGGCTTGTTATTGATTGCCCTGAATTATTGTCTCAAATCATGTTGCATGTGCCTTGTCGTACTATGAGATCCCCCTCGACTTTTAGTGTGTGTACCCCACATAATAATTTTCTATTAAAATCACCACTTTACCGAGCAATGGCGTGTTATAATGAGGCATTCCAAAACATTGATGTTTTCCATTTAACACTTCCTCAATTGCTTGGACTCTTCAAGAACAGGTTATGGAGATGATCCAAAATTTGTACTTAGCATACTTTTCTTATTGTGCGATGAATGGGCTGAGCAGTATTTGTGGTATGTAGTTGTTGAATTTGTGTAAAAATTATTATTATAACTTAAGTAGGTCTGATACTTTTTTCACCTATTGTGAAATTATCTTGTAAATGGATGTAGTTCTGTTAGACAATAAATGCTTATTATTATTATTATTATAACTACAAATTTATCATCGTCATCATTAGCTTATTTTTATTCATAGTCGGATGTAAGCTTCCCCAAGTTTTCTCCAATGAGCTCTGTTGTTTGCTTTTTGTATCCAATCGTGTCCCGTTAATCTTTTTATGTCAACTGTTATCATTCATTCTTAACCTTAACATACCAAGCTAACGAGACTTTTCTATGCAAGTCATGCTTTAAATTATTTTTTAATATTTCGATTTTTTGTCCTAAATATATGAATGTTTGTACCTTTTCTGTTCTTTCACCTTCTGTTGTTTCGTTGCTCAAATATTTGGCTTTGCTAAAGTTTATTTTTAGACCGAATTCGCCAGACTTCTTATTTAATTCCATCAGCATTTCTTGTAATTTTTCTTTTGTGTTGGCGATTAAAGTGACATCACTTGCTAAGGAAATAGCTAAAACCCACTACAATCTGTATGTACTGTGATGTATCTCTTCGCACTGTGAACGATGCTCTAAGGTTTGATGTTGAATACTTTGATTTTAGGACTGCTAATTTTTTGTCTATGAATGAATTTTTTGCCTCAATTGATTGGAATACTCTTCTCGATAATAAAGATATAAATACGGCAATTAATCAGTTTTATAATGTTTTATATCAAGATATGTTGATGTTTGTGCCTATCAAGATGTTTAAAAGTTTGAATTTGTCCAATATGATTTTCACATCGTCTAAAACGCCTTATTGTTAAAAAAAAATAGCCCATAGGCATTACAAGCAGACTATGCTCTTTGCCGATTATGAGTTATTCTCACAACTCAGGGAAGAGTGTAAAACTCTTGAGCGCTTATGTTATCAGGATTACATAAATAGAATAGAATTCAATCTCAACAAAAGTCCGTCAGAATTTTGGAAACATGTAAATAACTGTAAAAGATCGAATGGGTATCCTAACTCCATGCATTTAGGGGGTAGGACGAGCAGTAGTGGTGATCTTACGGTCAATTAGTTTGTGCATATTTCTCGAGTGTGTATGAGGATGCCCTTTTGGAAATACCGGACTACTACTCGAGCCTTACTGAATTGACAACATTAAATAACGTGATTATTAGTTTGATTGATGTTTTTAATGAACTGGTGTCGCTCAGGCCTAAAACCTCAAGTGGGCCTGATGGTGTCCCGCCTCTATTATTAAAGAAATGTGTGTGCAACTTAAGCAGACCACTTCCCTTTCTGTTCAATCTCTCATTGGATTTGGAAGTATTTCCTGATTATTGGAAAACTTCCTATATAACCCCAATTTTTAAATTTGGTGATCGTAGCGATGTAACTAATTATAGGGGCATCTGCATACAGTCGACCATACCGTACATCGTACCCGCGCCAGTTCATTATTTTACCCAGCTAATGTCACCAGAAACTGTGGCTTGCATAGTCCAATCTTTGGAATGCAGCGTAATTTTGATAAATACAATTTACCAATTGATGACCCAGTACACCGATTCAAAAATATGGTCAAGCAACTGACATCGCTATAGAGTTTCTTTAATTTTCGGGTAGTTTCCCATTGGTATTATATGTCAAGTACTGTTTACCTTTAAGTGATTAAGTTAGATTGTAATACTACTATTAGTTTTAGTTTTAGTTTTAGATTTAGCTTTAATTATATTGTTCATTCACATTGTTTTTTTCTCTTGCATATTGTCGATGTTTTTTGTAGAAATGGTGTTACCGTTGATAATAAATAAATAAATAAATTAGTATTAATCACGAATAGTGAAAAACTATTTTAATTGATTCTGTCTTACCATTGAATCCTTAAAGACTTAAAGGTGATACTTCATTAAAGCAATTTATTATGTCTCTTTCATAGTATCATCATTCCATAGTGTTGATTTGCGTTGATTTGGAAGATACACAAGAACAACCACGTCTACTCGTTTGTGTACATGATGATCAATCTGACGAAAAAAGTCTTTCTACAATCTGACAGTTCTAGTTGAGCCAAAGATAAACTAATCGAACACTCTGCGATGCCATTGTAGATTCCCGTTAGAAAAAGTGTACTTATGTCAGTCCATAGCTCCAAATATTCGATGCCTTTCATTTGGGCTATATTTTAACTGGTCTAATGATTATTACACCATACATTACATTGTAACTTTTAAGATAAGGCACTGTATTTCTTGCCACACAATCAATATATTTTTTTTTTTGAAGTTTTTAAATGATGTTACAACCTAAATATTATTTGGATCGTTATATATTTCTGATAATTTTCTTCTGCATCCTGCACTATATGCCCAGATTATGTAATGTGGCAGAAAAGTAATGAAACTGCCAACACTGTGCATAAACCGACAACACTGGTGTCTTCCACTTAGCCTCCGTTATACAAGTAAAGCACTGAGCAAGTTTGAACTTGTAACAATGCTTGTAATTGAGCAACAAAGTAGTACAAATTTTGATATTGATTTTCTACCAAGCTTGGCTAATTCCTAACAGTGACTTATGAAAAATTGCAAAAGGTTGTGGAGAACATTTTCTACTCATGGCATAAACGATCAGTATAGTATATAGTCTTTTTAGAAGACCGAAAAGAAGTTAGAAGATGGTTCGTCTGCGTGAAGACCTTCAACCTCAAAAACAGACGCCATTATGGAAACGATGATGATTCTCATGATGTCATATAATTGACTGAGAGAAGAAGTGTTCTATAGTTACATAAATTTAAGTTGGTTTACCATACAAATTTCAACAGAGGATTTTGGATATCAGAAATGGGTGCACTAAGATTATTCAAAAAAACCTAACGCCAAGGCTTGATCTCTCCGATTTAAGGGCGATCAGAATCTTTCAGGACGTGATCACAGGTAACAGAGCAAATTACAAGTAAAACAGATGAATATTTGTTTTTTTTTTTGGTAGATAAGTAATCGTCTACAACTAATCTATTCCTCCAGGAAAAAGTGTTAATCCAACTACCGGTAAGTCCTTAAAATGATAAATTGTGAATAGTTTAAAATGTATAATGCGATGATTTTTTTCTATCATGAGCAAACTGTAAACTATAATATTTACAGTCAAACATGTACGGGGTTAAAAAAGGTGCAGGCAGAGGGGTTGATGGAAATATATTATATTATTAGTCCTATTAGCGGTTCTTGACCCCAAAGAATGTAAAAAGTAAACGACTTCAAAAAGGAGGAAGTTTCCAATTCGACGCGTATATTTTTTTTTAATGTATGTTCCCGCATAACTCTGGCAAATATGTACCGATTTGGATGATTATTTTTAGTGTTCCGTACGGAACACTTATAAGATCACTTCGGTGTCTGTCTGTCTGTCTGTCTGTCACACCCGATTTTTCTCCGAAACTATTTGACATAGAAAGATGAAATTTGGTAATAATATAGCAATTGATGGCCTCATCAGAGCCATGTAGTTTTGAGAAAAATTTTGACTTAAGGGGTTAGTTTTGGGGGGTGAATTCGGAAGTGAAAAAAAAATTTTTTTACTAGGTCATCGAGTGTGGTGTCAAATGAAAGCTTGTGAAAACGCGAGTAAAAAATATATATATAATATTATACTTGCGCGCACTTTTCTTTGTATTATTTTTAAAAATTCGCGAAAAATCACTGTCCCGGGCCTTATCTCGAAAAGTAATAATCAAAAAATTTCGAAAAAATTCTGGAATATTCTCCACGGGGTGTAGATTGAACGAAAATTATCACGAGTGCATTACCTTTAATAATTTATATGGTATATAAAAAAAACAAAAATTTCAAGGTCATCAGATTTCAGTAAAGATTGGAAACAAACTTTGTTGAAAACTCATTTGGGGTGTGTTTTGTGAAGTCACTGATCATTTTATACCACCGTAACATAAATTTTGACTTAAGGGTTTCGTTTTGAGGGGTGAAATCGGAGGTGAAAAAAAAATTTTTTTCACTAGGTCATCGAGTGTGATGTCAAATGAAAGCTTGTGAAAACACGAGTAATATATATATATATATATATATATATATATATATATATATATATATATATATAATGTAATACTTGCGCACACTTTTCTTCGTATTACTTTTAAAAAATTGCTGTCCCCTACCTTATCTCGAAAAGTACTGATCAAAAAATTCTGAAAAAATTCTGGAATATTCTCCACGGGGTACAGATTGAAAGAAAATTATCACGAGTGCATTACCTTTAATAATTTATTTGGTATATAAAAAAAAAAAAAAAATTTCAAGGTCACCAGTTTTCAGTAAAGACTGGAAACAAACTTTGTTAAAAACTCATTTGGGGTGTGTTTTGTGAAGTCACTGATCATTTTATACCACCCTAACGAAAATTTTTATTTTAAAAACAATCAACGTACGGAACACTAATTGTGCAAGTTCAACTTGCACTTGACCGGTTTTTTTTATTCAAGAGAGTATATATGTGTTCAAGGTACTCCCATTATTGAAATTGGTTATGTATTTTCTGAAAAAATCCCGAAAAACTTAAATTTCTGTAATAAAACACCGATAACCCTGGCAAATATGTGCCGATTTGGATGTTTCTTTTTAGTGTTTCGTACGGAATACTTATGGAATCATTTTGGTGTCTGTCTTTCTGTTACTCCCGATTTTCTCCGAAACAATTTGACATAGAAAGTTGAAATTTGACACAAATATAAGAATTTATGGCCCAATTAGAACCGTGTAGTTGTGAAAGTTAAATTTTGACTTAAGGGGTTAGTTTTGGGGATGAGATCGAAAGCGGAAAAAAATATTTTACCAGGACGTAAAGTGAATGAAAGCTGGTTCTCAGACTGGTGAAGCAACGAGAACATACGGTAATTATCATCGTTGCTAGCTCTGGCGGAACGAAATTAGCATATAATGTTGTATCTAAGGACGAATGCTGCTTTCGATATAATAATTTTTTACAAACCGTGCAAGGTATATCAGCGAATTGGTTACTTCTGATCGAAAAATTACATTCATCCATTAAACGAACTCTTTGAGAGTTTTGACGTGCTATTTCAAGTCGCTGGCTTCTTTGTTCCTCACTTTCATTTAGTCTTGCTTCATGATTGCGACTTCTCATTGCCGACAATCTAGCAATACGGTCTTGTGTTGGCTAACTATTTAAATGGCCATGTATTACGCCACTTTTCAGGAAACTCTGTAGCAAGACGCTTATGAATTAAGCCGAGTCGATACTGCCGCTCCTCAGCGAATTCTCTACTACTAAATGGTTATGTATAGACTCATATTCAGTTTCCTGAAAACGATATTCTCTTTAGCGAGCGGCACGTTTCGTTGGTCTACTATGATTAATTTTACAATCTTCAAGAAATTTAACTGAAAACAAGATAATGGCAGTATTTACCTATAAAGGACGTAGATACATAAAAGACATAAATAGGAAAATTAGTTCTTAAAACTAATTATAGGCTAACTTTACTTTAAAAAAACCGTTATTAAATAAGCCAAAAATAAAAACTTTTAAAAAAAAAAAAACGACTTCAAAAAGTTGCTACTATAAAGTAAAAAATAATGTTTATGAAACACTCGTATCTGTTATATAAGATAGTGCTTAAATTTGACAATTACGTTATTAATTCCGTATAAACCCATCCTGCAAATGTTAAAAACAGCTATTATTTATTATTATGATTTCTTTATGAAAATATAACTTTGGAAGTCGCACAGTGATTCGGCAAGAACATGCTAGCGGGACAATATTCATGACGTAATTTCCAGGAACCACTGATAACGACTTGTAAACAACCCCCCCCCCCCCCATTTAACGAATTCCAAGAATTAATTTGTTTATCACCTCATAAAGGTATCTTATCAGGGGGTCAAAGTAACCCTTATAAGAGAGGTCATTTTCATTTGCAAATCAGTTGCATTTTATGCACACTTGTGATAACATATTTTAAAATTGGTAGCAAAATGAAACGAGTTTTTTGTGATGGAATATTCTGTTGAAGGTATGTACTCTATTATGACTTATATTTTCTATAACAAATATGTATACTTTTGGTGTAATATCAATTTGTAAATGTATAGATAAATCCAGCAAATTTTACGTTAATTGTAAACTTTAAAAGTAGCAACTTTTTTTATCCACCTAGATTTTTCTATATGTAATACCTACAACATTCAGGCACAGATTCATATATATTATAGACCCCGAAAAGCCCCGAAAGTAAAATTATTTTTATTTTTTTCAGAACGAGTCGTGACTATGTCGAAAATGGAGTTTTTTGAAGAATGGCTAAAACATGACAAAACTGAACGAAACAGTGGCATTTTTTATTATATAAGTGAAAAATTCAATATGTTTGATGTTTCTGACGATTCTCTAAAACGACTCAAAATGAAAATATCAAGCCTTTCAGCAAAATTCAATCAAAAGTAGACTTCTTTAAAGGGTAACAAAGAAATGTTTCTAATCAAACATAAAGATTGGTTAAAGGGATCCGGAATCGAAATAAAGATGTGTGTTAACCAGCCGTGCACTTCAACATCATCAGCGGCTCTTTCCGTAGGGCGACCCAGAAAATCATTTGAAGACTCATCAACGAAAACGAAGATACGGAGAGTAGAAGATCTTTTGGAATCGCGAAGTGTAAGTGCGCTTATTACAGCAGCTGAGTTAGCTACTCGAAAAGAAAGGCATCGAAGTGTTGCTAAACAGATCCATAACGTCGCGGTCAGTGAAACTAGAGAAAAGAATAAGTGTTCTGAACAAAGTCGGCAGTTAACACCAGACGAAGCTTTAGCTTATTATGTGGACTCGAAATCGACTTCTCACTCATATAAACAAACAAGAAAATGTCAATGAAAGCGGGACATCAAGTGTATCCATCGTTTTATAGTTTAGGTAAGTCCAAAGCTTTTTGTTGTCCTTCTGACGAATGTATTTCTGTGACTGAATCTCGAGCTGAAATTAAACTTCACGCGATTTTGGATAAAACGGCTGAACGATTAGTTAAAGCTCAGACGGAAGTCATTAGAAGTGTGTTACCTCGTTCATATTATACGTTGGTAAGCAAATGGGGCTGTGATGGGAGTTCGGGACATAGCACGTATAAGCAGAAATTTGAGAACACTAACGCTACAGACGAATTTTTGTTCGTATATTCATTTGTCCCTTTGAGACTGCTTGATGGCGAAACTGTGATCTGGCAAAATCCAAGACATTCCTCTACTTTATATTGCCGTCTTATTAAGTTTATTTTTGCCAAGGGGACAAAAGAGTTTACGAAAGAAGAAATTTTAGATGAATTAAGTCAGCTTCTTCCAACATTATGTAACGTTGCTGGATCTCAAATCTCTGTTAAACACGATTTGTTGTTGGCAATGACTGATGGCAAAGTGTGCAATGCCTTAACAGACACAAGTTCAACACAAAAGTGTTATATTTGCGGTGCCACCCCGTCTACTATGAACGAGGAGTCAAAGAAATATCCCAGCAACGAAGAACGCCTTGCATTTGGTTTATCTACTTTACATGCATGGATCCGCACGTTTGAATGTTTGCTTCACATGAGCTATCGTTTAGAAATAAAAAAGTGGCAAGTCAGGGGAGATAACGACAAACGCTGGTGAAGCAACGCTCACAAGCGATACAAAAAGTGTTTAAAGATCGTATGGGTCTCATTGTAGATAAACCAAAACCTGGGTATGGTAACACAAACGATGGAAACACAGCACGTAGATTTTTTTCCAAAGCTGAATTGAGCAGCCAAATTACAGGATTAGACGTAAACCTTATTCGTAGATTTCATGTAATTGTAAGAACTTGTCATCGGGATATGACATAAATTATATAGAATTCGAAAAGTTTTGTGTTGATACTAGAAAATTATACCTTGATCTGTATTCGTGGTATTCCATGCCCGTTACTGTGCATAAAATTCTTGTACACAGCGCGGAAGTTATAAAGTCTTTTCTTCTTCTCATTGGACAACTCTCCGAAGAAGCCCAGGAGGCAAGAAATAAAGACTGTCGTAGATTCCGTGAACGGCACACCAGGAAGCGGTCACGTATTGCCACAAATACAGATCTTTAGAGAATGATTTTAATTACGTCTGATCCTGTTATCAACTCGTATAGAGAATTACCGCGAAGAAAATTTACTTCTTTGCCATCGGAAGTTCTGCAGTTGATTATCCCACCTTCATTGCCATCCGAAACACCATCAGTAAGTCATCATCACGAATTAAATGAGGAGGATTATTTACTCTCTGAATATTCTACTGAATGGGAGAGCGGTGATGACGACTCATCTGATGGTGATTAGTAGGTTTAAGTATTTTTTTATTGTAATTATTATTCTTATTTTATTTTGTGTTGTAGTTGCTTATAATTCATGCCTTAGTATATAAGTTATTTAATATTATATTTCTTTTACTTATACACCTTGTTACTGTAAATAATTGATGTATAGATACTGTTATTGTACTAATTTATTTTAAAAGAAATAATATTTTGTAAATTAATAAATGTGGGTACTATCATTATGATTTTTATTTTTTTCCTAGAAATTTCTTTGTAAACAAACATGATTGTACTTTTCACACATAATGAGTAGGTAGACGTATGTAGCTAATTAAAGAACAATTAGCGACAATAGTGAACAAATGAGACACATTAGTAAACCACTTCCGTCTTGCAGCTACATATTTCGATTAATACACATACAGTACACATTTTTCAACTTTTTTTTTCTTAAAATAGCTTAAGATACCTGGAATATACATAAACAATTGAAATAAGTGAAGAAATAATACTGTCCCGCTAGCTTGTACTAGTCGAGACACTGTGAGTCGGCGCCAATTTTTTGTGTCAATGTCAATTTTTTAAGAGACACAAAAGTTATCTTTTTATAAAGACATCATAATAATAAAGAATAGCTATTTTTAACATTTGTAGGATTTGTTTATACGGAATTTATAACTGAATTGTCAAATTAAAGCAATAATTTATCTAATTCATTTTACGAGTATTTCAAAAACATTATTTTTTACATTATGTGCTGGTTTTTTGAAATCTTTTTTTTTGTCAAAAAGTTTTTATTTTTTAATTTATTTTTAAACTTAAGGTAGTTCACTCGTAAATCCACTTTTCTTGAGAATTTGATGAAATTGAAATATGATGTTAATCTAAATGTTTTTCATTTAATTAAAAAAAAATGACCGATTTCGAAGCGAGATAATCATAATTAAAGTGCACGTAATTAGCATGCAATAGGCCAACGAAGTATTAAAATAAGGCATAGTTTCGTGTATATCTTAAGGACTTTTTTTTTTTACGAATTTTTTAAAAAACTAATATTTGGTAAAAAAAACCAGACAAATTTTGAAATAAAAATAATTTTTTTTATCGATTCGTTAAAAAGATATAAATATTTAAAGCTGATAATTGTTTAAAAGTATAACCGCGTAGTGAGGGACAAGCATTACAAGTTGCAACAACGCTGTATGTTGTCACAATTTATGCGCCAACATTCAAACAGCATTTAAAATGGTTAACCTTTAAAGGAAAATTCATTTGTACGTTAAATAATTTATTGAATATACACAATATATTTATCAACTTTATCTATAATCATCAAAAATCAAAATATTAAATATATTAATTAAAAATTTGAATTTGTATCTTGTAATTTATTATTTTTTTTTTAGTATTTAAAAGATTTATATTTAATAAAAATATGTTTGTAGGTTCAATAATTTTTCAATATTTTAAGTTAGTATTACATTTATTTATGAACACTGTTACATATCAAGTGATAACAATATTAAATTTCTATTAAAATAACCGGTCAAGTGCAAGTTGAACTTGCATAATTAGTGTTCCGTACGTTGATTGCTTTTAAAATAAAAAAAATTGTTACAGTGGTATAAAATGATCAGTGACTTCACAAAACACACCCCAAATGAGTTTTCAACAAAGTTTGTTTCCAATCTTTACTGAAAACTGATGACCTTGAAATTTTTGTTTTTTTCATACACCAGATAAGTTATTAAAGGTAATGCACTCGTGATAATTTTCGTTCAATCTATACCCCGTGGAGAATATTCCAGAGTTTTTTCAAAATTTTTTGATCAGTACTTTTCGAGATAAGGTAAGGGGACAGCGATTTTTCGCGATTTTTTTAAAAATAATACAAAGAAAAGTGTGCGCAAGTATTACATTATATATATATATATTTTTTACTCGTGTTTTCACAAGCTTTCATTTGACAGCACACTCGATTACCTAGTAAAAGAAATTTTTTTTTACTTCCGATTTCACCCCTCAAAACTAACCCCTTAAGTAAAAATTTAACTTTCAAAACTACATGGCTCGGATGAGGCCATCAATTCCTATATTAGTACCAAATGTCAACTTTCTATGTCAAATAGTTTCGAAGAAAATCGGGTGTGACAGACAGACAGACAGACACCGAAGTGATCTTATAAGTCTTCCATACGGAACACTAAAAATGATCTGATAAATCTTCTCCGTAAAACTAAATAAATAACACAGCCCCACAAAAAAAAAAGTGGGGTATACTTTTGATGCGATATATCAGATCCGTAGTATTTTTTGCCCGCTGATCACGAATCTGACGTCAGAATATCGCCATCACATCTCAATTTTTTTCTAACCTCAAAAAATAGGTAAAAATTAGTAAAAATTAAGAAAAATATACTCCTAAAAAATTGATTCAAGCTTTTTCATGAATCCAAAGTTGTATTAATATGTATTCGGACACGCTAAGCTAATATTCATCGGTTGGATTGAGCCATACAGTTCTGTTTTCTTTCTAACCTCAATATATCAGACAGATATAGTGCTTCTCCAATGCAAAAACGAATTCAAATTAAAATTCAACCGATCCTTGCCAAATTTGGTACACGGGGATTGTTTGGGTCGCTGATCACGAATCTGAGGTTGGATTTGCAAAATTCAAGATGGCAGATGTTTTCGCGCCATTTTGAACGCCGAGAAAATTCATCGGTCGATTTTTATTCTTCTACCTGCATCCAGGGCACCTCCACGTTGTGACGGTGGGCAACGGTGTTACTCCACTAGCCGGCAGAGTCCCTGGATAACGGCTTGGATGCCGTCATGGCAGGTAGAAGAAAGAGAATTACGATGCAGGGACTCGGAAACCCAGTATCGGCGGTTGGTCAGGGTGGGAAAGCGGGCCCGCAGCCGTCGTCATCCAGCGACCGTAGCTCTTCATGTGTGGGTGACTTGGCTCATGTAGAGTATAATGCTACAAGAAAACGGTCTCACGGTACAAGGACTTTTCATAAGTGCGATAAAAACCGTGATTCATTTTGTTATATTTGCTGTCAACACGTATTGAGTAAAATGGGGTCACCGATAACGGATAAGATTAAAACCTTATATAAGGATTGTTTTAACATTGAAATACAGCACCAGGATACAGATTGGGTTCCCCACATCATTTGCAGTTCTTGCAAAATAATGTTGTACATCAATAAGAAGGCGATTAAATATTCCAGACCAGCAATATGGAATAGACCATACAGTGAAAATGATTGCTACTTTTGTATGAATGTTTGTATCTAGGCATAACCGAAAAAATAAAAGCACTATTACTTATAACGATGTTTTGACAGTAACAAGACCAACTAAACTAATTCCGCCTCCTGAACCACTTGATGCTGATGTTATGGAAACAAATGATTTCACCTTTCACCAGCCTTTGAATAGGTCATTCGCGGAAAAAAGAACAAGATACAGCCAAAAAAAGGAAAGTTAGGCGCGGGTCTAACCTTTGCAATTCTAGGGCTTAAGGGTCTACTATTTGAGAGTATATGGTTTAAAAAAGTCCTGGTTTTGAGTTTATTGGGTCTCATTTTTACAGTTACAGGGTTATTGAGGTCTATTTTTTGAGGTTACAGGGTGTGGGAGTCTAAGGTTTCAGGGTTTAGGGTTTAAGAGTATCAGGTTTGAGGATTCCCCAACTGTATACCAAATTTGGTAGGAATCGGTTGGTTTTCAAAAATTTTGTCCGCCATCTTGGATCCGTCATTTTGAATTTTGCAAATCCGACCTCAGATTCATGATCAGCAACCCAAAAAACCCCCGTGTACCAAATTTGGTAAAAATCGGTTGAATTTTAATTTGAATTCGTTTTTGCATTCGAGAAGCACTATATCTGTCTGATTTATTGAGGTTAGAAAGAAAACAGAACTGTATGGCTTAATCCAACCGATGAATATTAGCTTAGCGTGTCCGAATACATATTAATACATCTTTGGATTCATGAAAAAGCTTGAATCAATTTTTTAGGAGTATTTTTTTTCTTAATTTTTACTAATTTTTACCTATTTTTTGAGGTTAGAAAAAAATTGAGATGTGATGGCGATATTCTGACGTCAGATTCGTGATCAGCGGGCAAAAATACTACGGATCTGATATATCGCATCAGAAGTATACCCCACTTTTTTTTTGTAGGGCTGTGTAATTAATGATACTAGTGATAAAGAAATAAAGTACCGTAAACTATTTATAAACTAATTAATTACTTTATTTACTACTCGCGTATCTTTGGCTACACATGGTTTGCCATTGTCTTTTCGACTAGATAATAATTGCACTATTTCTATAGAACCCAATTTATCACAGATTTCAAAGTTATGCATCCAAATGCATTTCTTTTAATCATAATATCCGAAATAACACTTTTTAAAGACATTAACGATGGCAATATTAGTTTTCCCATGACGCACTCTTTATACGATACGTCATTTGTAATTAAATCTTCTCTCTTCAAAAACTCATTTGCCAAATTCTCAAGGATTTGAACGACATATATCGCCTCATGGAATTCTTTGTTTGGTGCTCTTTACAATAAATCATATGCTAACTTTCCGAGCTTAAACATTTCTGAGCCTCTTCGGTCAGTAAAGCGTTTTTTAAAAGGGCTTACTGTGTCCGAAAAACCAGCAATATTTTTAAAATCCTCGATCTTTGCAAAATTAATTATACCTTGAATTAAATGGGACGAATCAAAACGTACACTATGGACAACAAGTATGCAAGGTTTTGGAGAAAGATTTAAAAACTATTGGAATGAAATAATGCGTCCTTTAGAGTGATTGTTTTGATAGGTTTACCATACAGGGCGTCATTATTATGTTCTAAGCTCGTAACTTTGAAAGCGTGATAATTAATCGGTTGCGTAGGCTTAATATAAACATTGAATATTGTATCCCAATATTTCGCCGCTATTTGCAAAATATCAGTTGTACTTGAAAATCCCGCTGTTTCTAAATCGCAATACACTAAGCCACAGCCCTCGGATGTAATTGAAACATTATTCAATATATTAGTTAACGCTGAGGATTAATAATGTCACCAGTATGATAAACGTCCATCTGCAGTCCACAATCTGATTGATACTGTACCCCTTCATGTTTTTCTTTATTTCTTCTCGTGGCCTCTTTATTTCTAACCAATAAATTTCTAAGTTTCTTCATTACAGGTAAATTAGCTCTTGATGCTCTTTATTTTCTTATTTCATCTTTTCTTGCTGTATAAGATCTTGTATGTTTCCCAGGGGGTTTATTGATGAGCTTTCCTTTGTAAATTTGCCTTGATGTCGCAATTCATTATAATCAAGAGGCATTTTTTCATTTAAATTATTTTTTATTAATTTTAAATAGAAGTAATACGGTCTAAACAGTAAACATACACAAAGTATAATAAATAACCTACATAACGGTCATTCTATAGAGCATTCGGTATACGCATTGGCAGCGTTGCCACATTTATTTTCATTAAAAGAGAGTGTCTGCGTATGAAAGTTTCCATGTATCGAATATAATCTCCGACAAAAATAAAATACTCTGTCATTGATTATTTTAAACTTTTTGTATTTATTATCGGTCTATACTTTTGGCTCCTATTATCTCGAGTGAACTACCTTAAATGGTTATGTATAAACTCATATTCGAGTTCCTGAGAACGATATTCTCTTTAGCGAGTAGCACGTTTCGTTGGTCTACCCATGATTAATTTCACAATCTTCAAGGAATTTAATTGAAAAATGACAGTATTTACCTATAAAGGACGTAGATAAATAAAAGAAATAAATAGGAAAATTAGTTCTTAAAACTAATAGTTAACAGAATTATGCGCTAACTTTACTTAGAAAAAACCACTATTAAAAGAACGGAATAAAAACCTTTTAACAGAAAAAAAAAAACCGATTTCAAAAAACAGCACACAAAATTTTGCCACTAGGGAGTAAAAAATAACGTTTATGAAACACTTGTAGTGCAATTCAGTTATTAATTCCATATAAACAAATCCTGCAAATGTTAAAAACAGCTATTATTTATTATTATGACTTTTTTTATAAAAAGATAACTTTGAAAGTTGGCGCCAATTTTTTTTGTGTTATGTCAAATTTTTTAACCGACACAAAAAATTGGCGCCGACTTCAAAAGTTATCTTTTTATAGAGAAATCATAATAATAAATAATAGCTAGAAGTTTTGCAACAAGTAAAACACTACTTAAATTTCGACTAAATTTTTATTTTTAACTCCATGACATGTTTCGTCGTACGACAGCCTCTTCAGATTCTTTTTTACAAAATGAGGGTAAAATTACTATAATAAATGGTTGGGTCACAATTTATGGCAGGTAATAAAATAATTTAATTAAAACCGATTTTGTAATGGTGAATTATTTAAATCCAATTGTTCATTTATTAAGGAATCTGAAATTTTGTTTATTTCTAAAGATTCTAGGTAATAAAGTTTCAGGCTCTTTGTGCAAGTATGTAATATTTCAAAGTTTGTGTTGAATTGGTGGTTATTTTCAGTTAAATGATTTGCGTAATTTGAGTTATTTTTTCTATTGATGTATGATGAAGCATGTTCTTTTATTCTTTTTGAAAAACTTCTTCCTGTTTGACCTATATATGTTTTTGAGGAAGTCCCACAATTTAATTTGTATACTCCGGATCTATCGTCTCCATCTGTTTTAGTTTTGTTATTTTTTTATAAATTTGCCAAGTGTGTTGGATGTTTTAAATGCTGTGTTAATATTTAATTTTCTCAAGAATCTACTTAATCTAGTACTAAATCTGCCATAGTACGTTATTGACTTTACATTTTTATAAGGTTCTTTATTACTCGGAAAAACTATACAAATGGCTTTTTTGTAAAGTTTTTTCTCGAGAATATTATCTATTATGGATGGTGAATAGTCATTATTTACTGCTAATTGTTTTATAATATTAAGTTCTTTTTGAAAATCGTCTTGGTTCAGAGGAATATTTATTAGTCTGTGAATCATATTACGGAAAACTGCAAGTTTGTGACTTGGTGGATGACATGAGGTATTATGGATAATTATGTCAGTATGTGACGGTTTATGGTAAATAGAAAAAATGTGTTTGTTGTTAAGTCTTTTTATTGTTAGGTCAAGGAAGTTTAAGCTATTGTTGATTTCAACTTCACTGGTGAATTTTATATTTTTGTGTATATTATTCAAAAAATTTTGAAATGTGGCAAATTGTCTATCACTTCCTGTAAAACAATATAAGATATCATCATATATCTATGCCAGTATACAAATTTTTTAAACAGTGGGTGTTTGCTTATTTGGTTTTCTATGTTATTCATAAGTATTTCCGCCAAAAGAGGACTAAGTGGATTGCCCATTATGAGACTGTCTAGGCTGCTGTATAGGTCGTTATTAAATTCAAAATAATTCTGTTCTAGGCAAACCTTTAAGCAAATAATCACCACGTTTATTTAAATCTAATTGTTCATTTATTAAGGAATCTGAATTTTTCAATTTGTTTATTTCTAAAGATTCTAGGTAATTAAGTTTCAGGCTCTTTGTGCAAGTATGTAATATTTCAAAGTTTGGGTTGAATTGGTTATTTTCAATGAAATGATTTGCATTATCTATAATAGATATAAAATGCAACGTCTCTCTCTGTCTGTCTGTCTGTCTGTCTGTCTGTCCGTTAGTGCGCCTATCACTGAAGAACCACTTATCCGATTTACGTACTTTTTTTTTAAAACATACATATGTTCTCTGGCCAGGTTATAGGCTATATTTTATTACGATAGGTAGCATAAGGAATGAGCAGTGACGTAAAATAGTGAATGAAGTCGGAAATAAGTTTGCCGCTAGCGCGTGCCTTCACAATACACAGCCTAAACCATTAAATATGGAAGAATATTATGTAGCAAAGAATATCTGTAATGTATAATCTATAATATATATAAAATACAATGTCTCTCTGTCTGTCTGTCTGTCCATTAGTGCGTTTATCACGCGGGAATCACTTATCCGATTTACCTGTCTTTTTTTAAATTCATACATATATTCTTTGGCCAGGTTATATAATAATAATAATAATCTATATCTATAATGAATATAAAATGCAATGTTTGTCTGTCTGTTTGTCTGTCCGTTAATGCGCTTATCCCTCGAGAACCACTTACCCGATTTACGTGATTTTTTAAATTCATACATATGTTCTCTGACCAGGTTATAGGTATATATTTTATTACATCTATAATATATATAAAATGCAACGTCTCTCTGTCTGTCTGTCTGTCCGTTAGTGCGCTTATAACTGGAGAACCACTTATCCGATTTTCGTACTTTTTTTTTTAAACATACATATGTTCTCCGGCCAGGTTACAGGCTATATTTTATTACGATAGGTAGCATAAAGAATGAGCAGTGGCAATAATAGTAAATGAAGTCGGACAAAGTTTGCCGCTAGCGCGTTCTCTTGCAATACACAGTCCAAACCATTAAATATGGAACAATATTATGTAGCAGAGAATATCTATAATATATATAAAATGCAATGTCTCTCTGTCTGTCTGTCTGTCTGTCTGTCCGTCCGTTAGTGTGCTTATCACTGGAGAACCACATATCCGATTTACGTGTTTTTTTTTAAACATACGTATGTTCTCTGGCCAGGTTATAGGATATATTTTATTAGGTGACATAAGCAATAAGCAGTGACGATAATAGTGAATCAAGTCGGAGAAAAGTTTGCCGCTAGCGCGTTCTCTTGCAATACACTTCCTAAAGCATTAAATATGGAACAATATCATGTAGCAAAGAATAAAATATATATAAAATGCAACGTCTCTCTGTCTGTCTGTCCGTTAGTGCGCTTATCACTCGAGAACCACTTATCCGATTTACGTGTTTTTATAAATTTATACATATGTTCTATATAATTCGATATAAGCCTAGATAATGGGAGATAAGGTGAGATAATGGAGATAAGGTGAAATAATGGGAGATAAGTCGAGATAAGCCTCGATAATGGGAGATAAGGTGAGATAATGGGAGATAAGTATAAATAATGAGAGATAAGGAGAGATAACGGGAGATAAGCAGAGATAAGTCTAGATAATGGTAGTTATGGTGAGATAATGGGAGATAAGGAGAAATAATGGGAGATAAGGAGAAATAATGGAAGATAAGTCGAGATAAGCCTAGATAATGGGAAATAAGGTGAGATAATGGGAGATAAGGAGAAATAATGGGAGATAAGGAGAAATAATGGGAGATGAGCAGAGATAAGCCTAGATAATGGAAATTATGTAGAGATAATGGGAAATAAGGAGAAATATTGGGAGATAAGGAGAAATAATGGGAGATATTTGATTACGTTGGGTAACATAAGGAATAAGCAGTGACGATAGTAGTGAATCAAGTCCACGCGAGCGGAGCCGCGGGCCCGGCTAGTTAGATTTATATAATTCATCATTACTAAATCTGTTTTAATTAAATTATTTTATTACCTGCCATAAATTATGAACCAACCATTTATTACAGTAGTTTTACCCCCATCTTATAACAAACCATCTGAAGAAGCTGTCGTGCAGCGAAACATGTCATGGTGTTAAAAATAAAAATTTGGTGGAAATTTAAGTAGTGCTTTACTTCTTGCAAAACTTCTTTTTATGGATTTCCACCAAGTATCGGCTGAATCAATTCAAGTATAAATAATAGCTATTTTTAACATTTGTAGGATTTATTTATATGGAATTAATAACTGAATTGTCAAATTAAAGCAATATCTCATCTAATCTACGAGGATGGATTGAAAACTTCGCGGCCTCACCAAAAAATAATTATGCTATTTTTATTATAGTACCCTCAATAAGTTCATACTTTCTTTGGTTATCATAGCGTAAAATTATGTTACTGTAGAATTTGTGGTTTTTAGGTTAGAACGAGTTTAGTGAGACCAAGTGCAGCCTTTTTGGAAAAATGGAAAAAATTTAACAACGCGCGGTCAAGTACCTTTATAAGAAAAGAGTAACGCTAAAGGAGATCCACGATGATATGAAAACAACACTAGGGGAATCTATTCCGTCATATACCACTGTGAAAAAATGAGTTGCAGAATTTAAACGTAGACGAGAGAGCATCGAAGATGACCCTAGCTCCGGCCGGCCCACGACGTCTACCACTGAAGAAAACATCGGCAACGTGTGTGATTTCATATTGAAAGACCGTAGATTAACTATCAGGGAGATTGCAGACACTATAGACATCTCGTATGAACGAACACAAAACATTATTGCCAACGAACTCGGATTTTCTAAGGTTCCCGCTAGGTGGATCCCCAGATTGCTTTCAGTTGAACAAAAACAAATTTGACTCACAATTTCTCGCGACTATTTGGAGATGTTTGAGGCTGATTCGCAAGATTTTCTTAACAAGTTTGTAACGATGCATTCTGCTCTTGAGAATTTTCTAGCAAAACCTTGCCAGTACAGGCGAAAGTGCTTGTTTCGCGCCTCTTCGGACAGTAGTCCATTGGATAAAAGGTGCCTTTTCCATTACTGCACCACAAATTAATATTTTGTGCACAGCAGGAATCATGGGATGCAAGGGTACAATTCCATATAAATTTTGGCAGTCTCATATCCATAGTTTGCAAAATTTTTTCTAGTCGAAACCTAGGTTCACCACTATACTCCAGAGTCAAAAGAACAATCCAATCAGTGGAAAAAATCTGGTGAACCGACCTCAAAGAAAGCGAAGGCAATTTTGTCGAGTGGAAAACTGATGGCGTCAGTTTTTTTTGGATGCTAAAGGTATTATTATGACTACCTTCCGAAAGATAAAACAATAAACTCGAACTATTTTACCCTTTTGCGTCGTTTACGTCAAGAAATTAAAGAGAAACGCCCAGGATTACTAAGAAAAACTTTTGCTCCATCTCGCGTTCAAACGTCTGTTGAGTCTATAGCTCAAATTCGTGATTGTGGTTTCGAATTGCTGCCTCACTCGGCTTATTCTCCTGATTTAGCACCTTCGGACTTTCATCTGTTTCCAAACCTAAAAAAACCACCTCGGTGGCCAGAAATTTTCATCAAATGAAGAGGTCGAAGCTGCAGTTTACCAGTATTTTGAAGACCTTGAGGAATCTTTTTTCTATACAGGTATGGAAGCTTTCAAAAACAGGTGGAAGAAGTGCATAGAACTAGGTGTAGATTACGTCAAAAAATAAAAATATTTTTCTATATATTTTATTTTATTTTCTTGACTAGGCCGCAAACTTTTCAACCCATCCTCGTATCTTAGAAGTGTTTCAAAAACATTATTTTTTACTTTAGAGTGGCAAAATTTTATGTGCTGTTTTTTTAAAGTCGTTTTTTTTTTGTTAAAAAGTTTTTATTTTTTTATTTTTTTATACTTAACAAAAAGATTTTGTAAAGAAATATAAAAAAAACTGGTTCTACTTTAATTAGTAAAGGTAAATAATTTTAGCAATTTTTTTATGAAATATATTAAATAAATATTTAATATTTCAACAATGTAATATAGACAAATTATGTAATATCAACATAATTAATTTATTATAATAATTGGAATTTAATGAGTCTGCTGCATTGCTTTTTGTTTCATAAATTAATTATTATTTTTTCGATCTAGTAATATAAATATTTCATTAATAAATTAGTAATAAAGCCTGTTGTAGTAAAAAGCTAATATTAATTAACATAATTCTCAATATTTCAAGTAAATTCATACGTTCGGTTGACCTTTTTCCCAACCCAGTTTTCTATTAATTGAATAATATATTTCGCGGCTATAAAATTTCTTGTGTTTATATAAAGACAAAGGCACCATTACATGCAAAATAACCTTAAAAATTACAGTTAGGTCTTTTAAATAAATAGCAACATTTACATTTATTAATTAATCTCGAGTTAATAATTAGGGCGTTAAAAATTTCGACGAAGCAACGGTGAAGTAGTGTAGAAATACTATTCACCGCAAGGCAGTACTTTTTTTTTACTACATAGTTTGTATTTTTTTAAGCGTTGTACAAATGGTTAGATACAATGAATTGTACCAAGTACGCACACCTAATACTCCATCGTAGGCTGACACAGCAATTACAAGCCGACAAAGTGGTAGACAAAATTTTCTAGGAATCCCCCTCAGGCATAGGTAGTTTTAATATAAAACCGCTGAAAACAGAAAAAGTCCTTATTTCAGCAGCTTATCCACGATTCTCTTATTTGTTAATCCACCCCGCGATGCGTTTCGCCTTAACATGGCTCATCAGGCGGGCTAGGATCGACAAACAAGAGAACAGAATTTACTAGACCTTATCCAGGTACTTACGGAACGGTATTTTACGATGGCATATTAGGTATACGTACTTGGTACAATTCGTATTACCATTACGTTCTGTAATACCTGGATAAGGACTAGTAAATTTTCGATTGTAACTTGTTTGGCGATCCTGTTTTTAGTGGCCTAATTGATGAAAAGCCGTTGAACTGTTACTTTGTCAAACTCTGTTGGCTTGTCTCGGTCAGCCCACAATGGAGTATTACGTATGCGTATTGACAATTCGTTGTAAATTACGTCTGGAGAAGTGTTAATAAATTTCTATGTTTGTCGTTCCTAGCACGAAATGTTGATGGATTTAAGAGCCTGGAATAAAGTTCTCAGCGGTTTTGACGGTCTTATAACGGTACTTTCTATATGCAGGATACTACCACGATCCTATGTATATCCATGATACTACCATGGAAGCAATTTTTTAACAACTTTTAAATATAAGGAAAACATATATAAGCTCCACCATTTTTGAATGGATATTTAACTAAATAATAAAACTCAACATAGGATTTTTAATATAAAAGCCAACAAAAGTTTGTATCAGGTCAGTCAATAATTTTTGAAAGCGACACCTATGGAGCATCACTTAAACCAAATATTGAACACCATTTTGAAGCTTCATCTGTCACTTGAATACACCCTAAATTTCAAGCCGATCTGTCAAGTTACTCGTTGTTTATCAGCTGGTTAAAGTAGACGGATATAAAAATCAAATATTATAAAATTCTTTGTTTTGTGGAAGGTTTATCGGCAACTGAAATCCATTGCAAAGTTAGTGACAGTATTAAGGAGTTTGCTCCTTTATTTCCAACTGTTTATAGATGGACTAATGTACAAATATCAACGATGATCCACGTTCAGGACATCCCAAAACTGCAACAACTGAAAAAACTGTTGTGCTAGTACTAGTTATGGTAATGGAAAACCGTCGATTAACCGTGAATAATTTAGCTCAGGCCATAAGCATCTCACACGTATCAGTACATGAGAACTGAACTAATATTTTGAGTATGAGAAAGCTATTCACAAAGTGGCTGCCGCATTTGCTAAAATCGAAACAAAAACACACGAGAAAAACTTTCCAAAACATTTGTCTGGTTTCACAAAGAATAAAACTGATTTTGTGCGTCGATTTGTAACTACGCATGAGACTTGAGTTTACCAGTATGATCCTGAACTGCGACAACAAACCGCACAGTGGACTGAGCCCGATTATTCAGCTCCATGCAGCCAAAGTGGTCGAAGTCGTCCAAAAAATTACGACATTAGTTCCCTGGGATTTAAAAGGAATTTGTTTAATTAATTATCTACAAATCGGTAAAACAATCACAGGAGAGTATTATTGCAACTCTTTGGACCAGCTGGATGAGAGAATTCGTGAGAAAAGTCCCGGTTTGCAGAAGAAAAAAATCATCTTTCATCATGACAATGCACCTGCTTCATAGAGGTGCTTTGACAACGGCAAAACTGGTCGGATTAAAGTACGAATTATTGGAATATCCACCCTATTCGCCAGATCTAACTCCATCTGACTTCTCTCTGTTTCCAAACTCGCACTGCACTCCTGCCGCTCCTGGAGCGCTTAGGGACTTCCCTGCAGCACGTGTACTAGACCCATAAAAAAAAAAAAACCTCAAAAAAGTTTCTACATGGGGGGCGTTTTTCAACAAATAATGAGGTGATAGCATCCGTAGATGAGTATTCTGAAGGTCTTCCGGAAAATCATTGCAGAGATGGAGCAAATGAATAGGAAATTCGCTGGAAAAAATGTACTGAGCTTAAGGGAGATTATACTGAAGATTACACGAATTTCGACTCATTAATTCATCTTGTTTCACTTCCGTTTCAAACTTATTGATTGATATGTGATATATTTGTATAAGCCCGACGTGTTTTGCTTGCGTGCATCCATCGAACATATTTCATGAAATTATTTATTAGAACCAAGTCGCCGACCATTCTTCAACGCTTTATATGTTATGATCAATGTTGCTGGTGAGTTCTTGGCCTCCAATCAATCAACTCTCTTGTGAATAGAATCTAACAAATGCAGAGTATACTGGAGAGCAGAGCCGCAACCACGGGACATGGCTGGTCGAATTTAAGCTTTGTAGTGACTTCAAAGTTACTGTGATGTATAAAGCAAAATAATATTCCCAGATTTTAAGAAAGTTAACGCGCAGCAAGTTGAGTGACGATGCTAGAGGAACAGAGTGTTCCAACCTAACTATCTCGGGTTCTGCAACGTTAAATTCTACCAAGCTGTCAACCCAAGATAAAATATCTTGTTGAAACTGAACAATTTCCTGATGTCTGCGGATATTTGCATGGATAAAACAAGCGTAGTGTCAGCGGTAAAATTGTTGAATAGATTCTTGGTCCTTTCCATCAAATTATTATTGTAAAGGAGGAAGAGAGAAGGAGACCATATGAGGACTTGAGGTATACTTGCGTTGATAGTGAAGATATTAAAATGAAATCCAGCCACGTCACTCGTAAAGAACGCTCTCTGAATGCGTTAGATATATAAGTCCTATAAGTAAAAAGATCTTATATTGATCTTTACTTAGGAAGGCCATATTGCTGGTCGGTAATAATATCCACTCGTTCCAGATATTTCAAAAGATGATCATTGATAGTTTTTTTCGATAAGAATCGATATTATTAAACGCAATGTGACTAGTCGGTAGTTAACTGACAAAGTCTTTTTATCTTTTCTGAGGATTGGTTGAAGAGGGAAATATTCTGTTTCTTCAGGATAGATTGTAAAGTCTACAGACAACTGAAATTAGTTCGCTCGAACATTTGTTAAAAACTATGGTATTCCATCAGCGCCAGAAGCACTCGATTCTCTCCAAAATTTAACATAGAAAGTTCAAATTTGGCACCAATATAGGAATTGATAGCCTCATCAGAGCCGTAGAATTTTGAAAGTTAAATTTTGACTTAAGAGGTTAGTCTTAGGAGGTGAAATCGGAAGTTAATTTTTTTTTTTATTAGGTGAGCGAATGTGGTATCAAATGAAAGCTTGTAGAAACACTAGTTTAAAAATTATATATAATGTAATACTTGAGCACATTTTTCTGTGTATTATTTTTAAAAAATTGCCAAGTATCGCTGTCACCCCCCTTACCTCGAAATTCTGGAATATTCTCCACAGAGTGTCGATTGAACGAAAAATTATCACGAATGCAGTACCATTATTAGTTTATATATATATATATATATATATATATATATATATATATATATATATATATATATATATACATATATATATATATATATATATATATATATATATATATATATATATATATATATATATATATGTATATATATATATATATATATATATATATATATATATATATATATATATATATATATATATATATATATATATGTATATATATATATATATATATATATATATATATATATATATATGTATGTATATATATAGATATATATATATATATATATATATATATATATATATATATATTATATATATATATATATATATATATATATATATATATATATATATATATATAGATATATATATATATATATATATATATATATATATATTTATATATATATATATATATATATATATATATATATATATATATATATATATATACAGTCCCTGGCCAAATTATTAGACGCACTGTATCTTTTTTAGTAATTTTATGTTTCTTAAGAGTTTTTATGCAATAATGGTATATTTAAACTACAATATTATCGATTTTTATTTAAAAGAATTGTTGTAGACTACATATTTGTATTTATTTTTAACATATGGCAACACTGTGTTGACAAAGTGATACATGAACGTAAACAAGTACAAATCTGTATCAGTCGCGATCGGAATCAAGTCAGGTACGGACGTGTTTCTGTGGCTTTATGGACTGTGATTGTTTGTTTAACAGTTTTATACTACTCAGTTATTAGTTTATTTTGTATGCAGTGTTTTAAAAAAGTAATTAGACTATTTTCATTATGGGTAGAAAAGGCGATCTTACACCACGTAAAAAAGCTGAAGTGATGCCCTTATGATTGCGAAAACATTTACAAACCAAGAAATATCACGAAGATTGGAGGTTTCTGAAGCTAGTGTACGACGCATAAAAAAGAAAATTGAGTCAGGGAAGGAATTAAGCCCGAAAAGAAAGAAAAGTTGCGGTAGAAAACCAATTTTCACTCCACGGTCAGAGAGAAAATTTTGTGTAGAAAACAGATTTGCTACCACAAAGGTAATAAAATCACAACTCCAGGATGCTAGCGTAAATGCTTCTGAGCGCACTGTTCCAAGAAAATTGAAAGAATTAGATTTTAAGGCCTGTCGCCCCGCCAGGAAGCCCAAGTTAACAGCTGCAATGAAAGCAAAGCGCCTGAAGTGGGCCAAACAATGGCAAGACAAAGATGTGGACTTCTGGAGATCGGTAAGATACAGCAATTTAATCAATAATTGATACATTATTATCATTTTCAGTTAAATAAAGCAAATAAACATGGAAGTTTATATATTTTTCCTATTTTTGACAGGTCTGCTTCAGTGACGAAAGCACATTCGAAATTTTGCAGAATAAAGCTCAGTATGTGCGTCGTCGTCATGGAGAAAAGTTTCATCCTGATTGTGTCGTCCCGACGGTTAAACATCCCACCAAAGTGATGATTCGGTCAGTCATCAGCGGCAAGGGCACTGGACGTCTGTACGTCGTCAAAGGAATAATGAGGCAAGATCAGTACAAAGAAGTATTACAAAATCGGTTGATTCCGCAGCTCAGAGAATGGTTTCCAAATGGGGAACCATTCACTTTCATGCAAGATGGAGCTCCCTGCCACACTGCTCGGTCTGTTAAAGCTTTTTTGGCAGAAAAAAAAATATCCTCTGTTGGATTGGCCGGGTATGAACCCCATTGAAAATGTGTGGGAGCTGATGAAAAGAGAAGTGGCTAAAGATGTGATTACCAACAAAACCCAGCTCCTAGAAAAGATTATTCATGTGTGGAATCATCATCCTCAAATGCAGGAGACAGTACAATCTTGCATTGATAGCATGCCGCGCAGAATTAAAGCTTTGATAGCGGCTGAAGGTGGCTCAACTAAATATTGACTTTTACTAACATTCATTTCACTTTTCTTTAAAACTTAATAAACTTATGCTTTTCTAAATTAATGCTGTTTTATTTATGTCAAATAAATAGGTAATTGATTGGATAATATAAAAATAAAAAACAAATCAATTTAAAATAATAAAACGGTACAATATCACTCGGTAATTATATTTTACATGAAATCTTGCAGTGCGTCTAATAATTTGGCCAGGGACTGTATATATATATATATATATATATATATATATATATATATATATATATATATATATATATATATGTATATATATATATATATATATCAAGGATTTTCTACAGCTGACGCTGTCTTCCTTCTCTCAGCCTTTGATTCCATCCATTTCTATCTTCCCAGTCTCCATCTGTTAGACCCCCGTCCTCCACAGCCTCGTCCACATCGTCTCTCCACGATCATCTGGGTCTTCCTCTTTTTCTTCTCCCTATAGGGCTCCACTCCGTTATTTTCTTTATCCACCTATTATCTTCTCTCCGTCTTATGTGTCCATACCATTTTAATCGTTTTTCTTCAATGGTGTTTATTGCGTTCTCTTTGATGTTCATTCTGCTTCTTATTTCTTCATTTGTTTTTCTTCAATGATATTTATTGCGTTCTCTTTGATGTTCATTCTGCTTCTTATTTCGTCATTGGTTATTCTCTCCATACGTGTCACTCTACAACATCTTCTCCAATACTCCACCTCTACCGCGTTAATTTTAGATTTACTTCTTCTGTTGATCGTCCATGTTTCTGACCCGTATGTCATTATGCTTTGTATTATTGATTTGTATATGCGTGCTTTGTTTCTTTTTGTAATGTGCTTGTCCCACAGGATCGAATTTAATTGTCTTATGCATGACCGCGTTTGTCCTAATCTAGCTTTAATCTCTTCTTCTGATGTTGCGTTTTTTGAAATGATAATTCCTAAATATTTGTTTCGTTATCGACTTATAGATTCTCCACGTTTCCCTCCTTTGTTGTTAGATATTCCGTTTTATCAAAGTTTATTGCTAATCCTGCTTTAGAGTATTCTTCTTTTAGTTTTCATACCTTTAACTGAGGTCTTCCTCATCTTGCGCTATGATTACTTGGTCATCTGCGAAAATTAGAGTATATAAGTAATCTTCTCGTATTGGGACTCCCATTCCACTACTTTTTTGCTTCTATTTTTTTAATGTTTGTTCGAGGTATATTTTGAATAGTGTTGGGGATGTAGAGCATCCTTGTAATAGGCCTTTTGATGTTTGGAGTCTCTTCCCTATTTTATGTTCTATTTTTATGTTCACTGTGTTGTTTTCGTAGAGAGCTTTTACTGCGTATATTAGTTCTTTGTCAATGCCTATTTCTTTCATTGCGTTCCATAATCTTTGTCTTAGTACTGAGTCATAGGCCTTTCTTATGTCTATGAAGGCTAGATGAACTTCTCTATTCTTTGCCAGTTTTTTTTTTCCATTGTTTGTTTTATAGTGTATATGTGGTCTATATTTGATTTTCCGGCCGTAAAGGCCTACTTGATCTTCTCCAATTTTTCCTTTTATATTTTCCTTCATGATATTTTTAATAATTTTTCCATACAAACGTCCCATACTCGATATTATGCTTAGGCCTCTATAGTTTGTGCATTTTCTGCGGTCTCCCCTTTTAAATATAGATACTATATAAGCTTTTGACCATTCCTCTGGTATTTTATCTCCATTTATCGCTCTGTGGAACATGTTTCTCAGCATTCGATGTAATTTATTAGACCCGTTCTTAATCATTTCATTTACCACACCCCCAGGCCCTGCAGATTTATTATTTTTTGAGTGTTTTTATTGTCTTCTTTACTTCTTCATAGCTTAGTTCTATCTCTTTTATTTCCTTATTCTGTTCTTCTTTAGGGTTCTCTTCTTGGAATTCTTGTATGTCTTCTGTTAGCAGTTTCTTATAATATTCATCCCACTCGCTTTCTGGGATGTACTCTATATACGTCTTCTCTTTATTGTTAGTCCTTAATGCTTTAATTATTCTCCATGACTCTGTGCTTATATTTCCTCCTATATACTGTTCTACATGTTCGCACGATTTTTACCATCTCTCGTTCTTTTCTTTGTTTATCATCCTCCTCGTTTCTGCATTTTTCTCTTTTTATTTCTGTAGATCTTCTGGTTTTGTATTCAGCCATTTTTCGTATAGTCTTTTTTTCTCCTTTATAGATTCTTTGGTTTTTTCACAGACTCTAATTTTATGTTTCTCATTCTCGTTGTCTTCTTTACCTAATGCTTCTAGGGCCACCTATTTGATGCATTCTTTTATGTGGTCATACATCTATTGGGGGTTGTCGTAGTTAAATTCATTTAATTTTTGATCTAATCGTCGTCTACATAGGTCTCTTATCGTTTCGTCTTGCAGTAAGTGTATTTTGTATTTTATTTCTTTGTCTGCCTTTTCTGTTATCTCATTAGTATTTCTGTTTTCTTTATCTATTGTTCCTTTTTGCTTTATTGTCTTGTACCACGGTACTTTTATATTTGCTATTATTAATTTATCTGGTACATAAAAAAAAAAACTTCAAGGTCATCAGTTTTCAGTAAAGATCGAAAAAAAAACTTTGTTCAAAAATCATTTGGGATGTATTTTGTGAAATCATTGATCCTTTTACATCTCTGTAACAAAAAAATTTTATTTTAAGAGCAATCAACGTACGGAACACTAATTGCGCAAGTCCGACTTGCACTTGGCCAGATATTTGGTGTCTAGCATTAATAAAATGCATGTTATGACACCCTCTCTGAAGACAATATCGAACATCTTTAACTTCACATTGGGAACAGTAGGTAGTGTTTTGCCTTAAAAATCAACAATAATGATGAAGTTAAGAGTCCAGCTGACAAGTTTTCTTTCTCAACAGTTAGTGTTGCAATATTGTTACCTGGAATAAAATAGTGGATTTAGTAAAATTTAGACTAATGGCTACAAATGTTGGTATAGGCACGAAGTTTGCCTTTAATTCTCTAATAGTGAGCCTTCTTCTTTTCGTCGATTATTTGTGAGCATCTACTCCGGGTGACAAAAATGCTGATACGATTTATGACGTTTTTAAGCAGTGTAGGCAATTAAACCGTGATTGTAACACCCTGTATATACCTTCTCTACAATAACTTCATCAGTTTTGACCGAAAAATAAACCAACACAAAAGTAGGGATGAAGAATAAGAATAGCAGAAACAGATGAAGAAGAAATTTTTCGTCGAAAATTTATTCGCCGGATATAATTAAACAAAATACTTTATAAATATTAAAACTTCTAATAAATCATATACTTCCCTTGGACACGCCTATTCATGCGAGGAAAATTAACATGGTATATTCTGTTAACTTTATCATTTTTTTGTTCAAACAATGTTACATTTCATTATATGAATTAAACAGTAAGTGTATACAGGTGTTTAATTAATAAAGCCAGGTTAATTGTGTGTTTTTTAGTTGCTGTCTATGGTCTATTTAATGGAGGAAAATTTTTGCTTAATGTGATTTATAATTTACTTAGTCTATATTACTTGTTTGGCAGGATGTTGTACGGATGCAAGGATGTTAACTATAAAAATTTTTAGAAAAAAATATGCATTCGCTTGTTAAATTATTTTATTTACAGGATGGATTTTTCATTTCAGTTGATAGATATATTATTAATAATTTTGAATTAGTAATAAAAATAACCGGCCAAGTCGGACTTGCGCAATTAGTTTTCCGTACGTTGATTGCTTTTAAAATAAAAATCTTTGTTACGGTGGTATAAAATAATTAATGACTTCAAAAAACACACCCCAAATGAGTGTTCAACAAAGTTTTTTTCCGAACTCTACTGAAAACTGTTGACCTTTTTCATATTCCAGATAAATTATTAAAGGTAATGCACTCGTAATAATTTTCGTTCAATCTACAACATATGGAGAATCTTCCAGAATTTTTTAAAAAATTTTCGACCATTATACTTTTCGAAATAAAGGGAGGAACAGCGATTTTTCCCAATTTTTTAGAAATAATACAAAGAAAAGTGTGCGTAAGTATTACAATATACATATATTTTTTAACTTTTGTTTTTACAAGCTTTCATTTGACACCCCACTCGATGACCTGGTAAATTTTTTTTCACTGGTGATTTCATTCCCCAAAACTAACTTTCTAAGTCAAAATTTAACTTTCCAAACTACGCGGCTTTAATGAGGCAATTAACTCCTATATTGGTGCCAAATTTCAACTTTCTATGTCAAATAGTTTTGAAGACAAACGGGATGTGATAGACGGACAGACAGACGGACAGACAGTCAGACGGACAGGCGGGCAGACGAACAGACACCGAAGTGATCTTCGATTCGAAAGATATATTTTTGAGGCCCATACATCGAAACATTTTAATAAGAGAAATTGTGCTGCCACTGCAGTGAAGAATAATAGAAGTTAAGGGGTTACATACACCTAGGTACTGGAAAAAGTATGTATATTAAAAAAAAATATTTTAAAAGTTTATTAAGTGAATAATACAAAAGAATGGCGATTATATAATTTTGTTGTACTTTAAATTATAAGAAAAATCTTCACAAAAAATAATCCAATATGCAAAAATAAAAATTAAACTTACAAAATAATGTAGTAGGTAAAAATTGTCGAAGGGGTTTCTTTTTTTAAAAATAAAAAATTTACGGTGTCAAACTTTAGTATGCAATTTTCTACCAAAAATTGTATGTTTAATTATACAAATAGGCTATTAGAAAGATTAAAAACAACCCCTGGATATCTTGTGGAAAAGTAATTATTGAGATTTAAAAAAAAGTGAAAAAATATTAAAAATTGACTGAGTAATACTACAGACATTTCATTGAGACAGGTAGCGATCCTAATTAGACGCCAGGTTACATTAATAACTCTACTATGGAGTTTTAGCTGTTTGTATGCTGTCTCAACGACGTTACGCTTTTTCTGTCATTACTAACGTTTGTAATTACCACAAGTTTACGTTTTCTAGAATAAAATTTTCAATCATATATTAGGGTTACCTACAAACGTGTATATATATATATATATATATATATATATATATATATATATATATATATATATATATATATATATACTCCTGGACAAAATTAACACAACAATTAAATCATACAAATCTCTATAAAGAATTAATTTTAATAATTTTTTATGAACATTGGTTACATTAAAAGTTAGATAAAACTTATTCGGATACTTTAAAAGTGAATTAGCTACCAATTTTCTCTATAAGATTCGAATTAAAATTATTCTTAAGACCTAATGACAAAATCGTTGAAATTATGTAATAATGAAAAAAATAAACTGGGCACTAGTAGCAAAATTAATGGTGTAACTGGGACACTAGTAGCGTGTGTTGCCTCCTTTACTTCGGATGACAGCGTTTATGCGCCTAGGCATGCTTCTAATTAAATTTTGGATAAAATCTGAGGAATTTGCTCCCATTCTTTGATAACTGCATTTTCAAGTTCCTTCAGGTTTCTAGGTGCAGGTATATGACGTTTCACATTTTTCTTAAGGTGATCCCATACATGTTCAATCGGATTCAGATCCGGGCTTTTTGGTGGCCATTGCATAATCGGTATATCAACTTGATTAAGATAATTGAGTACCAACCTAGCCACGTGAGGTCGAGCGTTGTCTTGCATAAACAGGAAATTGGGCCCCAGAAAATTCTCAAGATAGTAGTTAGCATTCATGGATCTCGTACGGACAGGAACTAACTCTGTGCGAGCAGAGCAAAGCAGATGCCACCCCAGAACATAACAGAGCCACCGCCGAATGGAATCCTTGCAGAGATATTGCAAGGGGCAAACCTGTCTCCTGGTCTTCGCCATACTCGCTCATGACCATCTGGATGTTTTAGACTAACCCTAGTTTCATATGTGAAGAAAACTTGTTTCCAATCATCCACAGACCAGTTTTCGTGATTTCGAGTAAAACGTAACCTGGCAACTATGTTCTCTCTAGTAAGCAAGGGCGCAGTGGCTGGTCTCCTACTGTTTAATCCAGCTTCATTTAACCGTCTTCTAACTGTTTTAGACACTGTGAACAGCTTCGAGTTCGTTTCTTATTATAGAACTAGTGACAGTCCTGTTTCTTAAAGCATATTGTCTTATAAAACGTTCATCTAGGTCGCTAGTGCATCGTTTTCGCCCTTGCCCTAGCCTTTTAGAATAAGTTCCTACTTTATTCAAGCGTCTTACCATACGACTTATTGTGGAATGATGTTTGCCTAACAAATTGGCAACATAGCTCTGACAATATCCCTCGTCCAATAGAACTGAGGCTCGCACTACCTCGTGTTCAGTTAAATTCCTTGTTCGATTCATTTTTCTAATTCTTCGGGGTCAAAAACAAAACAGTCTACCACAATAACGTATTACTTTGAAAAAAGGAGCAATTTATAAGCTTACTTTTAAAGAAAATCTATCGCATTATTACAGAAAATTGTTTAAAAAAATCTTTAAAACTGTAAATCTAAACGAATTGTTTTGATTTCTGTCATAAACAACGAAACAAAATATGCATAGCCTATTATTCAAATACTCAATAAACTTTAAAACTGACATAAGAAAAAGATAAATTAATTTTCAAATTGTTGCGTTAATTTTGCACAGGAGTTTTTTATATATATATATATATATATATATATATATATATATATGTATATATATATATATATATATATATATATGTATATATATATATATATATATATATATATATATATATATATATATATATATATATATATATATATATATATATATATGTATATATATATATATACATATATATATATATATATATATATATATATATATATATATGTATATATATATATATATATACATATATATATATATATATATATATATATATATATATATATATATATATATATATATATATATATTTATATATATATATATATATATATATATATATAAATATATATATATATATATATATATATATATATATATATATATATATTTATACATATATATATATATATATATATATATATATATATATATATATATATATATATAACAATCGCTTATAACGCCCTTATAAGGAGAAGAGATGAGCAATCAAAGATCTAAAGGCTTTAGTATCCGCTTTTTATTTTTGTTATCAAGCTTTCGCTGCCTAATGGTAGCTCCTTCTGAATTCTAAAAATGCAGACAAGGTACAGAAAAATAAAGTTAAGACGTTCGTTTTGAAATGTGATTTTATAAATTATAAGGTTATATGAGAAATTACTTACAAAAATTTAACAGTTAATTCATCACTGGTGAAAACAATAAAATTTGCATTTTTGTTGGCCAGGTAGTAGTTATGATCAAAACAAACATGATAAAATGACACTTAGAGAATTACACAGGTATCAAAAATAAAACGTTGTCAATAATATTATTTAAAAACACTTTATGAGTCAGAAACCAACTGTAAGAAAGACCATGAAGTTGAAATTGTACTCCATTTTAAATTTTTTCACATAGAGTTTAGTAACTTTTTTGGTAATATTTGAGTCTGAACCGGATATTGTTGGTAGTTTATGTCGTCATCAGATCGACAAAAAACCAAAAGACATTAAAGTTAGGGATGCAGTAAATTTTGGTGGATGCTACTATTAGACAAGTTTTTTTGTTTTTATACTAAATTAAAAGAGAAAACCGATACTTTACAAAGATCTAATATAATCTATGGCATTCCCTATCAATATGGTTTGGTTTACATTAGACAAACTTCACGAAAGTTCTCCAAGAGATTAGCGTTACACAAAAGTGATACCAAACATAAGCCTAACGCAACCAGCTTGAGCTCACACGTAAATAATACAGATCAAAGAGTATAATATAACAACAGCTTCAGTCTAGATGTTGAGACTAATTACTTCAGAAGAAGTTTCTTGGAAATGTGTTGCAGAAAGACATGTAAAAATAATCTCAATCACAAAAAAGACATAGAAGGATTGAGCGCCATTTACATTTTTTACTAACACAAAATCATACCAAACCAATGAAAAAGAGCGATTTTTGTGAAAAAATTAGTTTCCCGAAAAGTTGACGTTTTCCTTCTCTGTTATTTCTGCTCTTTATATATTCCTAATTACTTTATATGTCTTTTTTTGTTATAAAATTAAAAAATAAAAGTTAAATATGATAAATAATAAATAACCTTCCAACAATGACATTCTCTTTTAAATACTTTAAATTACTTTATGAGTTACTTTGTTATAAAATTAAAGAATAAATATAATTAATAATAAATAACTTGTCTAATAGTAGCATTCACCAAAATTTACTGTATCCCTAACTTTAATGTCTTTTGGGTTTTTTTTCGACCTGATGACGATATAAACTACCAATAATATTCGATTCAGCCTCAATATTATCAAAAAAGTTACTAAACTCGATGTCAAGAAATTTAAAATGCAGTACCATTTCTTACAGTTGTTATCTGTCTCAAAAAGTGTTTTTAAATAATGTTATTGACAACGTTTTTTTTTGGATACCTATGTAATTCTCTAAGTGTCCTTTTATTATGTTTATTGTAATCATACCTACTACCTGGCCAACAAAAATGCAAATTTTATTGTTTTCACCAGAGGTGAATTAACTGCAAAAGTAATTTCTCATACAACCTTATAATTTATAAAATCACATTTCAAAATGAACATCTTAACTTTATTTTTCTGTACCTTGTTTGCATTTTTAGAATCCAGAAGAAGCTACCATTAGGCAGCGAAAGCTCGATAACAAAAATAAAAAGCAGATACTAGAGCCTTTAGATCTTTGATTGCTCATCACTTCTCCTTATAAGGGCATTTCCCAGTAGTTAAACTTTCGATTGTTTCCTACTAGTGCCCTCTTACTGTCCTTCCTCCTATTTATATATATATATATATATATATATATATATATATATATATATATATGTATATATATATATATATATATATATATATATATATATATATATATCTATATATATATATATATATATATATATATATATATATATATATATATATATATATATACCTACTCGGCCCAGACATAAACATTAACTAGAAAGATGATGGACCAACTGAGGAAAACATAGAGGGCAATGGAACACCAGATGCTGAGTATAAGATTACAAGACAGGATCAAAAACGAAAGTATAAGACAAAAGACCAAAATGATAGACGTAAGAGAACAGGTAGCAGGTTTGAAATGGAAATGAGCAGGTCACACAATGAGACAGGATGGATTTTTCATTTCAGTTGATAGATATATTATTAATAATTTTGAATTAGTAATAAAAATAACCGGCCAAGTCGGACTTGCGCAATTAGTATTCCGTACGTTGATTGCTTTTAAAATAAAAATTTTGTTACGGTGGTATAAAATAATTAATGACTTCAAAAAACACACCCCAAATGAGTGTTTAACAAAGTTTTTTTCCGAACTCTACTGAAAACTGTTGTTTTTTTATATTCCAGATAAATTATTAAAGGTAATGCACTCGTGATAATTTTCGTTCAATCTACAACCTATGGAGAATCTTCCAGAATTTTTTAAAAAATTTTCGACCATTATACTTTTCGAAATAAAGGGAGGAACAGCGATTTTTCCCAATTTTTTAAAAATAATACAAAGAAAAGTGTGCGTAAGTATTACAATACACATATATTTTTAAACTTTTGTTTTTACAAGCTTTCATTTGACGCCCCACTCGATGACCTGGTAATTTTTTTTCACTGGTGATTTCATCCCCCAAAACTAACTTTCTAAGTCAAAATTTAACTTTCCAAACTACGCGGCTTTAATGAGGCAATTAACTCCTATATTGGTGCCAAATTTCAACTTTCTATGTCAAATAGTTTTGAAGACAAACTGATGTGATAGACGGACAGACAGACGGACAGACAGTCAGACGGACAGGCGGGCAGACGAACAGACACCGAAGTGATCTTCGATTCGAAAGATATATTTTTGAGGCCCATACATCGAAACATTTTAATAAGAGAAATTGTGCTGCCACTGCAGTGAAGAATAATAGAAGTTAAGGGGTTACATACACCTAGGTACTGGAAAAAGTATGTATATTAAAAAAAATATTTTAAAAGTTATTAAGTGAATAATACAAAAGAATGGCGATTATATAATTTTGTTGTACTTTAAATTATAAGAAAAATCTTCACAAAAAATAATCCAATATGCAAAAATAAAAATTAAACTTGCAAAATAATGTAGTAGGTAAAAATTGTCGAAGGGGTTTCTTTTTTTAAAAATAAAAAATTTACGGTGTCAAACTTTAGTATGCAATTTTCTACCAAAAAATGTATGTTTAATTATAAAAATAGGCTATTAGAAAGATTAAAAACAACCCCTGGATATCTTGTGGAAAAGTAATTATTGAGATTAAAAAAAAAGTGAAAAAATATTAAAAATTGACTGAGTAATACTACAGACATTTCATTGAGACAGGTAGCGATCCTAATTCAACGCCAGGTCACATTAATAACTCTACTATGGAGTTTTAGCTGTTTGTATGCTATCTCAACGACGTTACGCTTTTTCTGTCATTACTAACGTTTGTAATTACCACACACATTACGTTTTCTAGAATAAAATTTTCAACCATATATTAGGGTTACCTACAAACGTATATATATATATATATATATATATATATATATATATATATATATATATATATATATATATATATACTCCTGGACAAAATTAACGCAACAATTAAATCATACAAATCTCTATAATGAATTAATTTTAATAATTTTTTATGAACATTGGTTACACTAAAAGTTAGATAAAACTTATTCGGATACTTTAAAAGTGAATTAGCTACCAAATTTCTCTATAAGATTCGAATTAAAATTATTCTTAAGACCTAATGACAAAATCATTGAAATTATGTAATAATGAAAAAAATAAACTGGGACACTAGTAGCAAAATTAATGGTGTAACTGGGACACTAGTAGCGTGTGTTGCCTCCTTTACTTCGGATGACAGCGTTTATGCGCCTAGGCATGCTTCTAATTAAATTTTGGATAAAATCTGAGGAATTTGCTCCCATTCTGTGATAACTGCATTTTCAGGTTCCTTCAGGTTTCTAGGTGCAGGTATATGACGTTTCACATTTTTTCTTAAGGTGATCCCATACATGTTCAATCGGATTCAGATCCGGGCTTTTTGGTGGCCATTGCATAATCGGTATATCAACTTGATTAAGATAATCGAGTACCAACCTAGCCACGTGAGGTCGAGCGTTGTCTTGCATAAACAGGAAATTGGGCCCCACAAAATTCTCAAGATAGTAATTAGCATTCATGGATCTCGTACGGACAGGAACTAACTCTGTGCGAGCATCAAAGCAGATGCCACCCCAGAACATAACAGAGCCACCGCCGAATGGAATCCTTGCAGAGATATTGCAAGGAGCAAACCTCTCTCCTGGTCTTCGCCATACTCGCTCATGACCATCTGGATGTTTTAGACTAACCCTAGTTTCATATGTGAAGAAAACTTGTTTCCAATCATCCACAGACCAGTTTTCGTGATTTCGAGTAAAACGTAACCTGGCAACTCTGTTCTCTCTAGTAAGCAAAGGCGCAGTGGCTGGTCTCCTACTGTTTAATCCAGCTTCATGTAACCGTTTTCTAACTGTTTTAGAAGAAATTGTGACATTGCGAACAGCTTCGAGTTCGTTTCTTATTATAGAACTAGTGACAGTCCTGTTTCTTAAAGCATATTGTCTTATAAAACGTTCATCTAGGTCGCTAGTGCATCGTTTTCGCCCTTGCCCTAGCCTTCTAGAGTAAGTTCCTACTTCATTCAAGCGTCTTACCATACGACTTATTGTGAAACGATGTTTGCCTAACAAATTGGCAACATAACTCTGACAATATCTCTCGTCCAATAAAACTGAGGCTTGCACTACCTCCTGTTCGCTTGTAACGCCCTTGTAAGGAGAAGAGATGAGCAATCAAATATCTAAAGGCTCTAGTATCTCCTTTTTATTTTTTTTATCAAGCTTTGGCTGCCCAGTGGTAGCTTTTTCTGGATTCTAAAGATGCAAACTAGGTACAGAGAAATAAAGTTAAGACGTTCGTTTTGAAATCGGATTTTATAAATTATAAGGTTGTATGAGAAATTTAGCAGTTAATTCATCTCTGGCGAAAACAATAAAATTTGCATTTTTGTGGCCAGGTAGTAGGTATGATCACAACAAACATGATAAAACGACACTTAGAGAATTACACAGGTACCAAAAATAAAACGCTGTCAATAATATTATTTAAAAACACTTTATGAGACCGAAACCAACTGTAAGAAAGACCATGAAGTTGAAATTGTACTCCATTATAAATTTTTTCACATCGAGTTTAGTAACTTTTTTGGTAATATTTGAGTCTGAATCGGATATTGTTGGTAGTTTATGTCGTCATCAGGTCGACAAAAAAACCAAAAGCCATTAAAGTTAAAGTTAGGGATGCAGTAAATTTTGGTAGATGCTACTATTAGACAAGTTTTTTTGTTTTTATACTAAATTAAAAGACAAAACTGATACTTTACAATGATCTAATCTACAATGGCATTCCCTATCAATATGGTTTGGTTTACATTGGACAAACTTCACAAAAGCTCTCTAAGAGATTAGCGTTACACAAAAGTGATACCAAACATAAGCCTAACGCAACCAGCTTGAGCTCACACGTAAATAATACAGATCACAGAGTATAATATAACAACAGCTACATTCTGGATGTTGAGACTAATTACTTCAGAAGAAGTTTCTTGGAAATGTGTTACAGAAATCTCAATCACAAAAAAGACGTAGAAGGATTGAGTACCATTTACGTTTATTTTCTAACACAAAATCATACCAAACCAATGAAAAAGAACGATTTTTATGAAAAAATTAGTTTCCAGTAAAGTTGACGTTTTCCTTCTCTGTTATTTCTGCTCTTTATATATTCCTAATTACTTTTTATGTCTTTTTGTTATGAAATTAAAAAATAAAAATTAAATATGATAAATAATAAATAACCTTCCAACAATGACATTCTCTTTTAAATACTTTAAATTACTTTATGAGTTCCTTTGTTATAAAATTAAAAAATAAATATAATTAATAATAAATAACTTGTCTAATAGTAGCATCCACCAAAATTTACTGCATCCCTAACTTTAATGTCTTTTGGGTTTTTCGGCCTGATGACGATATAAACTACCAACAATATCCGATTCAGCCTCAAATATTACCAAAATGTTACTAAATTCGATATCAAGAAATTTAAAATGGAGTACCATTTCAACATCATGGTCTTTCTTACAGTTGTTTTCTGTCTCAAAAAGTGTTTTTAAATAATGTTATTGACAACGTTTTATTTGTGATACCTATGTAATTCTCTCAGTGTCCTTTTATTATGTTTGTTGTAATCTTACCTACTACCTGGCCAACAAAAATGCAAATTTTATTGTTTTCACCAGAGATGAATTAACCGCTAAATTTTTGTAAGTAATTTCTCATACAACCTTATAATTTATAAAATCACATATCAAAATGAACATCTTAACTTTATTTTTCTGTACCTTGTTTGCATTTTTAGCATCCAGAGGAAGCTACCATTAGGCAGCGAGAAAGCTCGATAACAAAAATAAAAAGCAGATACTAGAGCCTTTAGATCTTTGATTGCTCATCACTTCTTCTTATAAGGGCATTTCCCAGTAGTTAAACTTCCGGACAGGATCAGAAACGAAAGTATAAGACAAAAGACCAAAGTGATAGACGTAAGAGAACAGGTAACATGTTTGAAATGGAAATGAGCAGGTCACACAATGAGACAACAAGATGAAAGACGGAATAAAAGAATACAAGAATGGAGGCCATAGCAGGGACAAAGATTCAGAGGAAGGCTCCAAACAAGATGGAAAGATGGCCTGAAAAGAACGGCTGGTTTAAGATGGATCAGAAAGACGCAGAATAGAAAAGGAAGGGGAAGCCTATGTCCGACACTGGATGGAAGAAATTTTATTAGATATATATACATATACATATATATATATATATATATATATATATATATATATATATATATATATATATATATATATATATACAGTCCCTGGCCAAATTATTAGACGCACTGTATTTTTTTTAGTAATTTTATGTTTCTTAAGAGTTTTTATGAAATAATGGTATATTTAAACTACAATATTATTGATTTTTATTTAAAAGAATTGTTGTAGACTACATATTTGTATTTATTTTTAACATATGGCAACACTGTGTTGACAAAGTGATACATGAACGTAAAGAAGTACAAACCTGTATCAGTCGCGATCGGAATCGAGTCAGGTACGGACGTGTTTCTGTTGCTTTATGGACTGTGATTGTTTGTTTAACAGTTTTATACTACTCAGTTAATAGTTTATTTTGTATGCAGTGTTTTAAAAAAGTAATTGGACTATTTTCATTATGGGTAGAAAAGGCGATCTTTCACCACGTAAAAAAGCTGAAGTGAAGGCCCTTGTGATTGCGAAAACATTTACAAACCGAGAAATATCACGAAGATTGGAGGTTTCTGAAGCTAGTGTACGACGCATAAAAAAGAAAATTGAGTCAGGGAAGGAATTAAGCCCGAAAAGAAAGAAAAGATGCGGTAGAAAACCAATTTTCACTCCACGGTCAGAGAGATGTTTGAAGAAAATTTGTGTAGAAAACAGATTTGCTACCACAAAGGTAATAAAATCACAACTCCAGGATGCTAGTGTAAATGCTTCTGAGCGCACTGTTCGAAGAAAATTGAAAGATTTAGATTTTAAGGCCTGTCGCCCCGCCAGGAAGCCCAAGTTAACAGCTGCAATGAAAGCAAAGCACCTGAAGTGGGCCAAACAATGGCAAGACAAAGATGTGGGCTTCTGGAGATCGGTAAGATACAGCAATTTAATCAATAATTGATACATTATTATCATTTTCAGTTAAATAAAGCAAATAAACATGGAAGTTTATATATTTTTCCTATTTTTGACAGGTCTGCTTCAGTGACGAAAGCACATTCGAAATTTTGCAGAATAAAGCTCAGTATGTGCGTCGTCGTCATGGAGAAAAGTTTCATCCTGATTGTGTCGTCCCGACGGTTAAACATCCCACCAAAGGGATGATTTGGTCAGTCATCAGCGGCAAGGGCACTGGACGTCTGTACGTCGTCAAAGGAATAATGAGGCAAGATCAGTACAAAGAAGTATTACAAAATCGGTTGATTCCGCAGCTCAGAGAATGGTTTCCAAATGGGGAACCATTCACTTTCATGCAAGATGGAGCTCCCTGCCACACTGCTCGGTCTGTTAAAGCTTTTTTGGCAGAAAAAAATATCCCTCTGTTGGATTGGCCGGGTATGAACCCCATTGAAAATGTGTGGGAGCTGATGAAAAGAGAAGTGGCTAAAGATGTGATTACCAACAAAACCCAGCTCCTAGAAAAGATTATTCATGTGTGGAATCATCATCCTAAAATACAGGAGACAGTACAATCTTGCATTGATAGCATGCCGCGCAGAATTAAAGCTTTGATAGCGGCTAAAGGTGGCTCAACTAAATATTGACTTTTACTAACATTCATTTCACTTTTCTTTAAAACTTAATAAACTTATGCTTTTCTAAATTAATGCTGTTTTATTTATGTCAAATAAATAGGTAATTGATTGGATAATATAAAAATAAAAAACAAATCAATTTAAAATAATAAAACGGTACAATATCACTCGGTAATTAATATTTTACATGAAATCTTGCAGTGCGTCTAATAATTTGGCCAGGGACTGTATATATATATATGTATATATATATATATATATATATATATATATATATATATATATATATATATATATATATATATATATATATATATATATATATATATATATATATATATATATATATATATATATATATATATATGTATATGTATATATATATATATATATATATATATATATATATATATATATATATACGTGCGCGGCCCAGACATAGACATTAACTAGAAAGATGATGGACCAACTGAGGAAAACATAGGGAGCAATGGAACACCAGATGCTGAGTATAAGATTACAAGACAGGATCAAAAACGAAAGTATAAGACAAAAGACCAAAATGATAGACGTAAGAGAACAGGTAGCAGGTTTGAAATGGAAATGAGCAGGTCACACAATGAGACAACAATATGAAAGATGGAATAAAAGAATACAAGAATGGAGGCCATAGCAGGGACAAAGATCCAGAGGAAGGCTCCAAACAAGATGGAAAGATGGCCTGAAAAGAACGGCTGGCTTAAGATGGATCAGAAAGACGCAGAATAGAAAAGGAAGGGGAAGCCTATGTCCGACACTGGATGGAAGAAAGTTTATTAGATATATATATATATATATATATATATATATATATATATATATATATATATATATATATATATATATATATATATATATATACATATATAAATATATATATATATATATATATATATATATATATATATATATATATATATATATATGGATAATTCTCTGTCAACCGGAACCCCCCTCCTGCCCATTACAGGTTTTGAGATAAAATGGTCAGTAGGGGCTCAAAATTTTCGTTAAGATGTCTACTTTTTAATGCCGTATGCTACTTTTGAAAATTCAAGATGTCTGAAGCAATATGGCGGCTACAAGGGGAAGAGCACTCAAAAAATACGAAAATTGCAATATTACTAACTTGTAAAAATGAGTTATAAGGGCGTAAAAGTGTACTATAAGTGCTCAAAATTTCCAATTAAACCTCTATTTAACAGTGGAATTTATTGAGGAAATTGTTATTTAAAAATGAAATATTGATTTCATCAATTTTTTAAATGTAATAATAACATAATCAAGGCGTGTAAAAGGCCAAGTTCTAACAAAGCCTAAAGCATCAAATTCCCAAATAATAAAAACTTTACATTGAACATAGCGATAAATATCAATACCAAACCTAGCATTGCCTAATGCATCAAACCACAAACCTAACATAGCCTAATCCATCCAACCCCAAACCTAACATAGCCATTTGATTTTTTTAACCATATAATTATTTAGTATAATATCAAAGTAAATCAATATAGAAGCTTTATGTTAGGAACAAAGTTTTATTCATAAAATTAATATTAGTTATAATATTATTTTATTTATTTAGTTATTTACTAACTATGTAATTTAAATAGTTATAATACTATTAGTAATATTGCGATTTTCGTATTTTTTGAATGCTCTTCCCCTTGTAGCCGCCATATTGCTTCGGACATCTTGAATTTTCAAAAGTAGCATAGGGCATTAAAAAGTAGACATCTCAACGAAAATTTTGAGCCCCTACTGACCATTTTATCTCAAAACCTGTAATGGGCAGGAGGGGGGGTCCGGTTGACAGAGAATTACCCATATATATATATATATATATATATATATATATATATATATATATATATATATATATATATATAGCACAACATGCACACAATACCGGCCACAAAATCGATTTTGACAAAACCAGAACCCTACAAAAAAGTAATAACCTATCCACTAGGGTAATCAAAGAAGCCATAGAAATAGAAAAGAGGCCCAACAACTTAAATAATCGGGATGATAGCCAACGTTTACCGAACTCCTGGAAACATATTCTATCCCAGTACCAAGTCCAACCAAGAGAAAACAATAATTCAACCATATGTTACTTCACCAACACAAACATTACAAAGAACCACAGGACCGACAACGCGCAGCCAAAGCCGAGCCTCTATTGGCCAGATCCATCCGACCAATAGAAACACCCCCGAGTACATAAAACCGGCGCACTCAGGGCCAGTCTCGACATTCAACGCCAAGACACCGACCAGTGATCAACGCTTTGAAAAAGATGGATGAGATTCCATCGAAACGTCAGCGAAACCGTCCATCAAGTGACTTCAAGCTAACACGGGATACCCGAAAAACCATTACTACATTTCACACCCGTGAGAACATTCGTCAAAACATTACTCACCTTTACGGGGAAGGAATTCACCACGACACAAAAACCTTCGAAAAGTTATACACAAAAAGAACGAGATTGCTTTGTGACTTAGCTTTTCTGAAGAACTGCCGAGATCAACACCTTATTCCCAACTGCTGCAAGTTAAAGTTCCATACGAAGACCAGCAAGTTAAACAGAATATTGAACAACGCCAGCTATGCTATTATCCGAGAACGAATCTATGACCTCGAGAAGAGACTGAACACTAACGACCACCAACTATACAAACTACGTCTCCGCCTTAGCAACGTCATTCACCCATCCCTTTGGTCTGTCATAGATACTCTAGCCGAATTCAGATCAGAAACAGACTTCTCTATTAGAACTGAAAGGCAAAAGGCCAAGGTCTCTGTGCTACTACGGAAACAACAAAACACACTAGCAGAAAGACACCAAGATGGTCCTACCATAGTACACAACCTGTCAGACAAACTGCTCACTCCAGCAGCTGAAAAAGCACTAGCCAAGGGTTTCAACTTCGCCATTGCTCCGTCACGCATCCCAGTTGAGAACATAATCTGTGGAGTTGAGAAGGCAATCACCGAACTGAATGCAGACACTGCTGAAATTCTTCGTCAAGAAACAACTAGCATTCTACGCAAATCCAAGCCACCCAAGAAAAACATATCCGGTGAAGAACTCCGAGCCCTGCGCGATCTACGCAAAGACCGATCAATTATTGTCTTACCAGCCGACAAGGGCAATGCCACCGTGGTTCTCAACTCTGACGATTATCACCAAAAGATGCTCAACCTTTTAAATGATCCTTCGTATAAAGCCATTACAAGTGATCCGACAACATACCTAGAGAAAACCACTAAATCCGCAATCAAGGCCTCCTCTCTTAGTGAAGAAACAAAAAAGAAACTTATCCCTAGAGAGAAATCATCAAGATGCCCAAAAATGTATGGATTACCGAAAGTCCACAAACAAGGAGCACCCTTAAGACCAATAGTCAGCTCGTTTGGCTCTCCGACACAAGCTTTAGCCAAGCACCTAGCCATGACTCTGCAACCTCATGTGGAAAAAGCCGCATCATACGTGAAAAATTCACAACATTTTATTCAAATCATAAAAAACATGCAGCTAGAGAAAAATGATTTACTTGTCAGTTTCGATGTCGTATCCCTTTTCACGCAAGTACCAGTTACCGAAGCACTGTCTATCATAGAGACAAAATACAACCTGCCCGAATACGTCATCAGTCTGTCAAAAACACTGCCTCGCTAATACATACTTCGTCTATTCAGGTCAAAAATACAAACAAATAGAAGGTGCACCCATGGGCTCTCCATTGTCACCAGCACTAGCTAATCTATACATGGAGCATTTCGAAACACTAGCTCTAGAAACTGCTCCACATAAACCGAAAACATGGCTACGATACGTAGATGACACTTTTGTGGTATGGCAACATGGTGAAGACAACTTAAACAAGTTCCTGGAACACCTTAACAACATACATCCTAACATTAAATTTACAATGGAAAGGGAAGCATCAGAACAACTACCATTCCTAGATGTCTTGCTTCACAGAAAATTAGATGGTTCTTTGTCTCACTCAGTATATAGAAAACCGACACATACAAACAGATACTTAAATGCCAGCTCACATCATCACCCAGCCCAACTCTTCTCCGTTGCCAAATCCTTAGCTCACCGATCAGAAACCCTAACAGACAAGGAACATTTGCAACAAGAAACCAAGCTCCTTCGAAACGTTTTACTTTCAAATGGATATAGTCAAAACACGATCCGACGGGCCCTAAATAAACAACACAAACAGGAAAGAAAGACATATACTACAAAAGCATTTCTCCCATATGTAAAAGGCATCACAGACAAAATAGGAAGACTTCTAGGAAAACACCAAATTGAGACCATTTACACAACCGACCAAAAAATTAAAGATATTCTACCTACTCCAAAAGACATTATAGCCTTAGAAGACCAAGGCGTATATGAAATTCCGTGTCAGGACTGCGGTCTTTCATACATAGGCCAAACAAACAGGAAAATTAGTGCCAGAAGAGACGAGCACAAAAACGCCGTAAAACAAAAATCCACCACTTCTTCTCTAGCACAACATGCACACAATACCGGCCACAAAATCGATTTCGACAAAACCAGAACCCTACAAAAAAGTAATAACCTATCCAGTAGGGTAATCAAAGAAGCCATAGAAATAGAAAAGAGGCCCAACAACTTAAATAATCGGGATGATAGCCAACGTTTACCGAACTCTTGGAAACATATTCTATCCCAGTACCAAGTCCAACCAAGAGAAACAATAATTCAACCATATGTTACTTCACCAACACAAACATTACAAAGAACCACAGGACCGACAACGCGCAGCCAAAGCCGAGCCTCTATTGGCCAGATCCATCCGACCAATAGAAACACCCCCGAGTACATAAAACCGGCGCACTCAGGGCCAGTCTCGACATTCAACGCCAAGACACCGACCAGTGATCAACGCTTTGAAAAAGTTGGATGAGATTTCATCGAAACGTCAGCGAAACCGTCCATCAAGGGACTTCAAGCTAACACGGGATACCCGAAAAACCATTACTACATTTCACACCCGTGAGAACATTCGTCAAAACATATATATATATATATATATATGTATATATATATATATGTATATATATATATATATATATATATATATATATATATATATATATATATATATATATATATATATATTAAGTTGGGAATGTGGAATCTTTGGCACAATGATACTACTCAGTATATATCACCACTACACCAAACACTTTATTTTTGCCCTCGACGCGCGTTTCGCTAACCATGTTAGCTTCATCAGGAGCGATGATTGACTGTCAATCATCGCTCCTGATGAAGCTAACATGGTTAGCGAAACGCGCGTCGAGTGCAAAAATAAAGTGTTTTTGGTGTAGTGGTGATATATACTGAGTAGTATATATATATATATATATATATATATATATATATATATATATATATATATATATATATATATATATATATATATCTATAATATATATAAAATGCAACGTCTCTCTGTCTGTCTGTCTGTCTGTCGGTTAGTGACCTTATCACTGGAGAACCACTTATCCGATTTACGTACTTTTTTTTTTAAAACATACTTATGTTCTCTGGCCAGGTTATAGGCTATATTTTATTACGATAGGTAGCAGAAGGAATGAGCAGTGACAATAATAGTGAGTGAAGTCGGAAAAAAAGTTTGCTGCTAGCGCGTTCCCTTGCAATATACAGCCTAAACCATTAAATATGGAACAATATTATGTAGCAGAGAATATCTTTAATCTATAATCTATAATATATATAAAATGCAATGTCTCTCTGTCTGTCTGTCTGTCCATTAGTGCGTTTATCACGCGAGAACCACTTATCCAATTTATGTGTCTTTTTTAAATTCATACATATATTCTTTGGCCAGGTTATATAATAATAATAATAATCTATATCTATAATATATATAAAATGCAGCGTCTCTCTGTCTGTCTGTCTGTCTGTCCGTTAGTGCGTTTATCATTGGAGAACCACTTATTTACGTGCTTTTTTTTAAAACATTCATATGTTCTCTGGCCAGGTTATCTATATATAATATATAAAAAATGCAACGTCTCTCTGTCTGTCTGTCTGTCCGTTAGTGCGTTACGTACTTTTTTTTTAAAACATACATATGTTCTCTGGCCAGGTTATAGGATATATTTTATTGCGTTAGGTAACATAAAGAATAAGCAGTGACGATAATAGTGAATCAAGTCGGAAGAAAGGCTACCGTTAGCGTGTTCTCTTACAATATACTGCCTAAACCATTAAATATGGAACAATATCATGTTGCAAAGAATACAATATATATATATATATATATATATATATATATATATATATATATATATATATATATATATATATATATATATATATATATATATATATATATATATATATATATATATATATATATATACATATATATATATATATATATATATATATATATATATATATATATATATATATATATAATGCAACGTCTCTCTGTCTGCCTGTCCGTTAGTGCGCTTATCACTTGAGAACCACTTATTCGATTTACGTGTTTTTATAAATTTATACATATGATATGTTCTATATAATTCGATATAAGCCTAGATAATGGGAGATAAGCAGAGATAAGTCTAGGTAATGTAAGTTATGGTGAGATAAAGGGAGATAAGGAGAAATAATGGGAGATGAGTAGAGATAAGCCTAGATAATGGAAATTATGTAGAGATAATGGGAGATAAGGAGAAATAATGAGAGATAAGCAGAGATAAGTCTAAGTAATGGGAGTTATGGTGAGATAATGGGAGGGAAGGAGAAATAATGGGAGATAAGGAAAAATATTGCGAGATATGTCGAGATAAGCCTAGATAATTGGAGATAAGTATAAATAATGGGAGATAAGGAGAAATAATGGGAGATAAGGAGAAATAATGGGAAATAAGCAGAGATAAGTCTAGGTAATGGGAGTTATGGTGAGATAATGGGAGATAAGGAGAAATAATGGGAGATAAGGAAAAAATGGGAGATAAGGAGAAATATTGCGAGATAAGTCGAGATAAACCTAGATAATGGGAGATAAGGTGAGATAATGGGAAATAAGGAGAAATAATGGGAGATGAGCAGAGATAAGCTTAGATAATGGAAATTATGTAGAGATAATGGGAGATAAGGAGAAATAATAGGAGATAAGGGGAAATAAGGGCAGATATTTTATTACGTTAGGTAACATAAGGAATGAGCAGTGGCGATAGTAGTGAATCAAGTCCACGCGAGCGGAGCCACGGGCACGGCTAGTATATATATATATATATATATATATATATATATATATATATATATATATATATATATATATATATGGAGGTTAACTTTATCAGAATTACGTAACACTTCAAAATAAATATGCGACCTATTTAGCAATCAACATTAGCCGTACTTTTCCATTTTAGAGTTGACATTTCTGCGATTGTATACTTAAACAATACACATTCTGTGTCAGCAGTTACTTCAATAATGACTATTTTATTACAGTACAATGTACAACATATCACCCATACTGCCCACATCAAAATTCTTAATAAAGAAAATATACTTACAGTGTCGAATATCCGTTTATATCTTAGTAAGGATGTAACGTAAGTTAATAGCGTTCTACGTTAACTTTATCACAAACGTATTTGTATTCCAAATTTCCGCGAGTGTAACACTACCTATATAGTTACACACACTAAAAATGCAATATGGTGGATGATTAAAATCTAGATAATCAAGATGTTAGCTCTATACAAATCACTACGGACACAAGAATATCTATTATAGGAATCCCCAAAGACAAAATACAATATACATTTTTATATCTTTTATAGTTTTTATGTGGACTTTCTGTTTACAGCCTTAAAACCTATTTTATTTCCTAGCTCGAGCTGGTATTAAGAACGAGAAGATGATATAGTTTATTAGCCAATTTCCGCTCCTCTAGCTCCAGTCTTCCATTAGTTTTGTTTAACAGATACTTTGCTACGAATTCCACATGATATCCAGGATAATTCCAATTGTATTTTATCTTTCAGGTTTCCTAAAGTAGTCTTTATTATCCGTAATGATTTGTGTAATGCTGGCATGGCTGTACACCTCGAAATAAATAAAAAAATAATAGATAAAAAGTTCTCCCCCCAGTGCAGATTCACTTGAATTTCTGAAGCGAGTTATACCAGTATTATTCTATTTGGAATCCTTTTTTGACCCATCTGGATTTTCTAACCTCAATATTGACCCTTGAGTAACATATTACAAACTTATTCGTAAATTTAGGTGATTTCTTCTAGTGTGTTTTTACCATTTTTTACACCAATTTATCCAAAGAGATTCTCTTGCTTGAAACAGCATGGGAAACTCAGAGTGAATATATTTTTCTTACTTAGATGGTTAGGCAGAATTGTGTGTACGGGTGGTGTATTAATATTTAGTATCTATTTTTTATGTGGATAAGTTGTATGCAAAACTACTTTTATTAGCTACTCTGCCCACGCTCATGTAATCAAGGGAGGAGCATAATAAGCCAAAAGGCTGCAATGCACAAACAGGCACAATCGCCTACCCCGCTTACAACAAACCAATCAACATATTTACAGAAAAAACAAATTAATAAATGATAAGAAAAAAAACTTTATTGTATTTCAAGCTACACTGTAAAAATAATTACATAAACAATCTTTCTTTCATTTATAGGCGTAGTTGCGTCATGTAATCATACAGAATTATGTAAACTTCCATAAAATCAAAATATGTAATAAAATTCATATGTTTATAAAATTCCATTAATCTCAGAAATATTTTACATTCGGAATATGTAAATTATATTTAATTATGAGACTTAACAAGGGAATAGGAAAACTAAAATGAACCAGTAATAATACATAATATTAAAATATACACAAACCTACCTATTTCAATAACATATGGCGTTTAACCAAGTATTCTTTCAGTTTGTCAAACTATACGTTCTAAAATAAAAATAAAAAAATTTACGAGTAGCATCATTAATAAGAAAAAAATGTGGACAATTAATCGAAATCTGTCGCAGTTCCATCATTCAAATGACAGACATAACTACGGAAAGCACCTGAAATAATAATTTAAATCAAATAATAATAATGATGAAATTAAAAAACCTAACTTCTTAAGGTGTAAATTTGTATGCGTGTGTCTGCAAATATTTTGGCACCTTATTGTTCCTCAACTCCCAAAAACACCAGTAACACTAAATGAGCATAATCGGCCTTAAATAATGATTTCAAATCGATCTCATCGTGCACAGCTGCTATAAATATTAAATATTGCATACTGTTATAGAGATCGACACAAAAAGTATTGAGCTATATTTTTAATCAACTTTAAGTAACCATATATGGATATATGTAATTTTATAGAGTTAATCCAGTCTTTTAGTAATATAAATAAATATTTAGGTAAAATTCCACGGAAAATTAAGCTAATTTTACCAATGATAATTTATATAGTTTTACAGTGTACAAAACTGTGCAAAATGTATCACCTAGATTTACGCGGTAAAATTACATATACCCATATAAACTCCTGGACAAAATTAACGCAACAATCTGAAAATTAGTTTATCTTTTTCTTATGTCAGTTTTAAGGTTTATCGAGTATTTGAATAGTAGGCTATGCAAATTTTGTTTCGTTGTTCAAGACAGAAATCAAAACAATTCGTTTAGATTTACAGTTTTAAAGAATTTTTTAGAAGATAAACAATTTTCTGTAATAATGCCATAGATTTTCTTTAAAAGTAAGCTTATAAATTGTTCCCTTTTTCAAAGTAATACGTTTTTGTGGTAGACTGTTTTATTTTTGACCCCGAAGAATTAGAAAAATGAATCGAACAAGGAATTTAACTGAACACGAGGTAGTGCGAGTCTCAGTTTTATTGGACGAGGGATATTGTCAGAGTTATGTTGCCAATTTGTTAGGCAAACATCGTTCCACAATAAGTCGTATGGTAAGACGCTTGACTGAAGTAGGAACTTATTCTAGAAGGCTAGGGCAAGGGCGAAAAGGATGCACTAGCGACCTAGATAAACGTTTTATAAGACAATATGCTTTAAGAAACAGGACTGTCACTAGTTCTATAATAAGAAACGAACTCGAAGCTGTTCGCAATGTCACAATTTCTTCTAAAACAGTTAGAAGACGGTTAAATGAAGCTGGATTAAACAGTAGGAGACCAGCCACTGCGCCCTTGCTTACTTGAGAGAACAGAGTTGCCAGGTTACGTTTTGCTCGAAATCACGAAAACTGGTCTGTGGATGATTGGAAACAAGTTTTTCTCCACAGATGAAACTAGGGTTAATCTAAAACATCCAGATGGTCATGAGCGAGTATGGCGAAGACCAGAAGAGAGGTTTACTCCTTGCTATATCTCTGCAAGGATTCCATTCGGCGGTGGCTCTGTTATGTTCTGGGGTGGCATCTGCTTTGGTGTTCGCACAGAGTTAGTTCCTGTCCGTACGAAATCCATGAATGCTGACTACTATCTTGAGAATATTGTAATTGAACACGTGATGCCTTTCGGTCATTTTGTAGGGCCCAATTTCCTGTTTATGCAAGACAACGCTCGACCTCACGTGGCTAGGGAGGTACTCGATTACCTTAATCAAGTTGATATACCGATTATGCAATGGCCACCAAAAAGCCCGGATCTGAATCCGATTGAACATGTATGGGATCACCTTAAGAAAAATATGAAACATCATATACCTGCACCTAGAAACCTGAGGGAACTTGAAAATGCAGTTATCACAGAATGGGAGCAAATTCCTCAAGATTTTATCCAAAATTTAATTAGAAACATGCCTAGGCGCATAAACGCTGTCATCCGAAGTAGAGGAAACAACACACTCTACTAGTGTCCCAATTACACCATTAATTTTGCTACTAGTGTCCCAGTTTATTTTTTTCATTATTGCATAATTTCAGCGATTTTGTTTATTAGGTCTTAAGAATAATTTTAATTCGAATCTTATAGAGAAATTTGGTAGCTAATTCACTTTTAAAGTATCCGAATAAGGTTTTTCTAACTTTTAGTGTAATCAATGTTAAAGCTCTTTAAATTTATGATAGTATAATGCCTTTTATGTAACTTTCCATAATTGTATGTGGTCGTTTTTTACCTTGTATCAATAATATTATATCCAAATCGTTCGGTAATTGGTAACGTTTTAAACACGAAAAAATATTCCAAGCACGTTTCCCCACTTTAGAGGCGCTGAAAATATACAAAATTTTGGTACTTTCCCTACTCTTTGGTAACAAAAAAGAACTGTGCTCAATTGTGTACCTTGTCTATGTACTCACAAAAGTTTTAATAACACATATGCGTCATTTGCCGTGTTACTACATGTCATGTAAAATTCCAGACTGCAGCGCACTGTTGCCCAAATTTGTGGCTAGCCTGTATAATTGCATTATTAATTCATCATTTATATCTGCTAAATTTTGGCGAAGCGGCTGTGTGTAGTGAGTACCACAGCCTATGTAAAAAAAATGTTCCAGTTCTATGTACGTACATTTTTTTTTAACTATCTGCACAGAAAAAATAGCTATGTCTACAGAAGGACAAACAAGTGGAACAAAATATCGCCGCATAATATGAGCCATCGAGTTCGTTAAACATACCGCACGAAAGTTTTATTATATGTAACAATAACAGGAAAATATGTACGGCATCTCTAAGAACCGGAACAAAGACCCTACAGTAGCCAGCCGGCTTCGTTTTCCAGCGACGTTCTGTCCTACGTATTCGCCTGTATGTAGGGAGAGTTATAATTTTTGTGCTGTTTGTAAAGATTGTTGCTATAATTTATAGTAAATAGTACAACACAGAGATCTATCGTAAAGACTTATCGTCTAGAAAATAACTAATCTTTAGACGAAATGTCTCTATTTTAGCGTCGGGTCAACCGAACAATCATACTCATAACACAGCATACTAAATAAGGAACAATAAAATAATATATTAGTATCTCTTTGTAATGCTACCCGTAGTTTCACTTAAGCAATAACATTGTATATTCTATATTATTTTATTGTGAACAATATGGCGGCATTTCGCAATTTGTATTACGGCTTGAAATGTCTGAATTTCCATTTGAGGGCGAAATGTTTATGAGAAATCGATGAGATTTATGTCTCTGCTGAGCACTTCCTGAACGATGATTTTATAACCTGCTAAGAGTAATATAACTTACTTTGTTTCCCTTATATTAAAATTTCCCCAGGGATACGGGTGTAGCTTAAAAATTTCTTAGCTTAAAGGAATTGACTCATTTTTTTAACCGACTTCAAAAAAGGAGGTCTTAATTTAATAAGCGTGTATGATATATTATTTAAATGTCGGAGTATCTATGTGTAGTGGTTCGAGCTGCCAAATTAAATTTCACGAATGGATCTTTGTCCATTTAATACAAGGATATTTTAACTGGAATAGCCAAGAAAAAATTATGTTTTCAACCAGACAACTGCCCTGCCACCATCGTAAATTTTGGGAATGGAATAATTTTTATTTTGAGATTGGCAGCGAAAGAAAAAATCATTTAGGAGGATGGATTGAGAAGCTTAGTAAACTTCTATAAAATGACCGGAAATTTTGTTAAGCTGCATGACTGTTGGTAAGCGTGGTTCTTGTAACGGTTCTGTTAAAAGTTCCAAATAGATGCAACGCGTAGTGGTTTGTGGCAGCTATAGAAATAGATAGAGAAATCTAGTATCGGGCAGTGATAGAACTTATTTATTTCAAAAAAAGTAAACTGCAGTCCAGATAGAAACTGAACTTAAGGAAATTCATGCGGAGTCTGCAACAGCATTCAAGACCATTTATGACAGAGTAAATGAATGGTGCACTCCGGGACTTGGGGATTTCTTCTAAAGATATGGTCAATAAAATGCATATTATTTTGATGGAAGATCGTCACACTAAGCTATGTGAGATTGTTGAGATGATAGACATCTCACTAGAATAGGTACATAATATCCTGCCTATTCTAAAAATGAAAAACCTGAGTGAGCTTCCAGACCAAAAAAACACGAGAAAGGACATTTCAAAAGCGAGTTTAGAAAAGTTGCAACGTAATCCAAAGTCGTTTGTGATTGTAGATGAAACCTGGATTCACTAGAGCTAAAACAATAAGTTAGTGAAGGTAAGGTGAAGTGCACCTAAAAAAGCGAAAACAGTTTTATCATAGGGAAAAGTGATGGCAACTTTTTTTTAAACTCGCAGGATATTATTATGATTGACTATTTGGAAACAGGTAAAACTGGCTATTATTACGCAACGTTATTAGACTTCATAGCGAGTTGACGCAAAAGTGATTAAGATTAGCTTTCAAAAAAGTGCTTCTTCACCAGGACAATGTGCCTGCTAACGCACCAATCATGGTAGCAAAAGTGTACGAGATAAGCTTCGAAATAGTTTCTCGCCCACCTTATTCCCCAGATTTGGTCTCAAGTGACTTTTTTGTTTCCTAACCTCAAAAATTGGCTTGGGGAAAGAAATTTTCACCGATCGAAAAAATTACCTGTGCCATGAACGAGTATCATGCACAGCTCGAAACAATTTTTTTTCTGAGGGAATACATAAATTGATATCTCGCTGGACCAAATATATTGAGCTCAGTGGAGACTATATTGAGAAATATATTTCCGTTTTTTCAAAAAAATGTTATTTACTCTGTTTTTTGCAAGGCTTTTCAATCTTACCCTCGTACACTTACCGGTTACACGAGTTTATCTATTTTTCTCTCCAATTAACGTTGACAGAATAAGAGAAATAAAGTGTAAACTCTAGCTATTTATTTGTTTATTGATTAGATTTGCGTTATTTTTCGTTTGTGGAAGGCATACACTATTCAGTGTTCACTATTTTAAGCTTGAATTTAAAGTATCAAAATATCGACTTACTATTACGTTCCGGATTATAAAGTCAAAAAAAAGCAAGTAAGTAAAGTCTGTCAAGTAAGAATGTGTCCGCGATAATTCATTTTTGGTAGATGCGATTCTAGCGATTCCACAAAAAATCGGTAGAGGGAACCTTTGTCTACGACGCATTTTAGTAAAAGTGTCAGTCGATTTTTTTTTAGGGGTCTAGAACATGTACTGCAGGGAAGTCCCTAAAGCGCTCCAGGACCGGCACGTGTGCGGAAAAAGTGATTCACGTTGTTCTTGAATCGCTGTAATTGTCGCTGTCGCTGTGTGTCGATTCCGAACTTTCGTCGAACTCATTTAAAATCCAAAATGAGTCACTTGTTTGCGCATCGGTATGAGGTAGTCTTTCTATAACACATTCAATGGCCGCTAGATATATTAAAAAGTCGGTGTCGTTTGTGTAAAAGTGGATAACTTCTTTTAACCAGACGGAAAATATCGACGATTTGCCAAAACGTGTTTCGGTAGGCGAAGTCACTCCGAAAGTCAAAAAACGAATCGTGTCTTTGTTTTCACTGGACCCGAAATTGACGCTGCGTCAAGGAGGAGCAGCACAATTAAGAAAATCGGGTTTGAATGTGTCCCATGAGACTATTCTCCAACATCTTCGTGCTCGTGATGTTAAATGCTGAAGCACGTTGACGAAACCTTTGCTGGGCGAAAATCCAATCGCTTCCTACATCAATAATCGCCTGGGATCTTCGAGGTATGCTGTCGACGAGATTTTCTGCATACTCCGCAAATTTTCCGAATCTCACGAGACAACCAAATCAAAGTCTTCAGAGTCTTTCCTTTGAGCTTTCTCTTTACAAGGGATTAAACGTTTTCGGTAAGGTTGGCGTCCGATTGTGAGGGCCACTCTAGTATCTTCAACGTGCTTCGGAATTTGATATCATGAGCACGAAGATATTCTCGAATAGTCTCGTTGGATATATTCAAACCCGATTTTTTTAATTTTGCCGCTCCTTGACTCAGCAAAGGTTTTGTCAACGTGCTTCAGAATTTAACATCATGAGCACGAAGATGTTAGAGAATAGTCTCACGGGATACATTCAAACCCGATTTTCTTAATTCTGCCGCTCATCCTTGACGCAGCGTCAATTTCAGGTCCAGTGAAAACAAAGACACGATTCATTTTTCGGCTTTCGGAGTTGCTTTGCCTACTGAGCCACGTTTTGGCAAGTAGTCGACGTTTTTTGTCTCGTTAAAACGATTTACCTACTTCTTGACAAACGATACCGACTTTTTAATATATTTAACGGCCGCGGAATATGACATTTCAGACCCCTTTGAATGGGAACAAAAAAAGACTGCCTCGAACCGACGCGCAAACAAGTGAGTCATTTTAGATTTTTCGTGATTTCGACGAAACTTCGAAATCGACAGATACTTTCACTAAAATGCGGAGTGGACAAAGGTTCCCTCTACCGTTTTTTTGTTGAATCGATAGAATCGCGTTTACCAATTAATTTGCGGACACATTCTTACTTGACAGACTTTAGCTAAAGACGACAGAAGCTTGCTAATAATTGAATAAAAATTTCCCAAGTGATTTTCGGCATTGTAAGAGAAATTGAAACTAAATATTGAATCATAATTTACTAGGTGGTAGAATGTCACACCATCAGCATTTTTGAGAAAATTTGCTTAGTTTATTTACAATGTGTGATTGACAATTTCTGCCTCTTTGGTAAGAAAATTATTTTCTCTTAAAGTATTCATGGAAAATTGATAAAAACTCGGGACGATGTAAAACCATTTAAACATTTTTGTGCTCATTTTTTTAGGTTGAAGGAAAATAATTCTATTTGGCGCGCCACCGACCTCTTGAACGGCGGGTTGACCGGCTTCTGCTTACCCACGTGGCGTATAAACAATTTTATAATAATTCGAACATGTTAATTCTTTGACTACGAAGGTTCTTATTATAAAGTACCAGTTGATCAGTCACACACTATGCTCAGCACGGTTCAGAAAATAATATTAGAAATATTATTATCGTAAAATAGTTACATAACAAATTTTTTTGCTCACCTGATTCCAGAAAATCTAAGTAATTTCAAGTGATTTTAGTGATGGGTCGTGCCGAAGATTGTTACAATTCATTAAGTAATAAGGGGGCATAAGTGGGTGAGAAAAATCTCATTACCGTAACGAAAAAAAGGCATGCAATTTTCCACAGTTTATTTGGATAACATCTGTGTAAAAATGATCTAAACTTTTTAGCTTGTCATTCTGAACAAAAAACACCACATGAAAACGTTGTCGGAGAAACTAACTTTGTAGAAGATCAAGAGTAACACGAAAAAAATGATCCAATGTACCAATGTGTTAAGATGAAACAGAGAAAATTGAAAAAAATCAACAATATTTTTCTGGAATCCGCAGAACCATTACTGGAGAAAAAAGGGTTTTCACAACTTTCACGCAAGGACAAGTGAAGTTAAGTGAGGTATGAATAACAAAAACTGTGCTGTTGATGGTAAAACTGTTTTCAAATGATATTGTTTTCGTGGAGAAAATAACGTCAGCTAAAAAACGTAACTAATAAGTTCGATTGGAGGTATATTTGAGGACAGTTCCAAACCATGTCATATGTCTTACATACTGAACAATAATATTTAATATTATATGTTAATTGTATACGGAACTAAAACAAGATATCCCTCATCTTCATAGAACGTCAAAGACAAGATGCACTTGTCAACGCACGACTCGAGCGGCACGTGCACCAGCATGCCAAATAATATTATTTTTCATTAACCTAAAAAGTAAGCACAAGAATGTTTAAACCATTTTACAATCTATAACATTCAGAGCTTCTACTCCTTGGAAAAAAAAATTTCGTATGTAGAAAAGAACCAAATCTGCATTTGTTCAATAAAAATTAAAAAAAATAGAGCACCAATGAATTTTTACATATTTTTCAGAATGTTATTGTTGACTGCATTTAGTTTTTATCATCCTCCCAAATTTTCATCAATTTTTCATGTATACTTTACGAGAAAATTTTTTTTTTATAAAACCATGCCGAAATTTTCAATCACACATTGTAAATAAACAAATCAAATTTTCTCGAAAATATTGATGGTATGATATTCTACCACTTAGTGGATTACCATATGCTTTAATATTTAGTTTTAATTTTTCTCATAACGTCGAAAATCATTTTTACTCAGTTTTAAAAATTATATATTAAAAAGCACTTTAATGGTAACCTTTCGGAATATCATTATCATGGAAAACCCGATAATGCACACTAAAGTACTACATAAGTAGGCAGGAATGACAATAATTCGGTTTGGCTCACTGGCATACGCATAAATGTAGATCAAAGCATCGGAATTAATTCTCCTAATAATCAGACTATGGATCTTTGAACATTGATTTTTAAAACACTCTTGACGGCTATAAATCCAAAAGAATAAAGATGCCGACATCGAGTAGGTATAATATCCTGTATTTTTTTCCATAAAAATTATCTCTTGTTTATTTATAACTTAATCCTTTAATACAGACATAAATTTAACTAATTACCCTCTAATAACTGAAGAGGTCACGTTGCACGTTGGCCCTCTATCTTTCCAGTATTTCCTGTTAATGTGTCAAATGAAATCATGTGGATACACTCATCCATATAAAAGGATTTTAAGCTTTAGGGGTTTATATACGCATTTTATTTGGGCGACTATTATCTCTGTCTTGCATACGGGATTTTTAAAATTAAAAGCCGCAGTTAATATTTAAGCTGTTAATCCTATAATGTTTTGATCATACTGCGTTCGAGATTTACTATTAGTCGAGATAGGATCGATAAACAAGAGAACAGAACTTCAAGTACTTATTCCTGTACTAGCGTAACATCTTGGTAAGATACAATAAATTGTACCTAAAAATGAAATGCATTTCTGCACTCAATCGAAGACAGTCTATGGCCCCAAGCCGATAGAAGAATGCTCAGCAAATATGCCCTTAGACAACGCGATTCGATGAGGGCTCCGCCCCTTGGATAAATGGTTCAGTTTAAAACCATTGAGAATGGGCAAAGTTCATACTTCAACGGTCTACCCACGGTTCTCTCATTTGTCAATCCATCTTGAACGCGTTTTGACGTATCACGGCTCATTAGTTGAACTAGAATCGACAAGCAAGAGAATAGAATTTAGAATATTTATTCCCACACTGGCTTAACATCATGGAAAGATACAACAAATTGGATCTAAAATTATGAGGCATACTTACCCTCAATCGAAAATCGTTTACAACCACAAACCGGCAAAGAAATGGTCAGCAAATTGCCATCATTCACCGCAAGCAGCGTGATTCGACTAGGGTTCCACCCCATGCATATGTGGTTCAATATGTACCGAACAGATAAAAATCAGACGGCGAGAGGTCGGAATATAGGGGGGGGGTGTAGCAACACCTCCCAACTCACCTTTTCGATCGTCTCTCGCGTTTTCTGAGCGGTATGAAGGCGGCCGTTAACATGTAGCAGAGTCACACCTTTTGAGAGGGAACTTTGGCGTTGTCTTCTTATCACGGGTTTACTTTCTATTGAAGCATGTTTATATATAGTATTTCCCACTCTACACAGTACGTTGATCTTCTCAATTTTTAAAAATAAATAAAAAATAAATTGGGATTCGAAAGATTCCGAACATCGTTAACGTCACTTTACTGGTAGAAGTGTAGATTTTGATATTTTTTTCTTTACGGGAGAACTCGCTGGAGAACTGCCGTTTGGATTCAGATTCAAAATGATTAATTTAATGTTTCAGCACTGGAAACCATTTCATTATACGAATCTAGAACTTTGGTTCCCAACCGGTGTCGCCTTGGCTTTTTTCTGCTTCTACTTACATCTGCGGGGAGGAACCACTGATCTAAAAAAGTCAATACCTTCCATTACAAACTGTCGTTTGAGTTCAGAACAAATGCCAATTCAGCTGTTTTTATGGTGCTGAGTCAGTTATCTTGAAACCCATCCCGAACACGTTTTGCGATAGTATTAGCTAGTTGAATCCAAAATTACCAACTTTACCCTCAGAAAGTTACCTTTTAAAATATTTAGTAGTTTTCCCACTATTACAGTTTGTCTCGTTAATTATTGAACGTCCCTGGTAGGTATATCAGATAACTTCAAAATTGAGATTCCCGATAATTTTTCTTTCCTTGAGCCGACAGTTGTGTAAAAGCGGGCTGTTTTTAAATATAATTTAGAATCCATGTTTCCTAGAAGAAGGAAAAATTGATACGGGAACGCAGTCCCACTATCCCAATCTGAATAAGATGGGTCCATTACAACATTAGGTGGAAAATTTATCTGAAATTAGGTTGTTGGACGTTTGTGATAATTTTCAGCTGATTAGCTTTGTTGATTAAACGTTTGGTGTGATTGTGTGGGATATTTAAAAAAGTCAATTTAAGTCTGAATACCAATTAAAAATTGCGCTGTAAAACAGGAATGTTTATTTTACTGCCGGTAAGTTTTTAAATGGTATTGTAAACACGACGTTAAAGTTATTTTAATATTTCTCCGGTAATTTTAAAAATACTTTGAATGTTAAAGAATAAGTTATGCTATAAAGTAAAGAATTAGTTTCGAGAGTTATGCGGTAGACAGTACCTAATTTTAAAGTTATTTTATTCTAAAATTAGATGAAAAGATATATTTATCATAAAATTTTAATCAATACTCTAATAATTATTTATCAACCTACAACGAGGATATATAAATGCTTATTTAATTATACGTGTATTAAAATTTATTTAATATATCTTGTGTAATTTTGTGTTAAGAAGGGTAACATAAACTCCTGGACAAAATTAACGCAACAATCTGAAAATTAATTTATCTTTTTCTTATGTCAGTTTTAAAGTTTATCGAGTATTTGAATAGTAGGCTATGCATATTTTGTTTCGTTGTTCATGACAGAAATCAAAACAATTCGTTTAGATTTACAGTTTTAAAGAATTTTTTAGAAGATAAACAATTTTCTGTAATAATGCGATAGATTTTCTTTAAAAGTAAGCTTATAAATTATTCCCTTTTTCAAAGTAATACATTTTTGTGGTAGACTGCTTTATTTTTGACCCCGAAGAATTAGAAAATGAATCGAACAAGGAATTTAACTGAAAACGAGGTAGTGCGAGCCTCAGTTTTTATTGGACGAGGGATATTGTCAGAGTTATGTTGCCAATTTCTTAGGCAAACATCGTTCCACAATAAGTCGTATGGTAAGATGCTTGAATGAAGTAGGAACTTATTCTAGAAGGCTAGGGCAAGGGCGAAAACGATGCACTAGCGACCTAGATGAACGCTTTATAAGACAATATGCTTTAAGAAACAGGACTGTCACTAGTTCTATAATAAGAAACGAACTCGAAGCTGTTCGCAATGTCACAATTTCTTCTAAAACAGTTAGAAGATGGTTAAATGAAGCTGGATTAAACAGTAGGAGACCAGCCACTGCGCCCTTGCTTACTAGAGAGAACAGAGTTGCCAGGTTACGTTTTGCTCGAAATCACGAAAACTGGTCTGTGGATTATTGGAAACAAGTTTTCTTCACAGATGAAACTAGGGTTAGCCTAAAACATCCAGATGGTCGAGAGTATGGCGAAGACCAGGAGAGAGGTTTGCTCCTTGCAATATCTCTGCAAGGATTCCATTCGGCGGTGGCTCTGTTATGTTCTGGGGAAGACATCTGCTTTGATGCTCGCACAGAGTTAGTTCCTGTCCGTACGAGATCCATGAATGCTGACTACTATCTTGAGAATATTGTAATAGAACATGTGATGCCTTTCGGTCATTTTGTGGGGCCCAATTTCCTGTTTATGCAAGACAACGCTCGTGGTTAGGGAGGTTCTCGATTATCTTAATCAAGTTGATATACCGATTATGCAATGGCCACCAAAAAGCCCGGATCTGAATCCGATAGAACATGTATGGGATCACCTTAAGAAAAATGTGAAACGTCATATACCTGCACCTAAAAACCTCAGAGAACTTGAAAATGCAGTTATCACAGAATGGGAACAAATTCCTCAAGATTTTATCCAAAATTTAATAAGAAGCATGCCTAGGCGCAAAAACGCTGTCATCCGAAGTAAAGTAGGCAACACACGCTACTAGTGTTCCATTAATTTTGCTACTAGTGTCCCAGTTTATTTTTTCATTATTACATAATTTCAACGATTTTGTTATTAGGTCTTAAGAATAATTTTAATTCGAATCTTATAGAGAAATTTGGCAGCTAATTCACTTTTAAAGTATCCGAATAAGTTTTTTCTAACTTTTAGTATAACCAATGTTCATAAAAAATTATTAAAATTAATTCATTATAGAGATTTGTATGATTTAATATATTGTTGCGTTAATTTTGTCCAGGAGTGTATTAAAGAAACAAGTCATAATGATTAAGAAGCCTATTTACATTATAATATAATTTAACAACATTTAATAATGTTATTTCACAGGGTGTTGACAATCGTCAAAGAAGTCCACAAGTACAAATATACAATACATATTAATCATACAACAGTTTAGTAACGTATGAATAACGAATGAAAAGAGAGATTTTGCAATGCTTATTTTCAACATGCTTTTATCGTTATCGTCTATAAGCGCGTTCGCAATTTAAACACGAATGGATTGCACATAAATAAGATTTCGCAACTCTTGGATGTCATCGTTACGTTTTAAATTACAGCATCCATTGTAGTAAATAGAGGAACAATTCCATCATTTTACTACCGTATATGCTTGCAATAACCCTATTAACAGAGTCTTTATATTTAATTTCATTCCTTTAATTTTGCGCATGCCCAAATAGCCCAGCCGCCAGAGGCAGCTCTCATTAAATGTTAGCAGGCTGTATTTTGGCATACAGGTAGTTTTTTGGATGTAGAATAAGATAAAAAAGATTTGCTGCCCTAAAGTGTCCGCTAAGACTACAAGATCGACAATAAAATGAAAAAATCTCTAAAAATAAAAAAGATATAGAAAAACTAATTGGACCAAGTGAAAGAATGGGAAAATTTACACAAAAATGTTATATTAATTATTTTTTTTAGTTCTACGGTAATTTAAAAAAATTGTTTAAGTAAAATGGCTGGTTTAGTTGTAGTGGGAATTATGGTTTCAACCTCATTTATGATTAAATTGACGTTTCGATATCTCGTTAAATATTTTGAAATTGGCTATTAGGGGGTTTCTCGGGGTGCTGATTCAGAATCCAATGACAGATTTGAAAAATTCAGAATGGCGAATCCAATATGACAGCCAGAGAGTACGTAATTCATATAATTTCTTCTTGTAAATTAGAATTGTTCTGTTTTCAATAACTATTTTCTTTGTACTTGGATGCTTAAATAAAATGTAAATACTTTATACTTAAAGCTTATACTTTTATCTTTCATTTCCCACCTTTAAATATTTTTTTTTATTTTAAGTTATATGATTAATATATATATATATATATATATATATATATATATATATATATATATATATATATATATATATATATATATATATATATATATATATATATATATATATATATATATATATATATATATATATATATATATATATATATATATATATATATATATATATATATATATATATATATATATTTATTTATTTATTTATTTATTCACCACATTCTACAGTATTCCAATTACAGAATGGGAAAATAACATAAGGAAATGTACTAAACCTAATTAAAATTATATTATATAATATATTAAAATTATATTATGGCTTTTTAACAACATATTTTAAAATTACATTTTTTTTATTTTTGTCACGCTGCAATTGAAAATATCAAGCTGGTTCTGCATTTGATTGTATTTCTCGCAAATTTGAAAAAGGGGAGAACATTTTAGGACATTTGTTCTTGGGATTGGTAAATTAAAAGTTTGCACACTACGTGCCCGCGGTTCTAGGTACATGAAAAGGCAGACACTGCAAGATTTTGTTTGCATCAATTTTGTTTGATATTATCTTATGTAAAAATAAAATTGGGCTTTGTTTCGGCGTGCCTCTAAACTTTCCACCGAAAATCTATCCAAGAGATTTTCATAGGGATAATCCTATTTCGGGATATACTCCATCGAGTTTAAAACTAGCGTACTTTAAAAAACGCTTTTGAATTTTTTCAATATTTTCAATGTGCGCTTGATAAAAGGGGCATCAAACAACAACCGAGTATTCAAGCCGTGATCTCACGAAACTATTAAAAAGCTATTTTAGAGTATCATATTCAACAAAGTCGGCACTATTACGTATGATGAAACCCAATAGTTTAAAACTCTCCGCCGTAATCTTTGCAATTAGGCCACGAAAAGACAAGGCAGTATCCAGCAAAACACCCAAATCAGACAACGACTGACATCGCTCTAGGACCTGACCATTCATACTGTAATTGAATTGTATGGGACTCAATTTTTTTGTAAAGGTAATTACATTGCACTTGGATACATTCAAAAGGAGTTTGTTGTTACTACACCAATTGTTTACAAGATTAAAGCCATCCTGTAGTCTTATGCAGTCATTCAGGTCTCTGATTCTGCAATATACATAGCTTCACGTCATCAGCATAAAGTAGGTATTCAACACCCGCTCTCTGAGTAAGATCATTTATAAATATATTAAAAAGGAGTGGCCCCAAATGTGATCCCTGCGGCACTCCCGATGTGGCAACAAAGCTAGAAGAATTCTGACCCAGACACTGTACAAACTGCGAGCGATTTATCAAGTATGATTTAAAAAAAGATAATAACTTACTCGAAAAGCTAATTGCGAACAACTTGTCCAACAGAATCCCGTGATCCAGCCGATCAAAGGCCTTAGAGCAATCAGTGTAAATCACATCGGTCTGCTCACCCCGATCAAGTGATTCGGCAAGGTCTTGCGTAAAACAAAATAAATTTGAAACCGTAGAACGGCCCTTCACGAAACCGTGCTGTTGCAGTGATATCTGCGTGCCAATTGAATTATATAAATAATCCTGTAATATGATTTCGAAGACTTTTGAAAAGTTATTAATAATGTTTATCGGTCTATAGTTTGTTACACAAATCTTGTCACCTTTTTTGAAAACAGGCGTAATACGTGATGTTTTCCATGTGTCTGGAAACATAGATGTGTCAAGCGATAAATTGAATAATATTGTAAGAGGATGAGCAAAAACAGAGGCGCAGTCTTTTAACAAGAAGGCCGGAATTCTATCTGGACCAACAGTTAGCTGTAGGTTTTAACTTTTTTAATACTTTAAAAACAAGTTGTTCCGATTTATTTTCTCCATGTTAATAGGATTCTGTGATGGGAATAAATTACGATTTCTCCACGTCGATATTCTTTGTTGTGAAGTTTTATATATATATATGATATATATATATGAAGAACGGAGTGGGCGTCCTTCGGTATAATATATATATATATATATATATATATATATATATTCAAAAATATATATAATTATAGTAGATTATACAGGCTTTCATGTAAAATATTATAGGGTTTAACTATATACATACACAAGTAATATATAACAATATATATACAACAAGTGTTGTGTTCCCATTCGCCTTCTCCAAACCTCTCTATCATCCGCCATCTCTTCATCCATTCCTCGTGACCTCATGGCTTGTCTCATATCTTCATTCCAGGATCTACGTGGGCGTCCTTTTTTATTTCTTCCCGGTGGTTTCCATTTTTTTCAAAATGGCCTCTCCTGTCTTCTTTGAACTATATCCTTCGCAGTTGAATATTGCCTTATAATGTATCTACCTTAAAAAGTAATGAAAAAATAATAATAAGGGCGCCCTTTTGCCTTATCGTCCCACTCATTACTCTGATTGTATTAACTAATTACATTGTTTTCAAATTTGCTTAATTATCGCTCATGCCCTTTTTTAATCAGATGAAAGGCCTGCGTACAATTTGCTTTTAATACAGTTTAATTATCAGAAGCAGATTATAATGGAGAAAGCAAAAATTGTGAGTAGGGATGTAGTCACAACAAGTCTAAGTATCGATACTTTGAGGTATCGATAGTTGGTCGACAAGAGGCTAATTTTGGAAAATTGTACTTACATAAATATATATATATATATATATATATATATATATATATATATATATATATATATATATATATATACATATCTATATATATATACATATATACACATATATATACATATATATACATATATACATATATATATATATATATATATATATATATATATATATATATATATATATATATATATATATATATATATATATACCGGGTGACACAGCCAACATGTAACACCTTGAAATTTTTTTACTTTGGAAGTTACATATTTGCATTTTTAGGTACCAGAAAGGGACATTATTAGGCTTTTTTATCACTTAAGAAATATTTTTAACTACTTCCGGTTTGACAGGAAGTGACTGCGATTTTCTTATTTTTAATGAAACTCTGTATATTTTTTATGAATTTCAATTCGCTTTGAAATTCTCTTTCCAACGATGTATCAAAAGTTGACATTTGTTTAACAGGTGAACGGCAAAAAATGATTTAAACTCCGAAATTAAGATAGGAACACATTTTTAGTGTTCCGTACGGAACACTTATAAGATCACTTCGGTGTCTGTCCGTCTGTCTGTCCGTCTGTCCGTCTGTCCGTCTGTCACACCCGATTTTCTCCGAAACTATTTGTCATAGAAAGTTGAAATTTGGTAGTAATATAGGAATTGATGGCCTCATCAGAGCCATGTAGTTTTGAAAGTTAAATTTTGACTTAAGGGGTTAGTTTTGGGGGGTGAAATCGGAAGTGAAAAAAAAATTTTTTTACTAGGTAATCGAGTGTGGTGTCAAATGAAAGCTTGTGAAAACACGAGTAAAAAATATATATATAATGTAATACTTGCGCGCACTTTTCTTTGTATTATTTTTAAAAAATCGCGAAAAATCGCTGTCCACCCGCCTTATCTCGGAAAGTACTTATCAAAAAATTTTGAAAAAATTCTGGAATATTCTCCACGGGGTGTAGATTGAACGAAAATTATCACGAGTGCATTACCTGTAATAATTTATCTGATATATAAAAAAAACAGAAATTTCAAGGTCATCAATTTTCAGTAAAGATTGGAAATAAACTTTGTTGAAACTTATTTGGGGTGTATTTTTGTGAAGTCACTGATCATTTTATATCACCGTAACATAAATTTTCAATTAAGGGATTCGTTTTGATGGGTGAAATCGGAAGTGAAAAAAAAATTTTTTTACTAGATCATCGAGTGTGGTGTCAAATGAAAGCTGTGAAAACACGAGTAAAAAATATATATATAATGTAATACTTGCGCACACTTTTCTTCGTATTACTTTTAAAAAATCGTGAAAAATCGCTGTCCTCTATCTTATCTCGAAAAGTACTGACCAAAAAATTTTGAAAAAAATCCTGAAATATTCTCCACGGGGTATAGATTGAACGAAAATTATCATTACCTTTAATAATTTATCTGGTATAGAAAAAAACCAAAATTTCAAGGTCACCAGTTTTCAGTAAAGATTGGAAATAAACTTTGTTGAAAACTTATTTGGGGTGTGTTTTGTGAAGTCACTGATCATTCTATATTACCGTAACATAAATTTTGACTTAAGGGATTCGTTTTGAGGGGTGAAATCGGAAGTGAAAAAAAAATTTTTTTACTAGGTCATCGAGAGTGGTGTCAAATGAAAGCTTGTGAAAACACGAGTAAAAAATATATATATAATGTAATACTTGCGCACACTTTTCTTGGTATTACTTTTAAAAAATCGTGAAAAATCGCTGTCCTCTATCTTATCTCGAAAAGTACTGACCAAAAAATTTTGAAAAAATCCTGAAATATTCTCCACGGGGTATAGATTGAACGAAAATTATCATTACCTTTAATAATTTATCTGGTATAGAAAAAAAAACAAAATTTCGAGGTCACCAGTTTTCAGTAAAGATTGGAAACAAACTTTGTTGAAAACTCATTTGGGGTCTGTTTTGTGAAGTCACTGATCATTTTATACCACCCTAACAAAATTTTTTATTTTAAAAACAATCAACGTACGGAACACTAATTGTGCAAGTTCAACTTGCACTTGACCGGTTTTTTATTTAACCATGTTACACATTACATGTTTTTTGCCAACATACTGTCTAACGCCAATTGGATTTAATATTATTTTCAGAACATATACCATTTTATTATGCAATAATGTAATATCAACAAGTTCCATTACTGACATAGTAGGCTGTGATAAAACAGACGAACCGAAAGTCATGGTTGCTGCGTGTTACCAAAATGGCCATTATTATTGTTTACTTTACGTCAAAAATAATTTTTCGTTAACAAAAATGTATTCAACAGATAAAAAAGTAGACATGTTATTAATTTATGAAGAGTGCAGAAACAATATCCGACAAGCCGCCGAATTATACATGCCAGGACATCACGATAGGAGGCACCCACCCAACAATTATTTTTTAAGGGTAGAGCAGCAGTTTTAGAAGACAACCGATTGAACCTGCTGATGTATTTATTGGTGGCGAAGAGTTAGAAATCAATGTATTGTTCAGGTAGATCATACAATTTCTATAAGACATGTTGGAGAACAAACCGGTGTAAATTGTGAAACCGCTCGCCGCCTTTTAAGAAAATATAAATTCAGGTCTTACAAATAACAAATAAATCAACATTTATTTCAAACTACAAAATGTCGAGTGTTTTTTTTTTTAAATTTTTCTAATAGATAATTTTTTATGAATAATTAAACATAAATTTTTTGGCCGAAAATTGCATACTAAAGTTTGAAATACCGTAATTTTTTTATTTTTCAAAAAAAAAACCTTCCAGAATTTTTAACCACTTCATTATTTTACAAGATTAATTTTTATTCTTGCACATTGCATTATTTCTTGTTAAGTTGTCCTGCAGACAAGGAGGCGCCATATTGGTCCATTTTAAACCGATAAACATAATGTTAACTTTAAAAGCATATTTAAAAAAATATATATATTTTAACTACAATGAAAATATATAATCGCCATTCTTTTTTATTATTCACTTAATAACCTTTAAAATATTTTTTTTTTAAATATGCATACTTTTAGCAGCGCCTAGGTGTGTTTAACTCCTTAATTCACCGTCAGACCGATAGGGGGGGGGGCAAGTAAAAGTTTTTAAGTTAGTTTTACGTACTATCAAGTGGCACTATTTATAAATATTTTTCTTCAATTGCTTTTGCTACAGCGAATTTGAATATAATAAGCGATTTTCATAATAGCTTTATATCTAACATGTATGTATATCTATATATATATATATATATATATATATATATATATATATATATATATATATATATATCTATATATATATATATATATATATATATATATATATATATATATATATATATATATATATATATATATATATGTGTATATATATATATATATATATATATATATATATGTATATATGTATATATATGTATATATATATATATATATATATATATATATATATATATATATATATATATATATATATATTTATATATATATATGAATATATATATATACATATATATATATATATATATATATATATATATATATATATATATATATATATAATACATTAATGTTCCAGGTTTTAATCCGTTTGTCTAACAACGAATTTGCAAGACGTTTCGTCAAAATCTCATTTGGCATTTTCAAGAATTTTTGCTGCTGCTACTACTCGATACTGTAATCTTGCTGCTGCTGCCGCTCGAAGCTAACGTAGCGCGGGTAGCCTCGCGAAAACCGCTATTATAACTGCAGACAAAAAATACAGTAAATCGCCGATGGCTTTATTGTGCTGATCCAGCTTTCAAAAAAATTCTTCTTTAGGAGTTACTAAAAATTATAACAAAACCGACCTTAATAATACTAAGAAAAATAGAGTACAGAGGATTATATGCATTACCAATGCCAGTTATAATCACAAAGTTCCACAGTGGTGGGAAATAGAAAAAACAATAGAGTAAAATTACTTTACAAACTTGTTTAAACATGATAAAATTCGGCATGGAGATTTCTTACAAGTTAAAATAATTGAAGAAAGAAAAACACACAAGCATGCCGTGCCTCCATTTTGCATTCTCAATGACGGTTTGACGCATGTCAATTTTGAATTTTCAGAAGAGAAGGGAACTTTAATATCGGCCGGTAATCGACTGAAAAATGGATGTTGAGTTGAAAATACAGATATGTTCTTAAGAACATCAAGGAACCACCGGAAGTAAAAAAGAAACCCCTCAAAAACGAGACATTCTTCTTACATTAGAAGATTAACATTGATGAGAGTTGACATTGGAAAATAGGTTGAAAAGAAGAACCGAAGGTGAAAAGAGATATGTACAAATAAAAATTTTGACGAATTTATTTATAAAAGTGAAGGATCTGACAAAATACAAAAATCCACTTACAATACCTCCCTCAGCATAAATCAGTGTCAAAGTTCAGTAGTTCGATCCAGATTGATTAAATTTCGTGATCTGGTTGCTAATTATGACAAAAATTGTAGGAGTTTATGAGAATGGTTTAATCGCACAAAAGAAAACAACATATATTTAGATCAGTAGTGTAGAGAATACGTAGTCTCGAAGAATATCTACTTTAATAATCACCTGAACTAACCTGCACTGGAAGAGGGACCTAATCTATAGATAATAACCGAATAATTTGCTAACTATTCTAAAGTACGTGATAAAATCGACATCAAAAATATCGATCCATATGAAAACGTCCTTACTTCAGGAGATTATTATGAAGTTCTCTTGATCAGAGGGAATTTTTTTAATTGGATTTTTTTTTATTACCATTTCGTAATATTACCTAATTAAGTTATAGCTTTTTAATGTTATCATATTATGAATTTATGTAGCAGAGGAATAAAAATGTTTCGTTACCTTTACATAATTTTAGATTTCTATACGGAGTGGTTTCCATGACTCCCTCGACACTAAAGAAGCACTATTTTCTCTACAAGTACTCGTTCACAAATGCAGAGATATGAGCCATGGCGTTTTCATCTGGTTTATCCACTTCTCCAAAGCCTTTGATAACGTACATCACAATAAGCTCATTGAAATACTCAGATTAACTGTAATAGATGAGAAAGACATAAGAATAATTAGTAACCTTTACTGGAAATAACGAGCTGTGATAAAAGTGGACCGTAGTACATCCAATGAGATCGAGATTTGTCGGGGAGTATGTTAGGGATGCGTTCTCTCTCCAACCTTATCTATATAATATATATAAAATGCAACGTCTCTCTATCTGTCTGTCCGTTAGTGCGCTTATCACTGGAAAACCACTTATCCGATTTACGTATTTTTTCTTAAAAACATACATCTATTCTCTGGCCAGGTTATAGGCTATATTTTGTTACGTTAGGTAACATAAGGAATAAGCAGTGACGATAATAGTGAATGAAGTCGCACAAAAGTTTGCCGCTAGCGCGTTCCCTTGCAATACACAGCCTAAACTATTAAATATGGAACAATATTATGTAGCAGAGAATATCTAAAATCTATATTCTATAATCTATTATATATATATATATATATATATATATATATATATATATATATATATATATATATATAATGCAATATCTCTCTGTCTGTCTGTCCATTAGTGCGTTTATCACGAACCACTTATCCGATGTACGTATCTTTTTTAAATTCATACATATATTCTTTGGCCAGGTTATATAATAATAATAATCTATATCTATAATATATATATAAAATGCAACGTCTCTCCGTCTGTCTGTCTGTCTGTCCGTTAGAGCGTTTATCCCTCGAGAACCACTTATCTGATTTACGTGATTTTTTAAATTCATACATATGTTCTCTGACCAGGTTATAGAGATATATTTGATTACATCTATATAATATATATATATATATATATATATATATATATATATATATATATATATATATATATGTATATATATATATATATATATATATATATATATTTATATATTCATGTATATGTATATATATATATATATATATATATATATATATATATATATATATAAATATAAATATATATATATATATATATATATATATATATATATATATATATATATATATATACACATATATATATATATATATATATATATATATATATATATATATATACATATATATATATATATATATATATATATATATATATATATATATATATATATAGATATACATACATGTTAGATATAAAGTTATTATGAAAATCGCTTATTATATTCCAATTCGCTGTAGCAAAAGCAATTGAAGAAAAATATTGATAAATAGCGCCACTTGATAGTACGTAAAACTAACTTAAAAACTTTTACTTGCCCCCCCCCCCCTCTATCGGTCTGACGGTGAATTAAGGGGTTAAACACACCTAGGCGCTGCTAAAAGTATGCATATTTAAAAAAATAATAATTTAAAGGTTATTAAGTGAATAATAAAAAAGAATGGCGATTATATATTTTCATTGTAGTTAAAATATATATATTTTTTTAAATATGCTTTTAAAGTTAACATTATGTTTATCGGTTTAAATGGACCAATATGGCGCCTCCTTGTCTGCAGGACAACTTAACAAGAAATAATGCAATGTGCAAGAATAAAAATTAATCTTGTAAAATAATGAAGTGGTTAAAAATTCTGGAAGGTTTTTTTTTTTGAAAAATAAAAAAAATTACGGTATTTCAAACTTTAGTATGCAATTTTCGGCCAAAAAATTTATGTTTAGAGCGTTTATCCCTCGAGAACCACTTATCTGATTTACGTGATTTTTTAAATTCATACATATGTTCTCTGACCAGGTTATAGAGATATATTTGATTACATCTATAATATATATATATATATATATATATATATATATATATATATATATATATATATATATATATAATGCAAAGCATCTCTGTCAGTCTGTCCGTCCGTTAGTGCGCTTATCATTGGAGATCCACTTATCCGATTTACGTGCTTTTTTTGAAAACATACATATGTGCTCTGGCCAAGTTATAGGATATATTTTATTGAGTTAGGTAACATAAAGAATAAGCAGTGACGATAATAGTGAATCAAGTCGGAAAAAAAAAAAAATTACCGTTAGCGCGTTCTCTTACAATACACTGCCTAAAACCATTAAATATGAAACAATATCATGTTGCAAAGAATATAATATATATAAAATGCAACGTCTCTCTGTCTGTATGTCTGTCCGTTAGTGCGCTTATCACTTGAGAACCACTTATCCGATTTACGTGTTTTTATAAATTTATACATATGTTCTATATAATTGGATATAAGCCTAGATAATGGGAGATAAATATAAATAATGGGAGATAAGGAGAAATAATGGGAGATAAGCAGAGATAAGTCTAGATAATGGGAGTTATGGTGAAATAATGGGAGATAAGGAGAAAAAATGGGATATAAGGAGAAATATTGCGAGATAAGCCTAGATAATGGGAGATAAGGTGAGATAATGGGAGATAAGGGGAAATAATGGGAGATACGGAGAAATAATGGGAGATGAGCAGAGATAAGCCTAGATAATGGAAATTATGTAGAGATAACGGGAGATAAGGAGAAATAATGGGAGATAAGGGGCAATAATGGCATATATTTTATTACGTTAGGTAACATAAGGAATAAGCAGTATCAATAGTAATGAATCAAGTCCACGCGAGAGGAGCCGCGGGCACTGCTAGTTTAATATATATTCTGAACAAATAATTCGGGGGGCGTTAACTGGACAGCGTGGGATAAAAGTCAATGGTTAATATATCAGTAATATCAGATATGTAGACGATACTGCTATTGTGGCTGGTACTTTCGAAAACTTACAGAACTTACTTGCAAGAATGCATCAATATTCACAACAATATGGTCTTAGTCTAAATATTTCCAAAACCAAATACATGGTAGTGTCCAAGAAACCACACACCGGACCAAGATCCCTGCCTATGGAAGGTAGAAGAGTTATTAGGGTACCAACGTTTAATAATTTGGGTACGACCATCTACAATACATGGGATTAAGGGGTGGAAATTAAATGCCGAATTGAAAAGGCCAGAGTCGCATTTCTTCAGATGAGAGAATTTTTTCAGTTGCCAAAAATCTTAATCAACCACTAAAAATCCGAATACTGGAGAGTTATGTGTTCTCTGTTTTACTGTATGGGGCTGAAGCGTGGACAATCAATGAAACTATACTAAAAAGAATTAACGCCCTTGAAATGTGGCTGTACCGTCGCGTAATGAAAATTCCCTGGACAAAATATAAAACAAATAAAAATTACCTCGCGAGAATGCGTAGAAACCTGGGATTGGTCCGTACGTTGAAAAAGCGCAAACCAGAATACTTGGGTCATATCATGAGGCACGAAAAATATCGACTATTGCAGCTCATAATCCAGGGCAAACTTGAGGCGAAGAGAGGTTCAGATAGACGACATCACTCTTGGGTGAATTTGCGTGACTGATTCAAACTCAGCTCAACTGAACTCTTCCGCATAGCCTCAAATAAAGTGAGAATTATCATGATAATCGTCAATGTCCGGAACGGCACATTGAGAAGAAGTGGTATTTAGTGTTGAAGCTCGTGCTGTTTGGAGTAAGCTCAGCTTTGTCGTACCTGACAAACAAAAAGGTAGACAAATATATTTACTTACTATCGGCAACAAATCTCGCGGTTTTTGCACCTGGTTACAGCCTAACATTAAAAAAAAAATAACAAACGTTCCGAACTGAATTCATACATAAATGAATTTAAAAATTGTGTCAAAAATCGAAATGAATTCCAAGCAGAGGCGATGATATCGTAGTGGGTAAGGTGTCTGCTTTCTATGCCGGAGACCCTAGTTCAAATCTCGGCACGGAAAATAATAAATTAAAAAAAAAAGACTTAACAACGTGACGCCTCTCTAGGCAAAGCAATGGCAAATCATCCGGAGTATCATGCCTAGTAAGCCCTCTTACTTTGGCCATTCGGAATCGGCAGTAAACTGTAGGCGCCCTTTGTCTGTGGTACACTCAGAAAGGCACCAACGACAGGTAAAGGCGAGAGTGTTGTCTACGGCACTTCAAGAAAAAAAGATTATACAAGCAATGAATGAGGTTGTTAATTAGAGATTATAATTGGATTTTCGAGCGAAATAAAAGAGTAGATTGAAAATTTCGTGACCTAACTAATAAAAAAATATTTCTCAAGATTTATTTCTCAACATAATTTACTTGCTCCAATGTTTCTCAAGGCCCTTCCGTCTCACTCATTACATTAATATCCGTTAAAAATTCCCACCCAGATAGCATTTGTTTTGAACTTGTGAACCTATAAAAATTGGATGGAACAAGATCTGGAGAGTATGGTGGATAAGAGATTAATTCACACCTAAGCATGCAATCTCGAATCGAAATAGAATCGGTTTGTATACCAGTAGGTTATTCTAGAGAAAAAAGATATTCATTTTGGATAAACACACACTTCTTTTAATTATCTCGTCCAAACGTTGTAGTAATACAGAATACTATTGAATTGTGATACTTTTACCGTTTTTTGAAGTGATCACTAACAATTACCCTTTAAAACAAAAAAAAATCCTGCTCCTTACCCAGCTGATGGAGCTCGTTTGGGCTTCTTTGGTGTAGGTTCGCATTTTGCAGTCCACTACTTAAACTGTTGTTTTGTCCTCGCAGTGTAATAGTGTACTATCATTTCGTGAACAGTGTAATAATACTTGTCACTCCATGTAAGTACTTCGAAGAAAATTAATTTTATTCAGCTTAAAAAACTAAAGATATGATCTTGAAATAGGTCATTAACTACGTAAACTCACACTCTACACAAAACTTAAACTTATCCGTAATTTTCTAAGCGTCGTCAGGAATCATTTGTCAAGACTAGCGTATTCAATATTAAATAGCGCCGTCCTACCACCATTAATAAGAATGCTACATAATAAAACCCCAGAAAATATTCAACAAATTTATTCCAATTACAATAGAGAGAGAGAGAAAAATATGTGCATCCGACGCTCATTTGTTCGTTAAATATTTAAAATTCATTAAACGAAATCCAAATTCAATTCCAAATGGCCTAACAACCAACAGCACATTTTTTTGAAGTTTATTGTACAATGCTTAACCCATTAGTTCATTATTATTTTTTAAACTTTTTTCAATGGAAAATAATTATTAATTTCTGTGTGATTAATAAAGGCGTAAACTTTTTTTATTGCTATTTCATATTTATTATCCAATAACTCAAGCCAAAAAAGAGGGTCGACCTCGAAATGAGAGATAATAAGCTGTAAACTTGTATAAACCTTTATTTTGGCATTCTGAAAGTTGTCTCAAAAGTCTCATAGAATCTCGTATCCGCGTCTTAAGATATTCAAGGTCAAATGTCACAAAAATCGTTTTTTCGCAAATGTCTCGCTTGCTATGATTTCAATGATATTTTCATCTATTATGAAAATTATAGAGCATAAAATTCTCTACAAATTTTGCTCCAAACATTTTTTTATATGCTTAACCGTTTTTGAGATAGAGCGCGGAGAGCGCGCAGCGCTCAGCCATACATAGCATAACGTAAAGTCAACCGTGAGTCCCGGTAAATAGTACGTCATATAAAGTTAATTAATTACTAAAAAATCCATAATTATGAATAATTTGCATTATTTATTAATTAATAAATTATATTTAATAATATTTTTCATTTATCAAATATATTCGTTTAATAATACTTACCTACTTCGAGTAATTAAAAAATTGTTAAGTGAAATACTTTAAGTATTTTTTAATTATATTCTAATATATCTTAATTATATTTTAAGTAGAAAAAGAATTAAGTACTTTTTCTTTAAAATGGGTAAACTCTTAAATACTTATTTTACTATTAAGATTATACCTACAGTATACGAAGCTGCAAATCCCAAGCTAGATAAAACATCTAATATTGTATTAGATCCATATCTTCTATGAAGAAATACAGAAAGGCCTAATAGTAGCTGTGATGAAAATGACCGTTCTCGTATCGAAGCCATTATTGCATAACTTATTGATGTGCATTTCGTTTTTAAACGATCTGTTTTTCTTTTTCTATTTTTTAATATGATTTCTTGTAAAAAATGGAATAAAGTTTTTGGTATTTCTTCATTAATATTATCTAACATTTTACTCGGAGATGGATAAGACTTGGTTTCGACTACAGATGATCGAATATCTTTCCTAACAATAGCTGCTGCAGCTTCTACAATCCGTAACCGTTCTTCTTGGGGATTCTTTTTTTATTGTCGTACCAAGCTTTTGATAACATATTAGTTTGTGTATCACGAAAAGATATGATAGTGAATGATCCTACCTTTCTCGTAATTATTATGTCAGTTAAATATTTTTGTTGAAGTCTTGTAATAATAGTCTTATGATCTGGTACATACTCCGTAAGGACATCTTTAAGCTCTTTCAATGTAAATTGTGAATCTTCATGATTTTCTATATAACAAAAAATCTCTTCCATTGATTGTGTGGCTTGATTATCTTCACGAGGCTTCTTATCAATAGATGGTACGCGACCTAAGAAATTAGTATAGCAAATGGTATGGTACTTTGCTTCAGCAGCGATCAAGTCATACTCATAAAGTGTACGATCTTTTACTAATTCTCCTAATCGCTTCGTTCTTCTGCTTTTTTGATGACATTGTCTTTGAATTCAGTACTTACTTTACTAATCGTGCGTCTGTACTTCTCTTTTTTTTTCGTCTATGCTGCTTCATCAGCTGCTTGGCCACAAAATAAGCATAGTTTTTTGAAATCAAACACTTCCTTTCTTTTTTTACGAGGTGCACTTGATGAGAAGGTTCACCTTCTTCTAGGCTTCGTTTCGATGCTGCTATAGAATTTTTACTGATGTACACTTTTCGACACTCGACATGCACATTCATTTCTTTCAATACTTGCAGTTTTTAAAGTTTGTAAGCCGCGCACTACATGAACAGAATCACCTTCTGAAAGTGACTTATCACATATAAATTACAAATCAGCGATAACTCTTAAAATTATACGTCCGTCGTTGCAAAAGATACAAAAAATTAACGATTACACTTGGTTAGTAGAAAGTGGTCCCTTGAAAAAGAAATCCATTTTAACTATACAATGGAACATCTGTCCCAACTGACTATAAATAGAAAAGGTCGTATTATAGGGGTTCGCATTCCCAGGTATAATCTTAATAGTAAAATAAGTATTTATGAGTTTACACATTTTAAAGAAAAAGTACTTAATTCTTTTTCTACTTAAAATATAATTAACATATATTAGAATATAATTAAAATATACTGAAAGTTTTTCACTTAACAATTTTTTAATTACATGAAGTAGGTAAGTATTATTAAACGAATATATTTGATAAATAAAAAAAATATTATTAAAATATAATATATTAATAATAAATAATGCAAATTATTCATAATTATCGATTGTTTAGTGATTAATTAACTTTATACAACGTATTATTTACTTGGACTCAGGGTTGACCTTGCATTATGCTATGTATGGCTAAGCGCTGCGCGCTCTCGGCGCTCTATCTCAGAAACGGTTAAGCGAGCGGTTAAGATGCAAATATCATTGAAATCATAGGAAGCGAGATATTTGCGAAAAAAAACCGATTTTTTTGTGACCTTTGACGCGGACACGAGATTTTATGAGACTTTTGAGACAACTTTAAGAATGCTAAAAAAAGGTTTATACAAATTTACAGCTTATTATCTCTCATTCCGAGGTGAAACCCCTAATGTGACTGAACAATTATTAGTCTTTTTGTGAAAGAAAGTACGGTATACCAGAAAAAAAAACTGGGCAAGTGCAACTTGCGCAAATAGTTTTATGTACCGCGATTGCTTTTAAAATAACATAAAATCCTACCTAGGCTAAGTTAATTAGGTCCCCGGCATGTAGATGTCTTAAGAAGCAATATGTATTTTCACGTTTTTTCTTAGTCAATAATGTATAATAGTTGTAGCATCTTACCTACCTAATAGCCAATAAATCAGCCTAGCTCAATCTAGAATCTAGTAATAAAAGTGTAAAACAAATATTTACCACCTAAATATTTAATTATGAACAAGTAAAATAAAGTTATTTGGTCTCTAAGAGTCCCCGCAGACTACAGACTTTCTGTCGGCCGATAGTTTGGTTGGGCTGTTAATCAGTATGAAGATGTATGCAAGTCCGCATATTAAAACGATTCGGTATCTGCCGATAAATAAGTTTGATAGGCTACTACTGCTAAATCAGTATGGCTACCATAGGTAGCGCACACACTACAGATTGTTTAGTCAGCCGACTCGGCTGATACCCAATAGGTCAGTCAGTTCGCTCCCTGCTTTGATGCGGAAAGGTTGTGCGAATTTGTCAATTCTACTCCATCGCTGCTTGTGGAAACATCTATCCTAAAATTGATAGAGGAAGTAGAAAAAAGACTCCTACTTTATATAAAAAAAATTAAAAGAGTACTCGGATGTCCATTTAAAGAAAAAACTGTGGGAGGAAGTGTGTGGAGTAGTTGTTGCCAATTGGAATTGCCTTGGTGCCGAGCATAAAACAAAACAAGGTACGTATCGATACAATATGTGTATTTTCTTTATTTCCGTATAATTAAATCATTACTTTGTTATATTGACATGGGATTGCGCTTCCAGGAGAAATAAAGTATGACGACATGTACTGCCGCACGTTATCCATACTGTTTCTTCCTCGGTTTTTTTCATTCATCGTTAAGTTATTCATGGGACAACTGTAGAGGGTATCTGTGAATTTTACTTCATCTTTGATTATTACATAATTATGAAGGACCCAGCAAGCTTTAATAACTCGAACACAAAAATTTATGTTTACATCAAATGGGCGGTGAAAAATACGTCATTTGTTAGCGAGAATGCCGAAAGTACATTCAACCGTGCGTCGATTTCTTGCATGTCTATAGTTGAAAATTTGTTTGGTCTAGTTTAAATTTATTTTTGCATAAGGACGTAATATTTGAGTTCCAAGTCCAAATGCTTCATCGCCTACGACAGAGAATGGAATAATATTTCCGTCATCCTCATTGGGTAAATGCCTTCCAGAGGGAATATTTAATCGGTTCTCGGAAAGCAGTTTCCCCATTCGAGATGTTTTAAATATTTCTCAATTACTAGCTGGTCCATAAGAACCAACATCTATGTATACAAATTTATAATATGCATCTGTCCAAGCCATTAAAACGCAAGAGAAGAATTTTTTATAGTTAAAATATGATGATCCGGAATGTTCTGGTTGTATCATCCGTATATCCTTGCCATCTATCGCTCCAATGATGTTTGGAAAGTTTGTGCGATTTTAGAATTCGTCTGCAATTTTTATCCAGTCATCTTCTTGTTTAGTTGCCATATACAACGGTTAAAGTATGTTCCATATTTGCTCACATGTAGTTTTTGTAATATCTCGTATTGTAGAAGCTCCCATCAGATAATCAAAAGACAACGAATTGAAGCTAGCTCCGGTAGCCAGATATCTGAAAATTATTAACTAAGAATAATAATAATAAGAATAATTATAAAGGATAATTAATTAATTATTAATTATGTTATTATTTTTTAGGTCGCGGTGTGCAAAAAAGATGGGCGAATTTACGTACTTGCTTTCGTCGAGAACTGAACGCACAAAAGGATGTAAAGTGGGGACAAGCTGCGACCAAGAGGTGCAAATATATCTACTTTGAGCAATTATTATTCCTACTTCCATGCATGAAAAATCGACAAACGGTAAGTAACCTAGAAGAGGATGAATCTCAAGAAAATGATGAAGATGATGACGAATCTGGTCCTTCCACTTCCACATCTATCCGTCAGCGGAAAAAGAGGACTGTGCTAAAGCAAACTAATTTATATGAAGCATTATTAAAAGCCTTGAATGAGACTAATACTATTGTTTAAGATACCAATTTCGCTTTATTTCTTGTCCCTTCACTCCAAAATTTGTCCGCAGAGGAAAAACTTGATGCTAAGATTGGTATTCTTAACATTTTTAAACAGATAAGACTAGCCAGACGTGTTCAGCTTATTTCTCAGCCAACATAGCACAGTAACCCTGGTCTTCTTTTCCTGTATATCATCGAGGGACTAATGTCTTGCCACCACCACAATAGCTCTCACAGACTTCTACAATCAGTTGTACTCCATCCCTCAACTTGCCTTTGGTTCAGAACATTTCATCACCAAGCAACATTTCCAATCAAACCGCCCAGCCTTATTGTTCTAATTTTTCAGATGAATCGCAAATGTACGAACTGTAAACAACTTAATTCAAAATACTAACCGCCCAGTCTTATTGTTCTAATTTTTCAGATGAATCGCAAATATACGAATTGTAAACAACTTAATTTTTCAAAATACTAAAACTTTATGACTTCAATTAATTCTATTAAAAATACTAGTTAATAGATATTTATGGTTACCTTATCGTAAGGCTCAATTTCTTCTCCACAGGTACAGATAGCTTTAAATTTGTATCCTCCTTCGCTATTGCTGGCCCAATTAAATTGGAGCTGGTTATGCTCATTCGATAAAAGGCGAAAAATGTTTGCGGGTAATCTAGTAATTTGGAATACATCGTGTAAAATTTTCCATACAATAATCTATCCCTGTGGACGAGATGCACCCAATACTCTCGGTTTCTCTTCTTGGACATTCTCCTCCATTGTATTAAAGCAATAATAACATTTCTGGAAAATACTGTAGCTTTCATTATGCGACCGTTCTCTAAAGCTGCTTACCAACTAGCAAATCGTTCAAGAGCAGTTGGCCGCCTGTTGTTTGGTCTGCGCACTCGCCACCAACCCGACTGTTTAGTTGACCCAGTGTGCGCGCTAGTAGTGCAATCCGACCAAACTATTGGCCGACAGAAAGTCTGTGGTATGCTGGGGCTCTAAAGGAAAGAAGCGCGGTAACGTACGGAAAATAATCCATCTCCACCATTTAGTAGGGAAACATAGTTTTTAGTATTTTTTTTATACCAGATAAATTATCACACATAATGCACTCGTGATAATTTTTGCTCAATCTATACTTTATGATGACTATAACAGAATATTTTCAAAATTTTTTGATCAGTACTTTTCGAGATAAAGTGGGTGGACAGGGGCGTTTTTGCCATTTTTTAAAAATAATACAAGGAAAAGTGTGCGCAAGTATTACATCACATATATTTTTGAACTCAAGCTTTCATTAAACACCCCACTCGATGACTCGATTTCACCCTTTAAAACTAACCCCTTAAGTCCAAATTTAATTTTCAAAACTACACAGCTCTGATTGGGCTATTAATTCCTATATTTGTGCCAAAGGGTCTTTCCGTATAAGCCATTGAAAAGTACCCCAACGTCTGATTTAATACATTTTGCCTTTAATTTATTGTTCTCCATCTGAAACAAGCATACACCCGATTTTAGACTTCTACGCCTAATATTAAGCGAGATATGGGGGAGTTTAGTGAGACACTACACATTTAAATAAAGAAGGATATATTATTAACAAAATAAAAATTCTTAACTTTAATAAACTCTTAAAAATTACTTCTACTAAGTAAAAACCCCTTAAGCTAGAAGGGTGTGCACTATGGCATAGAGTCCTTAATTTAGGATTACAAAGTTTTTAATAAAAAGACTGATAAAACACATTATTAAAAGTTTGTGAAATTAACTCCGTGAGTTACACGTGTTGAGTAATCGTTGGGAACACACTTGTAGACAGAAAGTGAGAAATTTAGACTGGTGTGCTTATTACTTACGGATTGGTTTCTCCTCGTGGGCTTTCCATAAGTTACTTAGCCTCTCCAGGTCAGATTCTTATAAAAATATTGTCTCAGTCACTACCATCCTAGTTCCATTTGGGTTGCTAAACACTTTTTGACCCGAAATGCCTAAGGATGAGCAGGTAATTTCAAGAAAGGAAAAAGGCCTTACACTTGAGAGCTAGAAACCGTTACTGCACTACCTTCTTCAAAGTGACGTCTTTAAAATGGCTCACTTCCGGGCGCAAAATTATTGCAAACTAAATAAGTCAACTCGGCAACACGCGTTACATACTGCCAATTTAAATTAAACTGCTAAAAAATTTAAATCACTGTTTTAAGCTACACTACTCAAAAACTGAAATCCCTGCAATAAATAGAAAAATGTAATAAAATATAAATTATAGGAAGAAAAGCAGTGTCGTAACATGATCTTAAAATCTAGGAAAAAATAAATGTTACACCCTTATGTATTCAAGTTTTACACCTTCATCTGTCATTATTTCCGCAAGATAGCATACTGCTGTAAACAATACTATGAGGTAATTTTCAGTTAGTATTCACGTTGAAAGCGCGAGCGCAGGTGGGGCGAAGTCAAACGTATAGAACAATGTTTAGTCGTTCGAGTTGATCACGCGGCCGCGGCGTGATCATAGAGATACTCTTAGAATAGAGGAGGTAAATTCTTGTGAGAAGTGTGGGGCTCCTAGAAAGAGACAGAAATAATAGTAATTATTCTGACTCTCTTACTCCGCGCACACCCACAACACTAAGTTAGAATGCGTCCCCGTGCGAAAATGTTATTTGTATTCTTCCTCGCTCGCTCTCATAGGAGAGACAGAATAACTTACGCTTACATCAGGATGTATATTTTACCTCCTCTATTGTAATATCTCTATGGGCGTAATGGTGCGGCAGAAGTCCCGCGGCATACTAGCGCGTTCACGTTGTTAGCGCGGGTCGTTCTGAGTTTTAACGAGCGGACTCAAAATCGCTTGAATTGTGTATGGATGTAAATATAGAATTATTAGACGTTTTCCGCTCTAATTCACGTCTATCTGTTATCTATAATATATATAAAATGCAACATCTCTCTGTCTGTCTCTCTGTCTGTCCGTTAGTGCGCTTATCACTGGAGAACCACTTATCCGATTTACGTGCTTTTTTTCTTAAAACATGTATATGTTCTCTGGCCAGGTTATAGGCTATATTTTATTACGTCAGGTAACATAAGGAATAAGCAGTGACGATAATAGTGATTCAAGTCGGAAAAGAGCTTGCTGCTAGCGCGTTCTCTTGCAATACACTGCCTAAACCATTAAATATGGAATAATATCATGTAGCAAAAAATATCTATTATATGTACAAAATGCAACGTCTCTCTGTCTGTCTGTCTGTTAGTGCGCTTATCACTGGAGAACCACTTATCCGATTTACGTGCTTTTTTTCTTAAAACATGTATATGTTCTCTGGCCAGGTTATAGGCTATATTTTATTACGTCAGGTAACATAAGGAATAAGCAGTGACGATAATAGTGATTCAAGTCGGAAAAGAGCTTGCTGCTAGCGCGTTCTCTTGCAATACACTGCCTAAACCATTAAATATGGAATAATATCATGTAGCAAAAAATATCTATTATATGTACAAAATGCAACGTCTCTCTGTCTGTCTGTCTGTTAGTGCGCTTATCACTGGAGAACCACTTATCCGATTTACGGGCTTTTTTTTTAAACATACATATGTTTTCTGGCCAGGTTATCTATCTATAATCTATAATATATATAAAATGCAACGTCTCTCTGTCTGTCTGTCCGTTAGTGCGTTATCACTCGAGAACCACCTATCCAATTTACGTGCTTTTTTTAAAAACATACATATGTTCTCTGGCCAGGTTATAGGCTATAGTTTATTACATTACGTAACATAATAAGCAGTGAGTGATAATAGATAATTAAGTCGGAAAAAAGTTTGCCGCTAGCGCGTTCTCTTGCAATACACTACCTAAACCATTAAATATGAAACAATATCATGCAGCAAAGAACATAATATATAAAATGCAATGTATCTTTGCCTGTTCGTTAGTGCGCTTAACACTCGCCACCACTTATCCGATTTACATGTTTTTTTTTTTAGATTTATATATAAATATACATATATATAAATATATATATATATATATATATATATATATATATATATATATATATATATATATATATATACACACATATATATATATATATATATATATATATATATATATATATATATATAAAGGGTGTTTTTTATAGAGGTATAAAACTTTAAGTTGGCAACACTTTTTTAACTGGCGGCCATTTTGTCAGCTGTCAAGTGATTTATGTTTAGTTTGGTTTGGCATTTCAACATGAATATACTGACGCCTGAACAACGCTTCCAAATTGTGCAAATTTATTTTGAAAATCATGGTTCTGTTCGAAATACGTATCGCGCACTACGTCCATTTTACGGTCAACATAATGGTCCATCAGAGCAATTAATTCGATTAACTATGGAACGTTTTCGCACCAGTTTACTCTAAATGATAATACGCATCCACAGAGACGTCGTACAGTGCGTACAGAAGAAGTCATTGCTGCTGAAGAGCGTAGCGTAGAGGAAGACCCGAATCAGTCTATCCGCCATCGTGCACAGGAATTGGATATGTGTCCATCCACTTTATGGAAGATTTTGCGGAAAGATCTTGGTTTGCGTGCTTACAAAATCCAACTCGTGCAACAATTGAAGCCATACGATCACCTAGCAAGGCATAGATTCGGTGAATGGGCCCAAAACAAGATTGCCGTTGATCCCGATTTTCATAAGCGAATTTTGTGTAGCGATGAAGCTCACTTTTGTTTGAATGGATACGTCAATAAACAAAACTGCCGTATTTGAAGTGATGATAATCCTCAAGTGTATGTTGAGACACCGCTACATCCAGAAAAACTGACTGTTTGGTGTGCTTTATGGGCTGGTGGAATCATTGGTCCGTACTTCTTTAAAAACGATGCTGGTCAGAACGTTACCGTCAATGGTGACCGCTATAGAGCCATGATTACTGACTTTTTCGTTCAACAATTGAACAACCATAATGTGCAGGAGCTGTGGTTTCAACAAGACGGCGCAACATGTCACACAGCTCGTGCCACAACTGATTTATTGAAGGAAACGTTTGGTAACCGCATAGTTTCACGTTTCGGACCCGTGAATTGGCCTCCAAGATCGTGCGATTTAACGCCGCTAGACTATTTTCTGTGGGGATATGTGAAGTCGCTAGTCTACGCCGATAAGCCCGAAACGATTGACCACTTGGAGGACAACATTCGCCGCGTTATTGCCGATATACGGCCACAAATGTTGGAAAAAGTCATCGACCTCCAGATTAGACTACGTCCGAGCCAGCCGTGGCGGTCATATGCCAGAAGTCATATTTAAATTATAATGCCAGAAGATTATCTTTCGAATAAAGTAAATTTCATGTCAATTTAAAAAATTCATCTTTGTTTTATTCCATTTCAAAGTTCTATACCTCTATAAAAAACACCCTATATATATATATATATATATATATGTATATATATATATATATATATATATATATATATATATATATATATATATATATATGTATATACATATATATATATATATATATATATATATATATATATATATATATATATATATATATATACATATATATATATATACATATATATATATATATATATATATATATATATATATATATATATATATATATATATATATATAAGAGCAGTGACGATAATAGTGAATCAAGCCGGAAAAAAGTTTGCTATTAGCGCAATATCATGTAAGAAAAAATACAATATATATATAAAATGCAACGTTTCTCTGTCTGTCTGTCTGTCCGTTAGTACACTTATCATTCTAGAACCACTTATCCGATTTACGTGTTTTTTTTTTTTTAATCTTAACTTAATATTTATCAAAAAAAATCTATAATATATATAAAACGCAACATCTCTCTGCCTGTCTTTCCGTTAGTGCGCTTAGCACTCAAGAACCACTTATCCGATTTATATATTTTCTTATAAAATACATATGTTATGTTAGGAAACATAAGGAATAAGTAATGACGATAATAGTGAACTAAGCCCACGCGAGCGGAGCCGCGGGCACGGCTAGTACAAAATAAAGTCAAAAATGTTCTTAGACATACGAGCATAGTCGTAAAACTTTTAAGCATAATTTCTCAGTTTGTCATAAAGTCAATGAAATTCGCCTCTACACTTTTTGTTGAAATCATTAATATTGTTTCGTGCGATTATTACATTACTGTTCAAAGAACTATTTTCCTTTAAAATTAATAATTGCTCCATTTTGGTTTGTGATTTCTGGCTACAGAAGCGAGCTAGACGCGCCTGCCCCCCACAAAGGCGACATTAAATATTATTTTTTTTTACTATATTCCACTAATATGATACTTCTTTTAATACGTAATACCTAACTAATGAAATAATACAATAAATTTTTATGGTAGGTGTCACTGGAGGGGCTAGTAAAAAAAACCACCCCTAAAAAATATACTTCTTGTATTTCAATATTTGTAATCGAGCAACAAATCTGAAAAAAATATATAATATGAAGTTTATTACTAACTACTAACAGTATAAATGTTATTGAGATATCTCAAGTAGTTTCGAAGATATTCAATTTTAACGGTAAGGGTTGTCATCCCCGTAACTCCCTTAATATTAGGAGTAGAAGTCTAAAATCAGGTGTGTGCATGTTTCAGACAGAGAACAATAAATTAAAGGCAAAATGTAATAAATCAGACGTTGGGACGCTCTTCAATGGCGGAAAGACCCTTTCAACTTTCTATGTCAAATAGTTTTGGAGAAAATCGGGTGTGACAGACAGACAGACACCGAGGTGATCTTATAAGTGTTCCATACGGAACACTAAAAATAGCAGATTTTACTAATTATAGTCATATTCGGTTTATGTTTGAAAATACGTGTTAGTGGTTAATTACTTAAATATGCAAATTTATTTTTATTTTATTATAATGTAGAAACACTGATATAATCAGTTTTAATACTAGTATATATAGTTGTTGAATATGGATACTCTGGATTCAAGAGATTGGATAGAAATGAAATTATAATACAACTGAAATATTTATAAAAATAGCCTTATTATGGTACGACACAAGGAATCAAGAAAAACAACTGTCGAAAGAAGTAGATCTCTTTAGATAATGATTGTGAATATCTAAAAAGAAGCAGAATTGGGGATGAAGATGTCCCGCAGTAAATCGGAATGGATAGTTATCTGCTAGTAGATATTGAAATGATGCAACTAAGATAGTAAGTAGATCATATACAGAGAACAGAGAAAATAAGATTGCCTAAAAGCATTATGAAATGGGTACCTCTAAACCGCAGAAAACCTAAGAGATCGTGAAATATCTAGACCACTGACCAGAAGAGAAATAAGAGGCCAACAATAAATGACAAAAAACTATAAAATTTAGGCATCTCACAACAATGAAGGACGCTTTGAACCCGATACCAAACATACATATGATTCTATAATATTTGCAAAAAAATATCAATTTCGTGACCTATAAATAGAAAATTCTACAAGTTCTTAAAAACTGTTCATTTTAGGTGATGCACACATATAATATTCTACAGAAGTATAGAACACATTTTATAATAGTATATTTAAATAAAGTCCTGGACAAAATTAACGCAACAATCTGAAAATTAATTTATCTTTTTCTTATGTCAGTTTTAAAGTTTATCGAGTATTTGAATGGTAGGCTATGCATATTTTGTTTCGTTGTTCATGACAAAAATCAAAACAATTCGTTTAGATTTACAGTTTTAAAGAATTTTTTAGAAGATAAAAAATTTCTGTAATAATGCGATAGATTTTCTTTAAAAGTATGCTTATAAATTGTTCCCTGTGGTAGACTGTTTTATTTTTGACCCCGAAGAATTAGAAAAAATTAATCGAACCAGGAATTTAACTGAACACGAGGTAGTGCGAGCCTCAGTTTTATTGGACGAGGGATATTGTGAGAGTTATGTTGCTAATTTGTTAGGCAAACATCGTTCCACATAAGTCTTATGGTAAGACGCTTGAATGAAGTAGGAACTTATTCTAGAAGGCTAGGGCAAAAACGATGCACTAGCGACCTAGATGAACGTTTTATAAGACAATATGCTTTAAGAAACAGGACTGTCACTAGTTCTATAATAAGAAACGAACTCGAAACTGTTCGCAATGTCACAATTTCTTCTAAAACAGTTAGAAGGCGGTTAAATGAAGCTGGATTAAACAGTAGGAGACCAGCCACTGCGCCCTTGCTTACTAGAGAGAACAGAGCTGCCAGGTTACGTTTTCCTCGAAATCACGAAAACTGGTCTGTGGATGATTGGAAACAAGTTTTCTTCACAGATAAAACTAGGGTTAGTCTAAAACATCCAGATGGTCGTGAGCGAGTATGGCGAAGACCAGGAGAGAGGTTTGCTCCTTGCAATATCTCTGCAGGGATTCCATTCGGCGGTGGCTCTGTTATGTTCTGGGGTGGCATCTGCTTTGATGCTCGCACAGAGTTAGTTCCTGTCCGTACGAGATCCTTGAATGCTGACTACTATCTTAAAAATATTGTAATAGAACATGTGATGCCTTTCGGTTATTATGTGGGGCCCAATTTCCTGTTTATGCAAGACAACGCTCGACCTCACGTGGCTAGGGAGGTACTCGATTATCTTAATCAAGTTGATATACCGATTATGCAATGGCTACCCAAAAGTCCGGATCTGAATCCGATAGAACATGTATGGGATCACCTTAAGAAAAATGTGGAACGTCATATACCTGCACCTAGAAACCTGAGGGAACTTGAAAATGCAGTTATCACAGAATGGGAGCAAATTCCTCAAGATTTTATCCAAAATTTAATTAGAAGCATGTCTAGGCGCATAAACGCTATCATCCGAAGTAGAGGAGGCAACACACGGTACTAGTGTCCCAGTTACACCATTAATTTTGCTACTAGTGTCCCAGTTTATTTTTTTCATTATTACATAATTTCAACGATTTTGTTATTAGGTCTTAAGAATAATTTTAATTCGAATCTTATAGAAAAATTTGGTAGCTAATTCACTTTTAAAGTATCCGAATAAGTTTTTTCTAACTTTTAGTGTAACCAATGTTCATAAAAAAATTATTAAAATTAATTCATTATAGAGATTTGTATGATTTTAATATATTGTTGCGTTAATTTTGTCCAGGAGTGTAGTTTCGTACACTCAATATTGCAAATTTACAAATCCTAAAACTCTATAAAAATCTCTATTTTAAATATAGAAGCACATAACGTCATAGCACAAAATAAAAGGGAATTTATTCTGAGAGCTTTTCATTTAAATGCTAGTCCGTGCTAAACTTACAACGAGCCAAGGAAACCGGGTGTAAGAAAAATAATATATTAACCTTTCACTAGGACGTTTAAGACCTTTGGTCTTGCACTTGATGAATGTTCGCTTAACCATTAAGTTATGTACTCATAAATGGTATTAGCGCAGTTCCTTAGGAATTTTGACCTCGGAATCCAATTACTTTACCAATCACCTTTTGAATTATGTTTTGAGATAAAATACTAAAAAGTTTACCATTTTTTTTTGCTATTTATTGTTAGTAATTGTAATTTTTCCATTTCAAGAAAATAATCTTCTTTGAAATTTTGGGAGTATAAACGTCATCAAAAATAGACATTATAAAACATCTTTTAAAGATGCCAGGAATTCAAAAAGGGTAGTAGAAGCAAGGAGCAGGTCGTAGAAAGTGAAGGTGATAAGGGCAGATGTTTGTAATGAAAGACTGATTTTGTCAAATTTCCACTTTATTTAGTTTCACTGAAACTGTGTGACGCGCTTCGCTATACTATAGCTTCGTCTGATACAAAATAATATTGAATTTTTGTCATTGTCTTTATTGAATTTAAGTTAGGCTATGCCTCTTACTTACATTTATGATAGCTTATATTCCTATACTACTTAACCTAGGTTCTATACAGTAATCCTAATTAACTTAACCTAGGACATTGGGTTTTAATTACATTGATTGACTAATCTAACTTAACTAGAGCTTAATTCTAAACTAATCTAGAACTTAATTCTAAACTTAATCTAGGTTACAATCTTCATGGGGGTGGGGGAGGGCCATCGTCTTCGTCGGATATGGGGTCAGAAGGTCTTGGATAGTGATGGCGGGCGTTGGCGGGCACGTGGAATGCGCTCCTTATGGTGGCGTTTTGGGTGTTGTAGCGCCTTTGCGAAGAACTTGATGTTGGTGGACCTCATGTGTGCCTTGATTGTTGGCACACCGAGGTCTCTATGCAATTGCCGGTTTCGGACGAACCATGGGGCTCCCGTGATCATCCTCAGGGCCTTGTTCTGTACTGCCTGAAGTTGAGCTCTGCGTGTCTTGGTGAGTTTAGACCAAGTAGGGCAGGCGTGTGTGAGTCCTGCCCTCACGATGGTTTTATAAATTAGCAGCTTGATTTTTGGTTGCAACTTACTGGACCGGCTGATGAAATTGAGTCTATGGAGTCAGGAGAATATCCGTTGTTAACAGCAATGTGTTTTATTAGATTTAATTCTTTATTAAAATCATCTACAGATAAGGGACACTTACAAGTCTATGCAACATACTGTGGTAAGCTGCCAATTTGTGCTGTAGGGGTGAGCTGATTTTATGTTATTATTATTGTTAAATTATTTTTACTTTAATAATACATTTTATAATAGTTCGGAGGTCACATAATGGGTAGTCCACTTAGCCCGCTTGTAGCAGAAATATTCATGGATAACCTAGAAAAACAAATACATCGACAAGATTTTAGCAAATCATTTTTGTATTGGTACCGATATGTAGACAACATCTTTGCTTGTTAATGGCACAGAGCGTCAACTTGACAATGTTTTTAACTATATAAACTCAATACATAAAAATATTAAATTCACTATGGAACTAGAAGTCGACAAAAAATTTTTTTCAATAAATTTTTTTTTTACTGACTTAACGATAACCAGACATTACAACAAACACAAATTCTCTATTTTTCACAAACCCTCACATGCAGATACTACAATAAACACAAAATCAGCTCACCCCCTACAACACAAATTGGCAGCTTACCACAGTATGTTGCATAGACTTGTAAGAGTTCCCTTATCTGTAGATGATTTTAATAAAGAATTAAATCTAAAAAAAGAAATTGCTGTTAACAACGGATATTCTCCTGACTCCATAGACTCAATTCTATATTTTGTGAAGTGAAAATCTTGTAAATTAATAATTATTTTATTTTATTTTAATCGTTGTTCTCGCAAATTATTGACTGTAACATTTAGATAACTGCCAGTTAATAATGTGTTTATAAAAGAAACATTAGTGCAGTCAAAAGTACATGCTTCTGCCATCTATGAAAATCGGGCACGAACTTTTGCAATCACCCACTATATAATTTTGATTTTATTTATTTATTTTATTGTTAGATATAAAGTGTGAACGATAAAATCCAAAAGGCTTATGAAAATTCATTCAAAGTAATTAGATTACGAGATTTTTGAATTTTAGCCACTTGTGGCGCTTTACTATATACAGATATAGTCTAGACCAGAGTGCTAGTATATGTCACAGAATATCGACAAACAAACATATTGTAATAATGTTGAATATAAGATTAGAATAAGCAAATAGCACGTTGCAGCACGTCTCTATTATAGGCTTAGGGATTATTATATTAAATTCGAACTGTAAATCAAATTGAAATGTGTACGTGTATTTTGGAGAGTTTGTGGTAATAGTATGTAGATGATTAGGTTCGTATGACGATATGTCGCTTGCTATATTATAATTTGTAGTTTATTCCTTGAGATGAGCTCTTTTTTTGTTGCAAGGTAAAAACACAAGCAATATCGATATACTATTCTAGATTTGCTATGTTTCTTGTTGTTTCTCAGTGAGTATAAGAAGAAAATTGCAAATACAAAAAACTTAGTTTTATGTGCTGTAAGTCCCAAAGATGATAAAATTAAGGTATTGCATAAGTTTTCATCCAATTTATATTGTCATATTGCATTAATAATTTAATTTATTACTAAATGTCGTTTTAATTTACTTTGTAAATTTATTTGTTATAACTAAAAATAATAATGTTTAAATTATAAAACATAGTAATTTGGCACAATGACACTAGTCAGTATATTCACTACTACACCAAACACTTTATTTTTGCACTCGACGCGCGTTTCGCTAACCTTGTTAACTTCATCAGACGCGATGATTGACTAAAACTAAACTACAAATCTACCCTATTTATACTTAGCCTAACATCTGAATTACTCAGGCGGAACTAATGGAATAGGCAAGTAACCAGTAGAGGGAACTGTAAGGAATATGCCCTCTGTTTTTATTTAAATTACTTTGACATTTTATAATTTCTATACTTTGATTGACCTTTTTGTTTACTCAACATACTTTTTGTCATAATCATTACAACTAGTTTCATTTCTCTCACAATTAGGAGTCTTATCTTTGAGATTTCGTAAGATATTCCTCAGATTGTCTGATGACTTATAGGCTAAGGTGAGGTCTACCTTATTAAATACCTTATTGAGTCCCCTGCTATATTTCGGATTATATGGTATGGAGACATACTTGCTCTTATTTTCTTCGCGTGTAAAGAAGGTGGAATTCTGAATATTTAAGCTCAACTTATGTCTATTTATTAACTTGTTTACTAAGTTATCGTCAAAACCATTAACTCTAGTTATATTTCTAATACGATTCCTTTCATTATTGAAGTTTACCCTATTCAGAGGAAAAGTGACCAAACGATGAACTAAAAAATGTAATGCGACTAATTTGTGTTGTTTGCAATGAAATGAATCATTAGGAATATATCTATCTGTTACTGTGTCTTTTCTATAGATATCAAATTCTCATCTATTACTATTTTTAATAATTAAAATATCCAGAAAAGGCAGTTGTCCGTTGTTCTCAATTTCGTAAGTGAATTTAATGAAATCATATCGGCTATTTAATTTGGAAACAAAATCATCTATATTTGCTTTCTTTGTATCAAAAATCGCGAAAATATCATCCACATACCAATACCATTCCCTTGGGAAATCCTCAAGTTCTTGACTGGCTTCGGTTTCAAACTTACTCATAACTGTTCCTTCTTTCTAAAGATAAATATGACTGTTATATTGAATACATTCCATATTTTAGTTCATCTTTTGGTCATTTTTCCTCTGAAGAGAGTAAACTTCAATAATGAAAAGAATCATATTAGAAATATAACTAGAGTTAATGGTTATGACGATGACTTAGTAAACAAGTTAATAAAAAGACATAAATTCAGGTTAAATATTCAAAATTCCACATTTTTCACACGCGAAGAAAATAAGACCAAGAATATCTCCATACCATATAATCCGAAATATAGGAAATTAATAAGTTATTTAATAAGGTAGGTCTCACCTTAGTCTATAAGTCATCAGACAATCCGAGAAATATCTTAGGAAATTCCAAGGTTAAGATTCCTAATTGTGAGAAAAGTGGAATTTATAAAATTAGTTGTAATAATTGCGACAAAAAGTATGTTGGGCAAACAAAAAAGTCAATTATACCACGCTTTAAAGAATATTTAGCACATTTAAAATACAGTAAAACAGAAAAGTCTAGCACTGTCGAACATGCCCTTGAAGCTGGTCATACTGTAACATTAGATAATCTAAGATTAATTAAAAATGTATCTGATAGGAGATTGTTGAACGCATTTGAAAGTATGGAAATTAAAAAATGTAAAAGTAGTTTAAATAAAGACAAAGGGCCTTTTCTTTATAGTCCCCTCTACTGGTTACTTGACCGAAACTGATGGCCTCGTCTATGCCATTAGTTTCGCCTGAGTAATTCAGGTTTTAAGCTAAGTATAAATAGGGTAGATTTGTAGTTTAGTTTTAGTCAATCATCGCTCCTGTTGAAGCTGACATTGTTAGCAAAACGCGCGTCGAGTGCAAAAATAAAGTGTTTAGTGTAGTGGTGAATATACTGACTAGTGTCATTGTGCCAAAGATTCCACATTCCCAATATAGAAAATAATTTTTAATGTAAATATTGCATAATTCTATGTAAAAATAAATAAATATTACAAAATATTTTAATATTTTTGTTGTTTAATTTTCTTATTTTCAAGAAATTAAGTAAGTAAAGCTGTGTGTAGGTATACATATTATTTTTTTATAACTTAATAAAGTAATAAATAAAATATGAGGTAATTTTTTTTTTAATTTCAGTTCAAAAATTACTTTTTTTGCATTTGAATAAGAAAAGAAAAATGGGAACTTTTTAGTAAAACAGCTCTAATTTTAAAAGTTTTTATTACCTCACTCTAAAAATTTAAGACTATAGATTTTTGAATGAGGTATCCATTTTTCGTATTTAAAAAAAAATGGTGGCACCCATTTTTTTCACTTAAAATGGCCAAAAGATATCTAAAATGTCATAAAAGGTTTTAAAAATACGGAAAATTTGCTAAAACAAATTTTTCTTGAGTTTTTTTTTATTTTTGCTTCGTTTTCGCTTAATTTAGAGTTGAAATAAAAAACCGGGTCAAGTGCAAGTTGAACTTGCACAATTAGTGTTCCGTACGTTGATTGTTTTTAAAATAAAAATTTTTGTTAGGGTGGTATAAAATGATCAGGGACTTCACAAAACACACCCCAAATGAGATTTCAACAAAGTTTGTTTCCAATCTTTACTGAAAACTGGTGAACTTGAAATTTTGTTTTTTTTTTATATACCAAATAAATTATTAAAGGTAATGCACTCGTGATAATTTTCGTTCAATCTATACCCCGTGGAGAATATTCCAGAATTTTTTCAAAATTTTTTGATCAGTACTTTTCGAGATAAGGTAGGGGACAGCGATTTTTTAAAAGTAATACGAAGAAAAGTGTGCGCAAGTATTACATTATATATATATATATATATATATATATATATATATATATATATATATTACTCGTGTTTCCACAAGCTTTCATTTGACACCACACTCGATGACCTAGTAAAAAAAATAAAAGAAATTTTTTTTCACTTCCGATTTCACCCCTCACAACGAACCCCTTAAGTCAAAATTTATGTTACGGTGGTATAAAATGATCAGTGACTTCACAAAACACACCCCAAATGAGTTTTCAACAAAGTTTGTTTCCAGTCTTTACTGAAATCTGATGACTTTGAAATTTTTATTTTTTTATATACCATATAAATTATTAAAGGTAATGCACTCGTGATAATTTTCGTTCAATCTACACCCCGTGGACAATATTCCAGAATTTTTTCGAAATTTTTTGATAAGTACTTTTCGAGATAAGGCCCGGGACAGCGATTTTTCGCGAATTTTTAAAAATAATACAAAGAAAAGTGCGCGCAAGTATAATATTATATATACATTTTTTACTCGTGTTTTCACAAGCTTTCATTTGACACTACACTCGATGACCTAGTTAAAAAGTTTTTTTTTTTTCACTTCCGACTTCACCCCCAAAACTAACCCCTTAAGTCAAAATTTAATTCTCAAAACTACATGGCTCTGATGAGGCCATCAATTCCTATATTATTACCAAATTTCACCTTTCTATGTCAAATAGTTTCGGAGAAAATCGGGTGTGACAGACAGACAGACAGACAGACAGACAGACAGACACCGAAGTGATCTTATAAGTGTTCTGTACGGAACACTAAAAATACACACACACATACACACATACACACATACACACATACACATACACATACACACATACACATACACATACACATACACATACACATACATACATACATACATATATATATATATATATATATATATATATATATATATATATATATATATAGAGAGAGAGAGAGAGAGAGAGAGAGAGAAAGAGAGAGAGGGAGAATTTTTCCTTGTAGGCCTAGGATCAGTTTAATTTTGTTGCCAATTGACACCACCACCTGGTACCTGTTCTCAAGATCGCTCCACCCTGATAATGGCTACAGCATACAGACAGCCAATAAAGCAAGCCAACAACCTAACAGCGCATAAGCAAAACTTTAGGAACCCCCTGAAAGCAAACCTAAAATAATACTTTCCTAACTAGAGGGCGCCACGGACCTCTTCTACGAAAACACAGAAAACATCCTCTCACGTCAGGCCAAGTTGAGCTACTGAGATTTAACTTGCCGGCGACTACTTTAAAGATTCACCAAGGCTGCTTCTAATTGATGTTTTGCCAGATTTTCTGAAAATTACGCAGCAATATAAATTCTAAACTGTGCCGCGTAAAAGTAGATCCAACTCTAAAGAAAAAAATATCCATAAGTCGACAGAACTTTTTACACTTCTACACACTGTTAAAGACTTAAAATAAAGTCGAAATATTGGCGATATCATGAAACAAAAAGTGACAGTTTGATCTAATCCCAATATGGACCATGGTAATAAAATGTTTTGTTAATATCTCAGATCTATCATAAAAATATAGCAGGATTCATAAGCTTTGTGACAACATGAGATCGTTCTGAAACATGCCAAATCGGCCTTTAAAATACCCCTTTCTAAACTTCATACCTGAAAATTATTATCCCTTCCTTACAATTTATTATCTCTCTGTAAAGGGCAAAAGCATTTCCTTCTTTTTCCATCTGCAAATATTCAGTACAAAATTGTCAATTTTCCAATGTAAACATCCAGTTAACAACAAAACCGTTATTATGCGCGAAAACGAGGAATATTTTCTGAAATTGAGAACAGCAACAGGTTTCAAAAAGCACGAACAAGGCAGCTGAAACTGAAGGAAAGCTTTTAAGAGCTTAATTTTAATTTAGTTACTGTTTGGGAAAAACAAAAGTGTCTATTAGTCTTTCAAAGTTTCCTAGTAAACCTGAAGATGACTTTGTAAATATGGAAATAGACAGGCAGCTTATGATATTATAATTTAAAATGGAGAGTTTATCGATAATTATTAAATTTAGGAACTCGACAAAGAAGCCCACCGATTATGGATAATATAATTATAGAGTAGAAAGATGCAAGCAATATTAAGCAATATCGATTTGTGTATAGAACGGAAAAAATATTCTGCTTGCCTTTTTAGTAAATCCGGCAGAAAGTAGCGAAAAAATAGTAAATTTGGTCTAAGAATAGGCAAATAAAATAACGAGTAGCTTAGGGAAGTCTGTAGAGATGGTGTGGCAGCTTCTTTTTACAGAAGCTTACCTGTGCTAAACGGCTGCCCTTATGTCGCAGAAAATCGGTTCTTGCTGTATAAACGTTATTAGCTATGCATTATTTTATTTATTTTGGGTAGCACCTATTTTTATTCAACAACTATGTTTGGCTAGCATAGAAAAGGAAATGCTTGATCCCATAAAAGTTATTAAAATACACGGAATCGAGGTTTCACTATACTAGACAATAAAACGAAGAAATTAAGATAAAACAAAACAGAATTAGAAGGTATATATATATATATATATATATATATATATATATATATATATATATATATATATATATATATATATATATTATGGGTCTAACAGACGTGCTGCAGGGAAGTCCCTAAAGCGCTACAGGAGCGACATGTGTGCGGAAAAAGCGATTCACGTTGTTCTTGAAACGCTGTAAATTATACTCGGTGGGAAACACAGTCCTGGACAAATTATTCCAAAGGGATGATGTTCTCCATATAAAAGACTGCTTGAAAAGCGTTGTACGAGGAGTAACAAGCTGAACCTCATAGGGATATGAAGTATTAACAGGTTGACTGCCGACCACTCCGATCGGAGTGCGTTGGGTCTCTTCGCCAACGCCGTCTACTCCGATCGGAGTTCGACATGCGTTCTTACGAAACGTTTTAGTATTCCATCGGCGTTGTATATGAAACGTGTTTCTAGTGGTGGCGTTGCTTAAAAACGCAAGTTCTAACCGATTCTTAAGTGGTTCCGCGGATTTGCTTTTGGTTTGGTTGTAATCTGCCGTACAATATGGACAATCAATCTGGGCCTTCTGGTATTAAAAAAAGACATTGTAGTGATGAAAAAAAAGGTATATGATAAGAAAAAGAAGCTAACTGACACTGAATTATTGCAGCTATTGGAAGAAAGCGGAGGTAGTAGTGACGAACATTACGTACCAGACACAGACGATAGTGATGTAAATTCAAGCTCCGAGTCCGAAGAAGAGAATTTTATAGATCCTATTCGGCCACATCAAACACTTCCTAGCCTTGATGAGATAAAATGGAACGACAGAGGTGCGTTAAAACAAATTTTGTTCCAGAAAACCCAGGAATTATTGGTGCAAATTCCAGGACAGGGTGCACCTATCGATTTTTTCGAAATGATCATTGATGATGATTTTTTACAAACTATTGTAGAACGAACGAACTCTTACGCAGTCGAGGTTTTGCTGCGCCCAGAAACAAGTACAAAATCACGTATTACTAATTTTAAAGATCTTACTCTTGACGAACTAAAAATTTTTTTGGCCCTGTTACTTCACACTGGCACAATATCCTTGAGCCGTCTTAACGATTATTGGAAAACTGATCCGCTATTTAATCTACCTGTTTTTAGAAAATATATGTCAAGGAATAGATTTTTGCTTATCTTGAGGTGTTTGCATTTTACATCTCCAGACATGGATCCGGCAGATCGGCTAGGAAAGATTAGATTTGTGGCAGATTTTTTTAACAACAAGATGGGAGAAATTTACTATCCTGGAAGAGAGTTGTCTTTGGATGAAGCTATGGTACTTTATCGGGGTCGTCTCCAGTTTAAACAGTATATCAAGAATAAGCGTCATAAGTATGGTATGAAGTTATACATGCTGACAGAGCCTAATGGACTTATTTTGAAATTTCGTGTCTACGAAGGTGCGACAGATGTTTATGGTGGAAGCGGACATACTGAAAAGATTGTTTTACATTTATTGGAGGAAAAATTGGGTGTGGGACATGCTGTTTATCTAGACAATTTTTACAATAGTGTTAATTTAGCTAGGAAATTACTTCAACAAAAATACATACTGCACTGGTACGCTGAGAGCTGAGAGGAAAGATAATCCGAAAGAGGTAATGAGTGCAAACTTAAAACGTGGTGAGAATAAATCTATGTTTTGCAATGGAGTGCATGTCGGAAAATGGCGCGATAAACGCAATGTTCAATACATTTCAACAGAATTTGGAAGCGAAATGGGCATTTTTAAAAACAAAAGAAATCAAGAATCTGAAAAACCTTCCGCAATCATTGGATATAATGCTTTTATGTCCGGTATAGATAGACAGGATCAAATGATGGCATATTATCCTTGCAGCCGTAAAAACCATTCGGTGGTACAAAAAGATATTCATGCATGTGCTGCAAATAAGCATGATAAACGCCTATTTTTTCTACAATAAATATTCGCGGTCTGACCAGTTACGATTATATGACTCCCGATTGGATGTCATAAGAAATTTACTAGCCAGACGACCAATTACTAATTTGCCGCAAATTCCTCCAGGCCAAATAAATGTCCACAGCATTAGCAAAGTAGAAAAAATTGTTAGTGAAAAAAAAGGAACTAAAGAAACAAAACGGGTAAGCAGAAAGGAATGCAAAGAATGCAGGAAAAATAAAATAAGAAAGCAAACAGTGTATGAATTCAAAATGTGCCCTGGACAACCAGGTTTTTGCCTTAATTGCTTTGAGGATTACCATAAAAATGTACAAAAATGATTTAGAAATAAATGTTTTGAGTTCATGAGTTCGATTTATTATTTCTTTATTTATTTAATTGGACACTCCGATCGGAGTGTTCGGCATCTAGTAAAAATTTTCACTTGCAATGCCGATTACTCCGATCGGAGTGAAATTTTTTTTTTCTAATATTTTGAATGACACATAAAAAAAACACATCCAAGATTCATTTTAATTCATATTTACCACAATAAAATAAAAATATTTGGAAAAATCTTCCGGCGTCAACCACAAACTCAAAAATATAGATCGGCAGTCAACCTGTTAACGCGCCGTCTATTTCTAACATGCACCGCTCTGGGAGGAATTAAGCGGGCCACATCACTCGAACACTCTCCATGAAAATACTTGTAGAATAGACCCAAGTCGCCAACCGTTCTTCGATGTTCCAGCGAATCATGGCCGCTGGTTAGTTCCGGGTCTCCAGTTAGACGAACAGCTCTTCCCTGAATATAATTAAACTACTTTTTGTGTCTTACAAAAAAACGGCTTAAGATTAATAAAATATTACCGGCCTTAAAAAAATTCCTTGTCACTCTGGATGAAGAAGTTTTTCTGCTTCTATCTTGGGCTGAAGTCTTGGTATTAGAACTCCAAAAGAGCTGGCAAAGAAATCGGAAAAGCAGGAAAATATCTGAAAGATCAAGAAGCTGTAAGCAAAAAAATATTGAAAATCTCTTGATAGAGAAAACCGTAGTCGGGCTGGGAACTGGTGGTAAAAATTATGGAAAACAAAAGTAGCAGTAAAAGTAATAAAATCATTATCGACTCTGTAGCATGTAGGCAAAGGTATTTGAGAAGAATGCGGTACTGCAAAATGACATCTCCCTGTCTTCTATAGAAGAGTTTTCTACCCCAAAATGACTGAGACAATTGCAATTTTCGGATGCAGCATCTTAAAAACCCAGGTACACAGAATTAGGGTAGAACACCTATCGTTCGACACTCTTTATTAAAAATTGATCTTGTGCTGCAGCCGACCTGCCTGCCGAAAAGCGTCGTGCTGGTTCTAACGTTTACGAAGTTATATCCTAAAATACTATTGAAAATCGTGCAGAAATAAAAACTTAAAAAGGTGAAATATTTATAACAAATGTAGTGACTTCATAGTGGACTGCAAAAAGGAAATAGTACACCCTATTACATACTATTATTAAGATAAGGAAACTCTAAGAAAATACCCAAGGTAAAAAAAGAAGTACCAAACTTTTTTGATATACTGGTAAAAATATTAAAGAAAGAAAAGCTGAAAAATATAAACTCTGCAATGTCAGAAGGTATTTAATGTTAGATTACAGCCAATTCTGATATTTAAAATTTTGTAGAACATTGTCTGCATCTACGAAACTGGTGAAGCTGTTTAATTTGAAAAACTATTTGGCGCATATATATAATTTGACACATAAGGCAAGTTAAAAAGACCATCACAATGATTGTATGTCGACTTGAAGAGTTACAGGTTTAAGTTGGTACCAGAGAATAAATCAAATTGGGAGAAAGAAGCGTACATCAAATTGACACAAAAAGGGTTAGCTAATGATGACGATGAAGGTGATGGCGATCACATATATGAATGAGGATCTTTATTATTATTAATGTCACATGATAAAATAATTTGGAAATCTCAAAGTTCCGTCTTGAAGAGAGATCGTCCAGACCGAACTTAATATGTCAGCAAATATGCGAGTAATGTCAATAATTACTGCAAAACTAATTAAAATAAAGCAAGTAAACATTTCAAGCACCCTTTTAAAACAGAAGTCAAGTATTTCACTTCTACCAGTACATTAAATCCCTATTAAAGCTCCTGAAAGCACCCTTTTTTAGCAAATATTCCAATAAATGCCTTAACGTCGAGTATATGTACGTAAGGAATTTCGTAAAGTCGCAAAATAAGGTTAGGAAAATGTGGGTCACGAACTTACGCGCTTTTATTTGCTATGCATGATAAGCTGTTTACGTAGACACGTTCTCGAAATTCTTAAACCGCTAACGTTAACGCTAAACGCTTTTCAAGATGAAAAACCAGACATGATTTAACTATAATATTCTATTTACTCAAAACCATATTTGTTGTAATAAAATTTTATTTTTTGTATTTCATTTTATATTTCAAACAAAAAACTTTGGAAAATACTACAGGATTTGAATGTCGACTATACAATAAAAACGCATTAAAAATCTCTTTGACAGATCCAGGTAAGAGAGAACTTTGCTTAACTTTTCACAGTTACAAAAGGCTTGAGACTGTTATACTTACATGGGGTGAAGCGTCTCGAGACTTTTCGAGAAATGGCAGCACGAACAAAGAAACCTATGGTTTTCACTTAGTGTCAATTCTCAGAAGATTCGTGCAAAATTTTCATGACATTTGTCAATTAGTTTTCGAGTTACAGCTTTTTGAGTGAAGCTAATTTTGATTTTTGAAAAAATGGAACAAAAAGGCATCTCACATAATGGTGATATAAATCACACAGTATGGATAACAGAAGACTCCCAAGATTGGCGATGCATTGACAACTACGAGAAAAAAGAAAGAGAGGAAGAGGTACAACTTCAAGAGAAGTCGGAGTTAGAAAGATAAGGAGTGTATGAAACCTTCAAGAATAATATTAGAGCGATAGGAATGGAATGAAAATTGGATCGAACCGCTAAGCAAGGTACTATAGATCAATGCGTACATATATAAATTTTATACTTGAAGATGCATATTTTCAGACTTTATTTTTACTTTAGGGTACAATGAAAAAAACTCAGTACGAGGTGGACTAATAAGTTTGGAAAATTTCTACGAAATAGCTGGAAATTTTGCGGCATGACTGTTGGTAAGCTTGATTCTAGTAATGGCTATATTCAAAGTTTTAAACAAATGAAACGCGAAGTTATTTATGGGCAGCTATCTTAAGTGATCGTTACACGGTTCATAGGATTGGATAAAGCCTAGTATCATGCGCTCATAAAACATTTTTATTTAAAAAAGTGGACTGCGGCCCAGCTAGAAACTGAATTGAAAGAAGTTTCAAGGGGACTCAAGATCAGGTATTCCTGGATAAATGAATTAAAACGTGGCCATATGAGCTACTGAGGAAAAGGTCGATAAAACATTGTATCGTGATGGATGACCTTCGCATTAAGCTTCATGAAATTGCTGCGATAACAGACATCTCAAATAAATTGGTACGTAATATCCTGCATGAAGTTATAAAAATGAGAAAGGTGTGTGCGCGATGGGTGCCGCATTTATTGACTCCAGACCAAACACGCACGAGGAAGGATATTTCAAAATCGTGTTTGGAAAAATTGAAGCAAAGGACTTTTGGCGTCGTATTACGACTGTAGACGAAATGTGGATCTACCTTTGTACCCCGGAGACAAAATGGGAGTCAAAAGATAAAAGTACACCGAATAGTGTGAAAACAGTTTTATCGGCGGGAAAAGGGATAGCAACTATTTTTTGGGACTCACAGAGTATCATCATGATCGACAATTTACAAAATAACAAGGCAGTGACTGGCTCTTATTATGCACTGTTATTGGGCCGTCTGCATAGGGAGTGGAAGCAGAAGCGACGAAGCCGTAAAAAAGTGCTCCTTGACCACGACAATGAGCTTGCTCATACATTGGCCGATGTAATAGCGTGTAAGTGTACGAGCCGGGATTCGAAATAATTCCACACCCAACCTATTCCACAGATTTGGCCTTAAGTGACTTTTTTGTTTCATAACCTCGAAGAATGGCTTAAGAGGAAAAAATTTTCGCTGAAGGAAGAGGTTATCTTTGCTGCTTATGCACAGTTCAAAACATTTTTTTTTTCTGAGGGAATAACAGAAATTGGAATCTCGCTGAATGAAATGTATTGAGCTAAATGGAAATTATGTTGAGGAATAATTTTTGGTTTTGCAAAATAATGTTATTGTCCTTGTTTTTTACAAGACTTTTCAATATATCGGCTTTCTATCATATTATGTAGCACTAATGTAGAAGAAGTTACACAAGGTCTACAGAAAATAGATAGAACTATAAGACGTGAAAATCTCGATGCCCTTTTTCAAGCATTTTAAGTTAATCTGATATGGTGAAAAATAAAGACCTCATTTTTATTATTCTGTACGGGATCACTTCGGTGTCTATCCGTCTATCTACCTGTCTGTCCGCCTATCACACCCGATTATCTCCGAAACTATTTGGCACAGAAGGTTGAAATTTGGCTCAAATATAGGAATTAAGGCCCAATCAGAGCCGTGCAGTTATGAAAGTTAAATTTTGGCTTAAGGCGTTAGTTTAGAGGGATAAATTGGTCATCTGATGAGATGTCAAATAAAAGCTTACGAAAACACGAGTTCAAAAATATATATGATGTCATACTTGTTCACACAAGCCCGTCCACCCACCGTATCTCGAAAAGAACTGAAAAATTTTGAAAAAATTCTGGAATATTCTCGTTATTTGGTATATAAAAAAAACAAAAATTTCAAAGTCATCAGTTTTTAGCACAGATCAGCAACTTTGTTGAAAACTTATTTACGGTGTGTATTTTGTGAAGTCGCTGATCATTTTATACCTCCGTAATAAAATTTTTTATTTTAAAAGCAATCACACACCAGAGATAACGATAACGATACGGAACACTAACGGCGCAAGTCCGACTTGCACTTGGCTGGTTTATTTAATTTCCAAATGGTTTTAAGATTGATTTCGAACACAAATAAATAATCTAGTATCTTTATAAGTAACAAACGTGCATCTGTAATGTGATAATCATCTAAAAATCCAAATAATACCTTCCCTTTAGCATTTCATAAAGTTATTTATAGAAAGTATGGAGAATTTTTATTCGCAGTCGTAAAAAGTGGAAACATAACGCATAGTTTTTTTTATGGAACATAAAATATTTCTGGTTTATATGTAAAACATATGCGTATTTTTACGAAACATAAGAAACGTAAAAGATATGAAATGGCTTCTTAACGTATCTTAGTGCAAAAAATTAAACTAATTTGAACAACGACCGTATCTTGGAGCAAAGTTTTGTTTATTTCATAACAGAATCCATATATAGGGCAAAAAAAAATATATATATATATATATATATATATATATATATATATATATATATATATATAATATATATAAAATGCAACGTCTCTCTGTCTATCTCTGTCTGTCCGTTAATGCGCTTATCACTGGAGAACCAGTTATCCGATTTACGTACTTTTTTTTTTTTAAAACATACATATGTTTCTCTGGCCAGGTTATAGGCCATATTTTATTAGGATAGGTAGCATAAGGAATGAGCAGTGATGTAAAATGGTGAATGAAGTCAGAAAATAGTTTGCCGCTAGCGAGTTCCCTTGCAATACACAGCCTAAACTATTAAATATGGAACAATATTACGTAGCAGAGAATATATATAATCTATAATCTACAATATATATAAAATGCAATGTCTCTCTGTCTGTCTGTCTGTCCATTAGTGCGTTTATCATGCGAGAACCACTTATCCGATTTACGTGTCTTTTTTAAAATTCATACATATATTTTTTGGCCAGGTTATATAATAATAATAATCTATATCTATAATATATATAAAATGCAACGTCTCTCTGTTCGTCTGTCTGTCTGTCTGTCTGTCTGTCCGTTAGTGCGCTTATCACTGGAGAACTACTTATCCGATTTTCGTACTTTTTTTTTTTTAAGATATATATGTTCTCCGGCCAGGTTATAGGCTATATTTTATTACGATAGGTAGCATAAGGAATAAGCAGTGACGATAATAGTGAATGAAGTAGGAAAAAAGTTTGCCGCTAGCACGTTCTCTAGCAATACACAGCCTAAACCACTAAATATGGAACAATATCATGTAGCAAAGGATATCTATAATATATATAAAATGCAACGTTTCTCTGTCTGTTTATCCGTTTGTGATTTACGTACGTGCTTTTTTTTCAAACATGCTAAACCATTAAATATGGAACAATATCATGGAGCAAAGAATATCTATAATATATATAAAATGCAACGACTCTGTGTCTGTCTATTTGTCCGTTAGTGCGCTTATCACTGGAGAACCACTTATCCGATTTACGTGCTTTTTTTTAAACATATGTATGTTCTCTGGCCAGGTTATAGGATATATTTTATTATGTTAGGTAACATAAGGAATAAGCAGTGACGATAACAGTGAATCAAGTCGGAGAAAAGTTTGCCGCTGGCGCGTTCTCTTGCAATACACTGTCTAAAGCAATAAATATGAAACAGTATCATGTAGCAAAGAATATAATATATATTAAATGCAACGTGTCTCTGTCTCTCTGTCTGTCTGTCCGTTAGTGCGCTTATCACTCGAGAACCACTTATCCGATTTACGTGTTTTTATAAATTATACATATATTCTATATAATTCGATATAAGCCTAGATAATGGGAAATAAGGTGAGATAATGGGAGATAAGGAGAAATAATGGGAGATAAAGATAAATAATGGGAGATAAGCAGAGATAAGGAGAAATATAGCGAGATAAGTCGAGATAAGCCTAGATAATGGGGAATAATGTGAGATAATGGGAGATAAAGAGAAATATTGGGAGATCAGGAGAAATAATGGGAGCTGAGCAGAGATAAGCCTAGATAATGGAAATAATGTAGAGATAATAGGAGATAGGAGGAGA
>CM032453.1:23031694-23036694 GCA_019049505.1 Pachyrhynchus sulphureomaculatus | reverse complement strand
ACACTGCATTTGTTGGATTCTGTTCAGAGAAGAGCTGTTCGTCTGATTGGAGACCCGGAACTGACCGGCGGCCTTAATTCGCTGGAACATCGAAGAACGGTTGGCGACTTGAGTTTGTTTCTACAAGTATTTTCATGGAAAGTGTTCGAAGGATGTAGCCCGCTTAATTATTCCCAAAGCAGTGCATGTTAGAAATACGCGTCGCGCTGGTGCGTCACATCCGTATAAGGTTCAGCTTGTTACTCCGCGTACAACGCTTTTCAAGCAGTCTTTTATATGGAAAACATCGTCCCTTTGGAATAATTTGCCCAGCGCTGTGTTTCCTACCGAGTACAATTTACAGCGATTCAAGAACAACGTGAATCGCTTTTTCCGCACACATGCCGCTCCTGTAGCGCTTTAGGGACTTCCCTGCAGCACGTGTGCTAGACCCATAAAAAAAAATCGTATCATATGAAAGGTATCCAAATGATGGAAGATCGAGGTTTGGCAAAAAACATAATTTTTTTCTCCAAAGTCTTGAAATTTTTCACCCGATGTAATATGCTACCTTGTTAATAATACTCATTACCCTTTCAAATATATTTGTCAATCAGTTGGAGGGGAATGTCTTAACCATACTCATAAGTTTTTGTTACAAGCGGTCATTGATATCATATGAAGCTAGCTTAGTGTTGAATTAGTTATTTTTTGTAGTACTGATGAACTTTGATTGACAAAAAACAGGTCGAAAAAAATGTGAGGAAATTTATTGATGGAAAGCAATATCTAGAATGCACATAGTTATGAGATAACTTATAGAAAAAAAATAAGAGCTTGAGATACTTTTCAAATTCAAAGATTGAAAATTTAATCTACTTAAAACTAAATCCTATTCCTCAATAGGTGGATTCTGGGGCTCCCATCATCCCACACTGTGATATGAGAAGTTTAACTCTAGAATTACCTGAAACAAATTTTCCAAGTCCAGCTGAGTGATCTCTTACAAGGATTCAGGGAGGAATAGGTAGAATACCAGAAAGATGGTTAAACTCTGAATTTGTAACAGTTCCAAAAAATGCAGGCGCTAAAATATACGAAGAATATCGAACAATTAGCCTCATATGCCATCTTTTAAAAACATTTCTGAAAATTGTTCACAGAAGAATACACAAGCTGTGTTAAGAAAACATGTCAGCATCACAATTCGGCTTTCGTGATGCCATGAGAACCAGAGAGTCCTTATTTTCTATATAGGTCTTGAATCAGCGATGTAGAGACGTCCATATTGTGACGTATATCTGTGCCTGATCAATTACCAAAAAGCCTTGGATAGAGCCCAACATCACAAAATGGTCGGAATTCTGAAATACCTTGGGCTAGATGGAAACCAGTTGGCATTTATTAAGGCAGAAGGGGAGCGTTCAGAAGCAATACCGATTGAGCGTGGAGTAAGATAGGCTTGTATCTTGTCTCCACTATTGTTTAATATATACTCTGAGTAAATGTCCAGAGAGGCACTGGAAGAGGCTGATGAAAGAATACTGCTTAATGGGGAGCGAGTAAATAATATTCGTTATGCTGATGATACGGCGGTTATGGCTGATAACTTAAAGGGTCTACAACATCTTATGACAAAAATAAACGAAACCAATAATCGTTCCGACCTCGAACTTAATATCAGCAATACAAAGTACATGGTAATCGACAAGTCTGCCGGTTCCTGCTACTTTGTTGATGGTTAATAATAAACAAATACAAAGAACCCCACAATATTCATATCTAGGTATCATGATAAACGAACAGTGGGATCACTCGCAGGAAATTTGTTGCCGCATCGAAAAAGCTAGAGCAGTGTTCCTCAAAATGACATCACTTTTTAACCGCGCTCAGCAATAAAATTAAGTACAAAATTAACTCCTAAGATGTTATGCCTTCAGTGTCCTTTAACACGGGTCCAATCTTGGACGCTGGACTGAAGCCACTTCTGAGAAATTGAAGCATTTGAATTATGGCTATATAGCAGAATTTTGAAAATTTCATATACTGATCATATTGCCAAAGAGGATACGTCGCATGAACAAGAGACTGGAAATTATGGAAATTGTTAAAGTAGGAAAATTGGAGTATTAGACATAATTCTCACAGATATAGATTACTACAGTAAATACTCCAAGGAAAAAGGGTCCCAGAACGCAGACGTATCTTCTGACTAAACAATCTGTGAAATTGGTTCTCAACAAATACTACCAGTCTTTTCAGAGTTACAGTGGATAAAGTAATAATATCCAGAATGATTTCCAACTCTCGAACCTAAATAGCACTTTAAGAAGACAAAGTAAATTATCTTTAAAGCCTCTTTGGGGATAAATGTCCTCTGATAATAAAGAAATATTTCGGTGGTACTCTGGATTCAAAGTTGACTTTAGTGTGCCCATGTCGACGCTATCATCAGAAAGTCGACTGTGATATTTTGGCTGCCACGCCGTGTAGTAGTATATTCATTTATAGTATCGTTTCTCGCCAAATCAATGATGATTGAATGCGGTAAGGAAAAGTAGAAAGTCTTGGACAGATTTCTAACCCTGTCTTATGGAAAAAAATACTGTATTCCGCATCCAAATAAAGCTGCGTAAAACCAGAATGATCGTACGCGTTCTGTTAGTAAAACCGGTTGTAGATATCTAGCGGTGTTGTTATTTATTTTCGTTATTTTTTAATCGCAGGTTATATGTGGTTACATATAAAATTTGTTTCGATTTGGGGGACCGACCCTGTATATCATAAACTGGAAATTGACTTTATTTATTATTACAAAAAAAAAAACAATTTAATTATTTCTTTCTACAGAAAAAATAGTTCTTTTTTCCATTGATTGCAATTTTCTCACTTATATGTTATTTCAAAATTAACGATTTGAGTTCGTTTCATTACGAAAAATATAAGCGCTTTCCGAGCTAAACTTTTAAAGAATCATTGAATAAACCCGATAACAAGTTTAAAGAATAGCACCATCTTTGTTCTATTCACGAGGAGAATAGTTAGTTTTTCTTTTCAATTTCTCGAACTGCAATATTGGCTAGAGTTCGCTCGGTACAAGTTAAAAATCAGTGGCGTATTTTTATCAAAAGTTCATTATTTAGATAATATTTTTTTTTGTAATGTCGATAGATAAGAATTATTGTATCTTCATATCTCATCTGCAAAGAAAACCATTCAATTGAGCTGGCGTCTCCCTGACTTGTCGGTGCGGTATCGTTTTTCTCGGTGTGCCTGACTGAAATCAGGTGAGTTTCATTAAAATATAGGCGTTCGGCATGTTTCGTTACCGAAATCGTACCGATTCGGTAACAAAACACACCGAGAAAAACGATACCGCATCGACAAATCAGGGAGCGGCCCAACTGACAAATGCGACTCGAGAAAACGGCATAAAACTTTCTCGTAGAAATATATGTAGTACCCCATAAATACTGTTACAATGAAAACATTGCCTAAACATTTAATTTCTATGAAAATTAAAACAAATTATTATGGAATTATTTCATATATTTATGACAAAATTAATTTTACATTTACTCAAAATGTCTCCCTCTTGCTCTTACACAAGCCCTCATAACGATTAGGCCATTCGTCTATGACAGCACGCACTTAGTCCAGTGGAAAATTGTCCGCTTATTTTGTTAAAGCTCCTTTTAAAGAGTCAAGATTTACATGTCTTTTAAAGCAAACTATACCCCCCAAGAGGAACTATAGTTTATAGTCTAGGGATTTAGATCAGGATTTGCAGAAAGCCAATCTTCTAGAGTAATAAATGAAGGCATATTTTGTTGAAACCATTCTTGTGTTCTTTTAAGGCTTGTGTCCTGCTGGAGAGTCTTCCTGAAAGACCCATGCTTATTTTTGTAAAGAGTATGGTTTAAAGGTTTCACAACGTTCTCTAAAATAAAAGCCGAAGTATTTTTTTTACACCTTTTCCACAAAAATTAAATACTGTTTTACCCCATCAAAGCTGACTGACTTCCAACCAAATTATAACTGATGCTGGATGATGAATCCTCTGAACTTATGGAATGAGTTCAGACACTTCCTTAGAAGATCTGGCATAAATCCTACCATTTTGCTTATTGAAAAAAAATTGTTTCACTGTGAAAATTTTTCCTCGGCAAACAATATTTTTCTATGTTTGTCAATAACGTTTTCCTTCAACATTCAACAAACTTTTAGATTTTTGCCACCGTTTTCGCTTAAATCTTTCGTATATCGCAAATCGCCAGGCTCTTATAAGCGCCAAGTCTTAGGTCTTCTTTAACAATACGAAACGTTTCGAACTGCCCTTGGTTTTCCCGGAAAGTTACCTGTCTTTTATTTGTTTCCCGTCTCAGTAAATAATTTTATCGCTCGGTAAATAAATATACTACTTATTTTATGCGATTTTAGAGTCTTAAAAAATTTTTTTTCATCTTCTCATCTTATATGTACCATATCGGGTTCCCCTGACGTTGGCTACCACTCTGGCATATTCATCCCTGTTCCCTGTGACTCGGAATAACTCTTCGACGCTATGGATTCCCGTCCAATTCTCGTATGTTTCTGAGCCAAGAGGCCTGCTTCCTTCCTTCCTTTTCTCCATACCGCCCTTAAAAAAAGCTATAACAGCAATCCTATTTTCTCGATCTCCCCACTGTATTGTTTAAAGAATTCAAGTTTATATGACAATTGAATAATATTTCGTACAAATAATTTCACCAAAAAAGTATTAATTGTTTATAGAGGAGTACGTGAAAGTTTGTAACAATATTTATGGATGTACTATGACACAGATGACATTAAAACCAGTAATATAGAGAAATATTTATTGTGAATTAGTATTAAAGTTCTCACGTTATCAAGATATTCCTAAGAATCATCCATAACAGAGTATATAAAAAATGTGATCCAGGAACATAACACATATTCGAATTCCGAAAAGGCCTAGTAGTACACGCGAAACGTTTATTGTCATTAAATAATACCAGTCC
>CM032453.1:22992555-23031594 GCA_019049505.1 Pachyrhynchus sulphureomaculatus | reverse complement strand
CCTGATATGAACCCCATTGAAAATGTGTGGGAGCTGATGAAAAGAGAAGTGGCTAAAGATGTGATTACCAACAAAACCCAGCTCCTAGAAAATATTATTCATGTGTGGAATCATCATCCTCAAATGCAGGAGACAGTACAATCTTGCATTGATAGCATGCCGCGCAAAATTAAAGCTTTGATAGTGGCTAAAGGTGGCTCAACTAAATATTGACTTTTACTAACATTAATTTCACTTTTCTTTAAAACTTAATAAACTTATGCTTTTCTAAATTAATGCTGTTTTATTTATGTCAAATAAATAGGTAATTGATTGGATAATATAAAAATAAAAAACAAATCAATTTAAAATAATAAACGGTACAATATCACTCGGTAATTAATATTTTACATGAAATCTTGCAGTACGTCTAATAATTTTGGCCAGGGACTGTATATATATGGCTACGATGACATCACGGGAGATATTCTTAAGGAACTATGTAGATCATGACACAGTGGGGATGATCTATAAAATATGTAATAACATCTGGAAAACTGGAATATGGCCGAAAGATTGGACGACCTCTATAGTAATACCACTACATAAGAAAGGCTCTACCCGTAAATGTAATAATTATCGTACATTATCTCTATTATCACATCCAAGTAAGGTAATGCTACATATCATAAATAATCGTTTAAGCTATTATGTTGACCAACAAATCTCTAGAGAACAAGCGGGATTCGTTAAAGGACGAGGCACAAGAAATCAGATTGTTAACATAAGACAATTGATAGAGAAATGTAGAGAGTATAATGTGTCTATGGTAATGTGCTTCATAGACTATAATAAGGCTTTTGATTTTGTCAACTGGAAAAAGCTTTAGGAGGTACTAGAGCAAATGGGTGTTCCTTATCATCTGATTAAATTGATTAAAAACCTCTACTTGGACAGCACTGCAGTGGTGAGAATAGACAATACAATATCCGATCAGTTTCATCCTCGCCGAGGTGTAAGACAGGGCTGTGTTCTGTCTCCTACATTATTTAATGTTTAGGGTGAATTTATAATGAGAAATGCGTTGTATGAATGGTATGGTGGAATCCTAATAGGAGGTGAGCGAATAAACAACTTGCGCTACGCTGATGATACCACCATATTTGCAGCGACTGAGGAAGAGATGGCTACATTTTTAAATCGGATGGAGCAAGAAAGTGAGAAACTAGGTCTGACCATAAATAGGGACAAAACGAAGCTGATGATAGTCGATAAGTCTGACCAAATAGTAAGAACCGATTTACTCAATGGCATTGAGAGAGTAACAACCTACGTATATCTAGGATCATCCGTAAGTAGTATGGGAGGATGCGAGAATTAAATAAAAAGAAGAATATCCCTAGCAAGAAATGCTATGACGAGACTTACTAAGATATGGAAAAGTCCGTACATAACTAAAGGAACGAAATTAAATCTCGTACAGACCTTAGTATTTCCAATATTTTCATATGGTGTAGAATCCTGGACACTTAGAGTAAAGGAACGTAAATCTATTGATTCCTTTGAAATGTGGTGCTATAGGAGGATGTTGAGAATATCCTGGACTGCCAGAAGAACTAACCAATCTATACTGAATGAACTGTAAGGTTATCATCACTGTGCATGAAAAGAATTCTTCAGTATTTGGACATGTAGCTAGAAGGCCAGGCAATAATGTAGACCGGCTAATAATAATGGGAGAGGTCCAGGGTAAAAGGAGTAGAGGCCGCTCGCCAACAAGATGGTCAGATCAAATAAAACAAGTTATAGATCAACCACTCCATGTATCGTTGCACTTGGCGGAAGATCGAGAGAAATGGAGAGAAATAGTGAACAGAACAGTGAAGTCATTCCAGAGAGATCACGACCCTCAAGACTGAGGAAACGAATAGATATATATATATATATATATATATATATATATATATATATATATATATATATATATATATATATATATATATATATATATATGATAAGGGCAAAAATGAATCCAGAGACTTTTCGTGAGATGGCAGCACAAACAAAAAACATATAAACTTCAACTCTCAGAAGATTCGTGTAAAGTTTTCATGTTTCATATTATGTCTATTAGCTTACGAGTTACAACTGTTTGAATGACGCCACTTTGGGTTTTGCAAAACGATGCAACAAAAATAATTTCGTGTGGTCATTAAACATTGCTTTTTGATGGGAAAAATTACAGTCAGAACCCAAGACTGGCTTGAGAAATGTTATCTGCTCCATTGACAGCATCTATATGTCGATAATGCACCCGGTTCCTGATGACACAATGAGGCAGCCACTCTAACAACACAAAAAAAACTACTATATTGTTCTGAATGATCCAAAGTGAAATAGAAAGAGATAGCTGATATCGTGAAGATATCAACAGAATGCGTGAGGCATAGTTTAAAAGAATATTTGCATATAAAAGAGCTAAGTATCTGACGGGTGTTGCGCACCCTCACGTTGGGACAAAAACAGGAACTTGTCGAAGATTCAGAAAGCTGTTTGGCCCTGTTTTGGCGTAATCCAAAGTGGATGAAACATGGATTCACCACTACACGTAACACTCAGTCCTCAGAGTAACTGGAACCACATGAAAGCCAACCGATGCGTCCAAAAACACAAACATTAGCTGGAATGATTTTGGCAAAATAATGTACCAGCTTACAAGTTCATAAAATCAATGGTGAAATTGGATCAACTGGGCTATGAACTACTTTCTCATCCACCGTATTCACCAGATCTGGCCCCCAGCGATTATTACCTCTTTCTAAATTTGAATAGGTGGCTCCACAGAAAAAGATTTGGCTCAAATGAAGAAGTCGACTGGGAAACTGAAGCTTATTTTAGAGATCTCGACATCTCATTTACATTAACGATCTGCTGGAAAAGACCGGGAATCCAATCTACAGCTTTGCAGACGACAGTACGCTTATCTCTTCATTCACTTTGAACGCTCCGACATCGGCTGCTCAGGCGAATACCCGCACACAGCAAGAGGTCGTTCAACTTAACAAAGACCTGGAAGAAATTCTATCTTGTGGTAACAGTACCCAAGTGGAATTTAACGCTACAAAAACCCAAGCGGCAGTTTTTTCTAAAAAAGTTAACGTTGCTGAACCCCACATAGTTGTGTCGGGGCACTCCATTCCCCTAACATCGTCGCTCAATTTGTTGGGCGTTAGTTTGGGAGCAAATATGTTCTGGATTGAACATGTTGCAGGCATAGCAAGGAGAGCTTCTTAAAAGTTAGGAATATTATTTCGAACCAGAAAGCTTTACACTCCGCAACAACTGTTAATTCTTTACAAAGCTCAAGTTCGACCAACTATGGAATACTGCTCCCATATTTGGGGCTCCGCTCCCAAACATACACTGTATTTGTTGGATTCTGTTCAGAGAAGAGCTGTTCGTCTGATTGGAAACCCGGAACTGACCGACTTGAGTATGTTCTACAAGTATTTTCATGGAAAGTGTTCGAAGGATGTAGCCCGCTTAATTATTCCCAAAGCAGTGCATGTTAGAAATACGCGTCGCGCTGGTGCGTCACATCCGTATAAGGTTCAGTTTGTTACTCCGCGTACAACGCTTTTCAAGCAGTCTTTTATATGGAAAACATCGTCCCTTTGGAATAATTTGCCCAGCGCTGTGTTTCCTACCGAGTACAATTTACAGCGATTCAAGAACAACGTGAATCGCTTTTTCCGCACACATGCCGCTCCTGTAGCGCTTTAGGGACTTCCCTGCAGCACGTGTGCTAGACCCATAAAAAAAAAAATCGTATCATATGAAAGGTATCCAAGTGATGGAAGATCGAGGTTTGGCAAAAACATTGTTTTTTTCTCCAAAGTCTTGAAATTTTTCACCCGATGTAATATGCTACCTTGTTAATATACTCATTACCCTTTCAAATATATTTGTCAATCAGTTGGAGGGGAATGTCTTAACCATACTCATAAGTTTTGTTACAGAGCGGTCATTGATATCATATGAAGCTAGCTTAGTGTTGAATTAGTTATTTTTTTGTAGTACTGATGAACTTTGATTGACAAAAACAGGTCGAAAAAATGTGAGGAAATTTATTGATGGAAAGCAATATCTAGAATGCACATAGTTATGAGATAACTTATAGAAAAAAATAAGAGCTTGAGATACTTTTCAAATTCAAAGATTGAAAATTTAATCTACTTAAAACTAAATTCCTATTCCTCAATAGGTGGATTCTGGGGCTCCCTTCATCCCACACTGTGATATGAGAAGTTTAACTCTAGAATTACCTGAAACAAATTTTCCAAGTCCAGCTGAGTGATCTCTTACAAGGATTCAGGGAGGAATAGGTAGAATACCAGAAAGATGGTTAAACTCTGAATTTGTAACAGTTCCAAAAAATGCAGGCGCTAAAATATACGAAGAATATCGAACAATTAGCCTCATATGCCATCTTTTAAAAAACATTTCTGAAAATTGTTCACAGAAGAATACACAAGCTGTGTTAAGAAAACATGTCAGCATCACAATTCGGCTTTCGTGATGCCATGAGAACCAGAGAGTCCTTATTTTCTATATAGGTCTTGAATCAGCGATGTAGAGACGTCCATTGTGACGTATATCTGTGCCTGATCAATTACCAAAAAGCCTTGGATAGAGCCCAACATCACAAAATGGTCGGAATTCTGAAATACCTTGGGCTAGATGGAAACCAGTTGGCATTTATTAAGGCAGAAGGGGAGCGTTCAGAAGCAATACCGATTGAGCGTGGAGTAAGACAGGCTTGTATCTTGTCTCCACTATTGTTTAATATATACTCTGAGTAAATGTCCAGAGAGGCACTGGAAGAGGCTGATGAAAGAATACTGCTTAATGGGGAGCGAGTAAATAATATTCGTTATGCTGATGATACGGCGGTTATGGCTGATAACTTAAAGGGTCTACAACATCTTATGACAAAAATAAACGAAACCAATAATCGTTCCGACCTCGAACTTAATATCAGCAATACAAAGTACATGGTAATCGACAAGTCTGCCGGTTCCTGCTACTTTGTTGATGGTTAATAATAAACAAATACAAAGAACCCCACAATATTCATATCTAGGTATCATGATAAAGGAACAGTGGGATCACTCGCAGGAAATTTGTTGCCGCATCGAAAAAGCTAGAGCAGTGTTCCTCAAAATGACATCACTTTTTAACCGCTCAGCAATAAAATTAAGTACAAAATTAACTCCTAAGATGTTATGCCTTCAGTGTCCTTTACGGGGTCCAATCTTGGACGCTGACTGAAGCCACTTCTGAGAAATTGAAGCATTTGAATTATGGCTATATAGCAGAATTTTGAAAATTTCATATACTGATCATATTGCCAAAGAGGATACGTCGCATGAACAAGAGACTGGAAATTATGGAAATTGTTAAAGTAGGAAAATTGGAGTATTAGACATAATTCTCACAGATATAGATTACTACAGTAAATACTCCAAGGAAAAAGGGTCCCAGAACGCAGACGTATCTTCTGACTAAACAATCTGTGAAATTGGTTCTCAACAAATACTACCAGTCTTTTCAGAGCTACAGTGGATAAAGTAATAATATCCAGAATGATTTCCAACTCTCGAACCTAAATAGGCACTTTAAGAAGACAAAGTAAATTATCTTTAAAGCCTCTTTGGGGATAAATGTCCTCTGATATAAAGAAATATTTCGGTGGTACTCTGGATTCAAAGTTGACTTTAGTGTGCCCATGTCGACGCTATCATCAGAAAGTCGACTGTGATATTTTGGCTGCCACGCCGTGTAGTAGTATATCATTTATAGTATCGTTTCTCGCCAAAATCAATGATGAGTGCGGTAAGGAAAAGTAGAAAGTCTTGGACAGATTTCTAACCCTGTCTTATGGAAAAAAATACTGTATTCCGCATCCAAATAAAGCTGCGTAAAACCAGAATGATCGTACGCGTTCTGTTAGTAAAACCGGTTGTAGATATCTAGCGGTGTTGTTATTTATTTTCGTTATTTTTTAATCGCAGGTTATATGTGGTTACATATAAAATTTGTTTCGATTTTGGGGACCGACCCTGTATATCATAAACTGGAAATTGACTTTATTTATTATTACAAAAAAAAAACAATTTAATTATTTCTTTCTACAGAAAAATAGTTCTTTTTTCCATTGATTGCAATTTTCTCACTTATATGTTATTTCAAAATTAACGATTTGAGTTCGTTTCATTACGAAAAATATACGCTTTCCGAGCTAAACTTTAAAGAATCATTGAATAAACCCGATAACAAGTTTAAAGAATAGCACCATCTTTGTTCTATTCACGAGGAGAATAGTTAGTTTTTCTTTTCAATTTCTCGAACTGCAATATTGGCTAGAGTTCGCTCGGGTACAAGTTAAAAATCAGTGGCGTATTTTTATCAAAAGTTCATTATTTAGATAATATTTTTTTGCAACTGTCGATAGATAAGAATTATTGTATCTTCATATCTCATCTGCAAAGAAAACCATTCAATTGAGCTGGCGTCTCCCTGACTTGTCGGTGCGGTATCGTTTTTCTCGGTGTGCCTGACTGAAATCAGGTGAGTTTCATTAAAATATAGGCGTTCGGCATGTTTTCGTTACCGAATCGTACCGATTCGGTAACAAAACACACCGAGAAAAACGATACCGCATCGACAAATCAGGGAGCGGCCCAACTGACAAATGCGACTCGAGAAAACGGCATAAAACTTTTCTCGTAGAAATATATGTAGTACCCCATAAATACTGTTACAATGAAAACATTGCCTAAACATTTAATTTCTATGAAAATTAAAACAAATTATTATGGAATTATTTCATATATTTATGACAAAATTAATTTTACATTTACTCAAAATGTCTCCCTCTTGCTCTTACACAAGCCCTCATACGATTAGGCCATTCGTCTATGACAGCACGCACTTAGTCCAGTGGAAAATTGTCCGTTTATTTTGTTAAAGCTCCTTTTAAAGAGTCAAGATTTACATGTCTTTTAAAGCAAACTATACCCCCCAAGAGGAACTATAGTTTATAGTCTAAGGGATTTAGATCAGGATTTGCAGAAAGCCAATCTTCTAGAGTAATAAATGAAGGCATATTTTGTTGAAACCATTCTTGTGTTCTTTTAGGCTTGTGTCCTGCTGCAGAGTCTTCCTGAAAGACCCAATGCTTATTTTTGTAAAGAGTATGGTTTAAAGGTTTCACAACGTTCTCTAAAATAAGCCGAAGTTTTTACACCTTTTCACAAAAATTAATACTGTTTACCCCATCAAAGCTGACTCCCAACCAAATTATAACTGATGCTGGATGATGAATCCTCTGAACTTATGGAATGAGTTCAGACACTTCCTTAGAAGATCTGGCATAAATCCTACCATTTTGCTTATTGAAAAATTGTTTCACAGTGAACATTTTTTCCTCGGCAAACAATATTTTTCTATGTTTGTCATTAACGTTTTCCTTCAACATTCAACAAACTTTAGATTTTTGCCACCGTTTTCGCTTTAAATCTTTCGTTAGCAAATCGCCAGGCTCTTATAAGCGCCAAGTCTTAGGTCTTCTTTAACAATACGAAACGTTCGAACTGCCCTTGGTTTTCCGGAAAGTTACCTGTCTTTTATGTTTCCCGTCTCAGTAAATAATTTTATCGCTCGGTAAATAAATATACTACTTATTTTATGCGATTTTAGAGTCTTAAAAATATCCCTTTTTTCATCTTCTCATCTTATATGTACCATATCGGGTTCCCCTGACGTTGGCTACCACTCTGGCATATTCATCCCTGTTCCCTGTGACTCGGAATAACTCTTCGACGCTATGGATTCCCGTCCAATCTCGTATGTTTCTGAGCCAAGGGGCCTGCTTCCTTCCTTCCTTTTCTCCATACCGCCCTTAAAAAAAGCTATAACAGCAATCCTATTTTCTCGATCTCCCCACTGTATTGTTTAAAGAATTCAAGTTTATATGACAATTGAATAATATTTCGTACAAATAATTTCACCAAAAAAGTATTAATGTTTATAGAGGAGTACGTGAAAGTTTGTAACAATATTTATGGATGTACTATGACACAGATGACATTAAAACCAGTATTATAGAGAATTATTTATGGTGAATTAGTATTAAAGTTCTCACGTTATCAAGATATTCCTAAGAATCATCCATAACAGAGTATATAAAAAAATGTGATCCAGGAACATAACACATAGTTCGAATTCCGAAAAGGCCTAGGTACACACGAAACGTTATTATGTATTAAATGTACCAGTCCACCCCTGTAAAGATATGAACATAGATGTATATGCTTATTTTATAGATTACAATAAAGCTTTTGACTGTGTGATACACAAGAAATGAATAAAAATTCTAGAAACAACTAACATAGACAAAAAAATCTAAATATCGTCAAAAATCTGGAATTAATTAGTAGAAGTTAATATTGGGCTGAAAAGATCCGAAACCACAGAAAATAACCGAAGGTGTAAGACAGAGGTGCATCTTTATTATGCTATGTTTAGTAAAGCTATTGAAGGCAACAATTAAAGGGAATACACTGAACTACTATTATTGTTCTATTAAAAAACAATATCAATGATCTTCAGCACCTGATCGATCGAGTTGAGCCAGTGAAAGATTTGGATTAACAGTGAATATAAGAAAAACCAAGTGGATGGTCATAACAAAGACAAGTCAACCACTAGAATCCCTCGAAGTTAAGAACAGCACCGTAGAACAGATTCCCACATTTAAATATTTAGGAACTAATATAAATGATAAATGGGATCCAAGACAGGAGATATATTCCAGAGTCGAACAAGCTCGTGTGACATGCATGAATAGGAATAAATTTTGTTTCAAACAAGTCTCAGTTTCGAGCTCCGAATGAGAATGGTGACAGGGTATGTGTTTTCCGTACTATTGTATGGATGTGGGTGCTGAAACCTGTACTCTTATTCACAAAAACGACTGGAGAAATTTGAAATGTACAGTTACAGATAACTTCTTCGTATCTCCTGGGTACAGAAAATAAAAAATACAGAAGTATTAGTAAAAATGAAGAAAGCAAAAGAATTACTAACAACCAATAAAAATAAGAAAAGCTCAATTGCTACGTTTAATTATTGAAGACAAAATAAAGGCAAACAATTGATCGAAGACGGTGAAATTCTTGGCTGAAAGAGATGCCAGCAATAGTTTCTAAAGTTCGTTTAACTGTATGGATCGCTAACCTTCGGAACGAGGCGACGCAGTAAGAAGAAGTATTAAAGCTATAACATCTTTAAATGTTCCATAAAATGGACGTGCTATAATTTGACAGAGGATTTCATTCTAAACTTCACTTGACAGTTAATTTCAACACAAGCTATTTTTAACGAGTTCCGTATAGGGCAGCGTTTCCAACCTTTCAGTATTTGCGACCCAATTTTCAAACATAATTTTCATCGTGCCTCCCCCCTCTCATATAATAATAATGCACGCAATAAATAATAATGTATTTTCAGTATTTTGATGCTATAGCTACACTGTGACCTTAATTACAAACCTTACAAACTACCAAGAATAAGTAAATTTATTCAAATTTGGCAACACATATCTGCTGCGTTGACAAAATAGAATCAACGCCTGTCTATTGCTCTCCGTCACGTCCACCATATCGGTAGCGGCTTCGCGAGAAGTTCCGAGTTGTCTCGAGCATTCGGAAAGTCTGCCCAAAAGTGTATAAATGCTGCACCTAATTCAATTACAGCCCGTCTCAGTCGAGTTGATCCTTCTACTGCTATCGGATTTATTGTGAATGTGTATGTTGTAATTTACGTGTTACTGGAAATTCAAGATATTAAGTATTCACGGCAGTAAATTTATGTAGAATCATGGATAAATTTTTAAGTGGGCGTAAGTGAGCATTAGACGATAGTGAAGCATCAACAAGTGCACAGACAAGCGTGGTTCCAAAAATAAAATCAAGAAAATATTCTCAAGAATACTTAAATTTAGGGTTTACCAGTACTGAAGTAAATGAAGAAGAAAGGCCCCTGTGTGTTATTTGCTCAAAAATCTTGGCAGCAGATAGCATGAAACCAAATAAACTTAAACGACATTTGGAAACGCGGTAAATACATTGTGCAGTACTAACACACTCCTATTTATAGGTGTATTTTATTTTTTATTATGTCAGAATGTATTTTGGTTTGCTTTCCTTTCAATAAATTATATTAAATGAATGTTCTTAATAATAATTTCTTTTCGATACCCTCGCGCCCCCCAATAGTGTAATCACGCCCCCCTAGTGTGGCGCGCCCCACAGATTGAGAAACGCTGGTATAGGGTAAACATTGCCATTTGAAGAAATGCCTAACAGTGTGGCGATTCGAGTGGTTTTGTTGCAAAAATACCTACAGGTATTAGGATTCATCCTTTTTAAATATATTTTTTTTAAATAAACCTGATCAAATTTCGAAGAGATCTTCGGAGCCCGATTAAAAAAAAAAAACTAACTCACTTAACGTAACCTAATCTAGCTTAACATAAAACAAAATAATGAAAAATTAGGAAATGAAAAGTAATAGTCTCTGAATCTAAAAGTCTTAGATATAACACAACATATCCTAATCCAACCTAACACGATTTAACCAAACCTGATCTAACCTAACTAGCCTAGCCTAGCATAATAAAATACAAAATAAATATATTTAAAATACATGTAAGGTAAGAAATAAAAAATAATAGTCTCTGAATCTAAACGCCTTAAATATAACCTAAGCTAACCTTACTAACCATTCGTATGGTTGATCAGGATTATTAAAAAAAAAATTATAAAATGGATTATGCCTGAGACCTCTAGGTATTTTTGAAACAACACCACTCGAATGGCACACTGTGAGTTGTACTAACTACTTGGAGATTCTTCACCAGAATTAAAGACCATTTATTTTTGGCGAAGGCTATTTTATTGGCTGGAAAGGTAATGGTTAGAGAATTTTGGAATCCGCAAGACATTTTCGTCATCGACTACTTGGAATAAGACCTAACAATAACAGGTTTCGAAACATGTACCGAACTAACTTAAACAAATCTTCTTCCACATACAAACTTTTTAGCAGATCTTAGCTTAGAATAATTTTGCTGATATCACATTTTCATACCTAAACAAGTAAAATAGGTTTTTGTTACATTTTTCTACGTGCCGCTACTGACATTGTTAGAAATTTGGTCCTGCAAGATAGAAAATAGGTTAAGGAGATGTAGGTCAGGAAACACAGGCATTTATTTTCTCCATAGAATTGGCGAAGAGGAACATTTTAAAATTATGTCGCATTTAAAGGATATTTCTCTTTATTTGTGCTCTTGATTAAAATATAATATTATCGTGGGTGTAGAAATGGGTCACAGGACAAATCTAAATTGAGAGTAATAATAAAAACTAGGTTTCAATTCAATTCTCTAGATATTATTTTGTTGCACCAATTGTCCTGGTTATTTCTTTGACGATAGACAAATACCTTCGCTTATATAAAGACCTAATTTTCTAAGTTTGTATATTAAATTCAAATTGAATAAAATAGTCCGTGCTATCTTTGTTATAGAGGCAATACAGACATAATTTCAAAACGTAGATAATTTCTTGGAAAATAGTAATTTCTGATTTTAAATATGTGACTTTGCTAACACGTACTAGCCCTAATATCCTCTATAGTGCAATAAAAAAAGCATTTGAAATTGCACAGTCTATATACAGCAATATTACGATTTTATTCTCTCTGGGGTATCACCAGGAATATTGCCCTGAGTTTTGGACCTCGAGAAACTTGTGCTCTTTTGTTTATAAACAACTGAAGTTTTCAAAACGCGTTTTTTGAGCTTAAAATGTAAATAATTCCGGTTATATAAGTCAGATCGAGATTAAAAAAAAAGAAACTTTTCCTAATGAAATTTCCAACAAATTCTCGTTCGTCTTAAGTCGCTCAAGTGCGTGCATAACCTACAAAAGTGAAAAAAAAACATGTAAAAAACTGTTTTTTTTTTTTCATTTTATTGTACCTGAACCAAACGGCTTGAAACTTTCAGATAATATGCCTTTTGTTATAGTAAAAATACCCTGAAATTTTAGTACAAAAATATTAAACCCAATGAACACAATTGGATTTGTTAGTTAAAATTTGAATTGCCCGCCATTTTATGCCACTTGGTTCAAAATTTAGGTCTAGGCGCCAGCATTCTGATGTTATTAAAAAAAAATTTTTCGGAGTTACTTTAACCGTTTTTTTTTGGTTATTAATCGAATAACAACAAATGCGTTTTTTCGGTCATTTTGAAAAAAAGATTAAAATTTTTTATCACATCTGGTAGAGAATTGCGAGATCTTTATTAAAATCATTTTCGTTAACAATGTTTTTTTTTCAAAATGACCGAAAAAAAAAACCGCATTTGTTATTTGATTAATAAAAAAAAAACGGTTAAAATGACTCCCAAAAAAAATTTTTATTTAATGACATCGGAAAACTGACGTTGAGACCTAAATGTTGAAAAAAAAAAAGATCCATTTTGGACCAAATGACATAAAATGGCGGACAATTCAAATTTTAAATGACAAATAAAATTGTGCACTCTGGGTTCGATATTTTTGTATCAAAATTTCAGGATATTTTTGCTATAACAAAATGCGTATTTTCTGAAAGTTTCAAGCCGACCAGTTTACTTACTGAACAGGTTGACCTGTTCAGTAAAGTAAAAAAAAAACAGTTTTTTCAATTTTATAGGTTATGTAGGCACTTGAGCGACTTAAAACCGAAGAAGATTTGTTGGAAATTTCATTACGAAGAGTTTGTTTTTTTTTGTCTCGATCCGACTTATACAACCGGAGTTATTCGCATTTTAATCTCAAAAAAACGCGTGTTGAGAACGTAAGAGCGCAAGTTTATTGAGGTCCAGAACTCAGAACAATACTCCTGGTGATATTTCAGAGAAGATAAAATCATAATATCTGTATCTAAACTATGCCCATCTCATCATTATTTTGACCTTTTTTTTTAATGCACTACTATAACACATGGATATGTCATAGTCAAAATACTCATGAGAAAAGTCTCAAGATTTTTGAAGAAAAAACAATACTTTTGCCAAACATCGCTTTTATTCTTCAATATAGTTTTTTTTAAAAGCGATACAATTATTCTATCGATCTTCCAACATTTGGATACCTTTCATACGGTACGATTTGTCGAACTTTCTAAAATAACCCTCAATTCCCCATTCGACTTCTTCATTTGAGCCAAATCTCTTTCTTGGAGTTACCTTTTCAAATTTGGAAAGAGGTGATAATCGCTGGAGACCAAATCTGGTGAATACGGCTGATGAAGCAATTCTTAGCCGAATTGGTCCAATTTCACCATCGATTTTATGGAGTTATAAGGTGGTGTGTTGTTGTGGTGAAACCACGCTTTTTTCTTCGCTAAATTCTGCTTTTTTTCTTGATTTCAGCATTTAAACGCTCCAATAAACCAACATAATAGTCTCCGGTGATTGTTCGCCCTCTTCTCACAATAGTTGATCAGTATTATTCCACGCGCATCCGAAAAAATAGTTACCAAAACCTTTCCAGCTGATATTTGCGTTTTTAGACGCTTCAGTCGACTTTCATGCGGTTCCAGCCACTCTGCGGACTCTTGGACTCAGGCGCGTAGTGATGGACCCATGTTTACGATTTGACACAAAAACTACTTGGAATTACGCCGAAACAGTACCAAACAGTGTTCTGCATCTTCGGCACGTTGTAGTTTTTGACCAATTATGAAAGTGCATGGCAGCTATCAGGCACATACTTTTTCATATGCAAATGTTCATGCAAAACATGTCTCAAGATGTTAATGTCTTCACTATGTCAACTATCTCTTTCACTTTCCCTTTGCGTTCATTTAGAGCAATATAGTAGATGTGTTTGTATTTTTTGGGAGTGACTGCCTGATTTGGACGTCCGCTGCTTGCTCAACAGCGTTTAAGCTCACTAAACCATCGTCATATAGGTGCTAACGATGAAGCAGATGTGCCATCGTAATCAATACACGAAATTCTTTTTGTTCCGTCGTTTCACAAAAATAAAAAGTACTGTCACTCAAACAGCTGTAACTCGGACTCTGTTAGACAAAATGTGATTAAAATTTTACACTAACTGAAAATCATATGGTTTTTTTTTTTGTATGTGTTGTCATCTCTCGGAAAGTCTCGGGACTCTTCGCCCCATGTTACTTACTAATGAACAATAATTTGCAGTTATATTAATCACATGTCTTCCTAAAGAAATTCATTAATTGAATAATGAGCGTTCATAGTAGCATTTGGCCTTAAATCTAAAGAAGTCAATCGGTAGATCTTCACGGTATTTATTGTTACAACTATGCAAATCACCGTAATGAAGATAACCGGTACGGTTTTTGTAAGCTAGTGGTAAAGTACGATAAACATAAAGATAGAGCCCCGTGAGAACTTTATTTTCTATAATTTATACTTGACGTCTTTCCTATACGCACCACAAAAATTAAACTTAAAACCATTATTTGCAGTTTAAAAAGTTCCTAGGAATATGATGAGTGTCTCCAGCTTGTTATAGCATAAGTTATATGGAATACGAGTACTACTATATTGTAAAAGGGTAATATGCAGTTTAAACGACCCTTCTGTCTACGTTATCAGTTGTCACTATCACACCAAATACTTTATGTATGTACTCGACGCTCGTTTCTCAAACTATGTTAACATCTTCAGGAGCGACAGTCGACTAAACTTAAGATTTATAACTAGACTATTTATATCAAGAGTTTTGAATACTCATGCTTGCTTGCTTGCTTAGAGCATCCTCCTGTTATCTTCTGCAGAAGCACGTCTAAAAAGGGCAGTTGGATGTTGTTCTCTAGTTCCAATATTAATTAAATTTTGTGGGGTAAAATGTTTAGATAAATATAAAATGCCTCAATCTCTTAAGCTATTCATTTTAATCAAGAAAAGCTCTCCTCTTAAAAGCTACCTTATCTTATTTCCTTCAATCAGTATTATTTAGAAAAGACAGCAACTAAAAATATCGCAGTTTCCATATTATACCTGCATACTCCATACCATCTTCACAAATATCATCTCCATTATGTAACGGGAATGTTCTTGTGTAATGTTATCATAACACTAATAAAGCTTACTGCCCTGTGCTAGTGGGAACAGTCAAAACAGTTATAATTAAAGCAAATAATGTCGAGACAGTAGTTATTCTCGACATGTAAATTACGATAAATGTTAATTAATAGGCTCAAATAATATTTTCATATTGTTATCAATATTTGGTAGGCATTGATTGAGTTAACAATTATCAATATTTACTGCAAATACTCGTATATATTTATATATATATATATATATATATATATATATATATATATATATATATATATATATATATATATATATATATATATATATATATATATATATATATATATATATATATATATATATATACTTGATTCACTACTATCGTCACTATATATATATATAAAATATATATATATTATATATATATTTATATATATATATATATATATATATATATATATATATATATATATATACATATATATATATATATTATATATTATATAATATATATTATATATATATATATATATATATATATATATCTCGACTAGCCGGGCCCGCGGCTCCGCTCGCGTGGACTTGATTATCTCACCATAACTCCCACTATCTAGACTTATCTCTGCTTATCTCCCATTATTACTCCTTATCTCCCATTATCTCACCTTATCTCCCATTATCTAGGCTTATATCGAATTATATAGAACATATGTATAAATTTATAAAAACACGTAAATCGAATAAGTGATTCTCGAGTAATAAAACGCACTAACGGACAGACATTATATTTTTTGCTCACATGATATTGTTTCATATTTAATGCTTTAGGCAGTGTATTGCAAGAGAACGCGCTAGCAGCAATTTCCGACTCGATTCACTATTATCGTCGCGGCTTATTCCTTATGTCACCTAACGTAATAAAATATGTCCTATAACCTGGCCAGAGAACATACGTATGTTTAAAAAAAAGCACGTAAATCGGATAAGTGGTTCTCCAGTGATAAGCGCACTAACAGACAGACAGACAGACAGACATTTTATATATTATAGATATAGATTATTATTATTATATAACCTGGCCAAAGAACATGTGTATGAATTAAAAAAAAAAATGTAAATCGAATAAGTGGTTCTCGCGTGATAAACGCACTAATGGACAGACTGACAGACAGAGAGACGTTGCATTTTATATATATTATAGATTACAGATATTCTCTGCTACATAATATTGTTCCATATTTAATGGTTTAAACTGTGTATTGCAAGAGAACGCGCTAGCGGCAAAATTTTTTTTCGTTTTCATTCACTATTATCGTCACTGCTCATTCCTTATGCTACCTATCGTAATAAAATATAGCCTATAACCTGGCCGGAGAACATATATATGTTTTTAAAAAAAAAAGGACGAAAATAGGATAAGTGGTTCTCCAGTGATAAGCGCACTAACGGACATATAGACAGACAGACAGACGGACAGAGATACGTTGCATTTTATATATATTATAGATGTGATAAAATATATATCTACAACCTGGTCAGAGAACATATGTAAGAATTTAAAAAATCACGTAAATCGGATAAGTAGTTCTCGAGGGATAAGCGCACTAACGGACAGAGAGACAGAGAGATGTTGCATTTTATATATATTATAAATATAGATTATTTTTATTATTATTATATAACCTGGCCAAAGAATATATGTATGAATTGTAAAAGACAGGTAAATCGGATAAGTGGTTCTCGCGTGATAAACGCACTAATGGACAGACAGACAGACAGAGAGACATTGCATTTTATATATATTATAGATTATAGATTATAGATATTCTCTACTACATAATATTGTTTCCATATTTTAATGGTTTAGGCTGTGTGTTGCAAAGGAACGCGCTAGCGGCAGACTTTTTTCCGACTTCATTCACTATTTTACGTCACTGCTCATTCCTTATGCTACCTATCGTAACACAATATAGCCTATAACCTGGCCAGAGAACATATGTATGTTTTAAAAAAAAAAGTACGTAAATCGGATAAGTGGTTCTCCAGTGATAAGCGCACAAACGGACAGACAGACAGACAGACAGACAGACAGAGAGACGTTGCATTTTATATATATTATAGATGTAATAAAATATATATATCTATAACCTGGTCAGAGAAACATATGTATGAATTTAAAAAATCACGTAAATCGGATAAGTGGATCTCGAGGGATAAGCGCACTAATGGACAGACAGACAGACAGAGAGTCGTTGCATTTTACATATATTATAGATATAGATTATTATTATTATTATGTAACCTGGCCAAAGAATATATGTATGAATTTAAAAAAAAGACACATAAATCGGATAAGTGGTTTTCGCATGATAAACGCACTAATAGACAGACAGACAGAGAGACATTGCATTTTATATATATTATAGATTATAGATTATAGATATTCTCTGCTACATAATATTGTTCCATATTTAATGGTTTAGGCGGTGTATTGCAAGGCATCATTCATTACTTTACGTCACTACTCATTCTTTATGCTACCTATCGTAACACAATATAGCCTATAACCTGGCCAGAGAACATATGTATGTTTTAAAAAAAAAATTACGTAAATCGGATAAGTGGTTCTCCAGTGATAAGGGCACTAACGGACAGACAGACAGACAGACAGACAGAGAGACGTTGCATTTTATATATATTATAGATATATATTATTAAAAGTAGAAGAAAAGTGAGTTTATAGAGACTATGCGGTGGGGCGGGGCGTACGAGCCAGCTACGAAAGCGCTGCACGTAACGCCAGTTGGAAATGAGTCGACTATCAAATACGGATACGGGATAAAAAAAATGGTGCTAATTTTAGTGGTTTTCGAGAAAAATACTTTGGGGCAACGTTAATAGTGCGATCTTATGTACAATTAAGCGTCCAAATGAGTGTTCATTTTGGCGATTTGCGTTAACATAATGAATGAGCGCGTAATATGCTTGCATCTTGTCTTTTTTGTAACGCAAGGGCTAGACCCTTTGATTACATGACGTTGTTCGTCAACAATATTCCAGAATTTTTTCAAAATTTTTTGATCAGTCAATCGTTTTCCCTTTTCAATTGTGGACTGTTTGGACGGTATATCGTGGGTAACTCAGAAAATCCCGTTCTCAAGACGACGACGCCCATCTGTAATTTCAACAATTATTTTACAGTGTCAAACACGCTTTTTTTCAAAATTTAGTTTGCACTATTTACCTTATTCTAGTAATGATGTCACCTAAAGTTTTATTCATTTTTTAGTGTTCCGTAGGGAACACTTATAAGATAACTTTGGTGTTTGTCTGTCTGTCTGTCTGTCTGCCACACCCGATTTTTTCCGAAACTATTTGTCATAGAAAGTTGAAATCTGGTAATAATATAGGAATTGATGGCCTCATCAAAGCCGTGTAGTTCTGAAAGTATTTTGACTTAAGGGGTTAGTTTTGGGGGGTGAAATCGGAAGTGAAAAATATATATATATATATATATATATATATATATATATATATATATATATAAATATATATATATATATATATATATATATATATATATATTTATATATATATATATATATATATATATATATATATATATATATATATATATATATATATATATATATATATATATATATATATATATATATATATATATATATATATATATATATATATATATATATATATATATATATATATATATATATATATATAATATATATATATATATATATATATATATATATATATATATATATATATATATATATATATATATATATATATATATATACATATTTATATATATATATATATATATATATATATATATATATATATATATATATATATATATATATGTATATAATATATATATATATATATATATATATATATATATATATATATATATATATATATATATATATATATATATATATATATATATATATATATATATATATATAATGTAATACTTGCGCTGTCCCCCGATCTTATCTCGAAAAGTACTGAACAAAAAATTTTGAAAAACTTCTGGAATATTCTCCAGAGTGTGTAGATTGAACGAAAATTATCATGAGTGCATTACCTTTAATAATTTATCTGGTATATAAAAAAAAAAAAAAAAATCAAGGTCATCAATTTTCAGTAAAGATTGGAAAAAAACTTTGTTGAAACTGATCATTTTATACCACCGTAACAACATTTTTTATTTTAAAAGTAATCAACGTACGGAACACTAATTGTGCAAGTTCAACTTGCACTTGACCGGTTATTTTTGAATAAACTCACTAAAAACATTTGCTACTCCCGAACCCACGAGTTTTACATGCATTCGTATTTTCAACTGGCACTGCCACCTGCCGCGGTGGCGCCACTTGCGAAGCTACACTGTTCCTATAGAGGGATTTTGCATTACTTGAAACTCAAAAAATGATTTTCCAGTGCCGATTGTCATATGTGGTTTGGAGGGAAATTTGAATTATATAAAGTTAAAGTCGAAAAGTCCCCCTGTTTGTTAAAATATCGATAAGATTTACTAGAAAAAAGTTTTTAGAATTTCATTTTATGGTAGTATGCGAAGTTTTAGATAGATTGGATAAAAATTGTATTTTGTCAGTTTTTGACTAATGAAAATATGTTCACAAGGAAATTTTTATTTTTTGAATTTGAAATACATTGGTTAGACTGATAAAAGAATTTTAAATTTTTTTTATTGAATCCAAGCCATGTTTTACTTCTTTCACAACCAATTTACAAGTGCAGAGCTTTAGAGACTTCCCTGTAGCCTAGGCCTATAAAATATCTAATTAAACTTTATCTACACTTGGTTTATATTCAGGTCCGTTATTTACATTACTTGTCACTAATTTTTAAGTTGTTCAAACTTCTCAGAAAATCTCTCCATCCGATTATTTGATTAATTTTTTTTTTTTTAAATGCCACCGCTTACCAATTATCGATCAACGCCCCCGCTTTTTTTCTGCAATAAACTTTACCTTAAATGTTTTCTTTTTTCCTCGAAGAAACGTCCTTCTTAACCGCCGCCCTTGTACTTGGCTACGCCACTGAGTATACATTGTTCTCAAAATCACGAGTCGTACCCAAACCATTTTCCCCATTACAAAATTTTAAAATGGTCTTTATTGTCGTTTCCTGTTGTCGCATAAAACCCTCGCTGCAGGAATCTGACACAACATCGATGATTTTCGCCCATAATCGAAGTTGAAACAATTTAATAGGTATAACAAGGATTCCCGGAGATTTACAGAGTTAGACACAAAAAAGCCCTCTTGTATTAAACAAACATTTTGTTTCCAGCAAAAAAACGACATTAACAAATAAACCTTCATCTTCATTTATTGTAAAACTAGTAAATTAGTCCTGCTAAAAACCCATCTAATGCATTTGTCACGTTGTGGTATAGCTTGCGTCTAGTAATTGGTTTTTCTTTTATTCTTCAAAGACCGCTGTTGGTTCCTAAACCATCGGTCGTAACTTGTGTTAAATTATCTTTCTAATGCCTGTTCAAATGCATTTTCGTTTTGGTTACATCTTAACTTTATAGTATGAGGTCAAATCTAATTTTTCAATGTAAAAACCACACGGGAAGAAAACTTTTACAGAAATTTTACAAAAAAAACGAGGGCTGTCTGAAAAGTTCTCGGCCTGACACATAGGTGGCTTTAGAAACTGTGAAATCATAATTGTATTGGAAAGTTCCATCCTTTATATAAACACATATAAAATTTTATTTCGATTTGTCAATTTATTCGAGTAGTAGCAGCATGTTTAATATTGACGTGTCATTGATTTTTTGAAAATGAAAAAAAATTGAATATCGTGCAGTGGTTAAATTCTTCGTTTTAGGTGGGTTAACACCAACAGAAATTCATCCGAAATTGTTAAAAGAGTATAAGGACGCATCACCTTCACTTTCCACTGTGAAAAAATGGGCTGCTCTTTTTAAATCTGGTAGTACAAGCCTCGAAGATGATCGAATGTCATCCAAAACTGCTACAACACCACAAATCATTCGATAAGTTCATGATGTGCTGTAGATGATCGACGAGTGAAAGTGCGTAAAATTCCACAGGCCAACAAAAAAAATATTTGTGAAAACTTTTTAAACCAATACATCTAAGTGTTATGTATTTTTGGGTGCTGAAACCGTATCTAGTATCACTTTTTTTGTATCACCCACAGTTCTCTCACAATATGACATCGATTAAATTTCGAAATAGGGAAAATTTCATACATGAAAAATGAAAATTTAAACCGTACTTTTTTTCGATTAGGCTACAATTTTTACTCACGATAACATATTTCACATCAATGCGAATATTTTAGGTGCTTATTTTTTTGTATTTCCTTTCCCTTTTCTCTGTGAAGTTTCTTGCATAGCTTTTTTTCTCCGATGTGATGCATTTTGTTGTTTTCTATGAAGTGACCAACACCCATCATGTTGATATTCCACTGTCTCTGGTACCGTTTCTCCATCTCCTTTCTGTCCTGATGGAGGCGTTCCCCCTGTTCTTTACTCACATCGCCTAAGTTTTTAGGAAAAAAGTGAAGATGGTCGTGCAAGAAGTGAACTTTAAGGCTCATCAGACAACCCAGGTTTTTTGAACTTGTCTATCATATTAGCTACGATAAGTTCATAGTTAGGGTCTTTCACATTGCCCAAAAACTTAGTCACAACTTCTTTAAATAATATCCAACCCTCCTTTTCCTTTGTAATCATCCATGCTTCAAAGTTGGAATCGAACATCATTTTACGAATATCAGGCCCAACGGACACCCCTTCTTTCAGTTTGGCTTCTGATAAATGAGGAAATCTTTTACACAAATATTTAAAATATTCACCATCTTTAGGCAAGGCCTTCACAAATTGTTTCATTAAGCCTAACTTGATGTGTAGTGGTGGTAGAAGAATCTTCTTTAGGTCTAGTAAAGTTTTATGCAAAATGTTCTTCTCGCCAGGTGTTAAAGTTTTTCTTACGGGCCATTGTTTTTTGGACCAATGTTGATCCCTTGCTCTGCTGTCCCACTCACATATAAAACATTGAACTCTGTTAATCCCTTTTGTTGACCAAGGAATCATGGAGATAACTTTTAAATCTCCACATAGCATCCAATCGTGAGCCGGAGAGTTAATTTTCTGTAAAATCATCTTAAGATTTTCGTAAGTTTCCTTCATATGGACTGAATGAGCAACAGGCAGTGAAGCATAAGTATTTCCGTTGTGTAACAGAACACCTTTTAAACTAGTTTTTGATGAGTCTATAAAAAGCCTCCAATCTTCCTTCTTGTACTCAACGCCATATTCGTTTCATTAGACTACCAATTTCATGGCAGTAAACCAAATCCTCTTCCTGCTTGAAAAACTGAGCAAACTGTTGATATCTTGTTCTATAATAGTAAATAGATGTTCCAGATTCCAATAAATGTTTTTCTTTCAGCCTAGTACCAAGCAATTCTGCTTTTTCCTCAGTTAAACCAAATCTCTCACCAAATCATTTAACTCAGCTTGTGTAAACAACTGTGGTTTTAAATTTTCTAAAGAACATTAAAACTCAACATCATCCGGTCGGCTTTCATTAAATTCGGGCCTGAACTGTAAGACGTCATCAATAGACTGAGATGGCTCAGGGACGGTAGTCCCGGTCCATGTCCTACCGGCCGATTAGCTGAAGTAAAGTTAGGATAGACAATGACTTTCTTATTTTTGGAGTTATATCCAGAAACATCAACGTTGTAAAAATAACAATCATTTGAATGATTTTCTTGCTCTCTCCATACCATGGGTACTGCAAATCTAAAAGCTTTCTTTTCTTTCTTATACCATTTCCTAAGATCCTCGACACAAACATAACATATAACATTTTTCCTGATTACCCATTTTTTAGACCAAAATATGCAAAGTCAGTAATGTTTCTTTGATGTTTTTTAACTACAAACGCACCACATATATAACAAAAAGTATTGGGAGAGTTTTTACAACCGCGATTAGCCATACTTTGATTGTAAATTAAAGCACATGGGTTAAACACTGCAATGCGAGGTTATACAAACTGGAAAAAAACAAACAGCTGTGACATATAACGGAACTGCCAACCTAATAACATTTGATTTTAGTTCCAAACTTATAAAATTCTGATTTTATTGCCAACCTAATAACATTCGAATGATAAAAAATAAACTTTTCACATTTTGAATATTAAAATGTGAAAAATTGGTGGGTGGTACGACTTTTTTTCGGACTCAGCACCCCAAAAAACATAGGAATAAGGTAAAATTATTAAAAAAGTTTTTTCATCGTTGTGGAGCTAAGGCACTCAAACGAATGAATTGGAAATATTTTACATGAAGAATTACATATGAAAAAGCTTTGAGCAAGATGGACTAAAAAACGCATTCGAATGCTTATTTCGCAAGCGTGTTTAAATCGTTTTAAGAAAAATGAAACGAAGTTCAAGCATCGTTTCATAACTGTTGATGGAACTTGGGTCCACCACTACACACCAGAATGAAAAGAACATTCGAAACAAAGGACTGAAGCCAATGAAAGAGCACTAAAGAAGGCAAAGACGGTTCCATCAGCAGGGAAGGTTATAGCAACAGTTTTTTGGGAATACAAAAGTGTTTTTTTCATGGATTATCTTCAGAAAGGTAAAACAATTAACTCTGAATATTATCTTAACCTTCTGGATCAGTTGGATGCAAAAATTCTGCTTTAAAGAAGCAAAGAATCATTTTTTACCAAATGCACGTGTTCACACAATTATTTTTGACGATGGCAAAATTCAATGAATTAAAGTACAAATTGCTTGAACATCCAGCGTATTCACCAGATTTGGCTCCTTGATTATTAGAGGGGTGGACTTGGGATTAGGCGGATTTTTTTTACGGATTACCGTCATAAAATTTTTCAATGAAGTAAACTGTTAACGAAGGATAATTCTAGTCCATGCTGTTTAAAAAGAAGTTAAACAGTTGGTCAGTAGATAGATTAAATAATTTTTGACAAAAATCTAGAATATTCCATTATTATATTTGAATATAATAATAATCCTTACTCAAGAAGCTAACATGGTTAGCGTAAAGCGTGACGAGTGCAAAAATAAAGGGTTTGGTGTAGTGGTGAAATATATAGTGTCATTGTACCAAAGATTCCAAATTCGCGACATAATTAATCACTCTTCGATTCCAACCTCCAACCAACTTTTTAAAATTATTTTTGAAAGTATTATGAAACATATATATATATATATATATATATATATATATATATATATATATATATATATATATATATGTTATATATATATATATATATATATATATATATATATATATATATATACCAGGTGTACAATTATGAAACGAGGATCTCAGACTACAGATGGTGCACCAATGCAGTTTGTGCTATAAAGATTTTACACTGCGCCATTTTGTTGTGTCATCAACAAGTGTTAGACGTGCACGACTGATAAATTGGAAAAGTGTGTGCATAGTGTTGTGTTCAATATGTCGAAATTTATACCGAACAAAGAGCATTCGCGTGCAGCATTAATTTTTTGTTTTTATTTGAAGAAAACTGCTGCTGAATCATACCGATTACTTCGAGCTTATGGTGAACATGTTTCATCGCAAGATACGTGTGAACGACGGTTTCGGCGTTTCAAAAGTGGTGACTTCAATATTGCAGACAAGGAACGTGGAAAACCGCCAAAAAAATACGAAGATGTGGAATTGCAAGCGTTGTTGGACGAAGATGATTCGCAAACACAAAAACAACTCGCCGAGCAATTGAGCGTTAGTCAACAAGCTGTTTCCAATCGACTACGAAAGATGGAAAAGATTGAGAAGACCGGTAGATTGGTACCACATGAATTGAACGACAGGTAAATGGAAAAGTGCAAAAACACGTGTGACATTTTGCTCGCTGGGTACAAAAGGAAGTCGTTTTTGCAGCGTATAGTTACAGGGGATGAAAAGTGGATTTATTTTGAGAATCCGAAGTGCAAAAAATCATGGGTAGACCCAGGCGCACCATCCACATCAAACCGCAAGACTGAATCGCTTTGGCAGAAAGACGATGCTCTGTGTTTGGTGGGACCAGAGGGGCGTGGTCTATTATGAGCTGTTAAAACCTGGCGAAACGGTTAATACTAAACGTTACCAACAACAATTGACCGATTTGAACCTTTCGCTGCTTGAAAAAAGGCCAGAATACCGAAAGAGGTATGACAAAGTCATTTTTCTTCATGATAATGCTCCTTCACATACGGCAAAACCAGTTCGCGACACGTTGGAAGCACTCAGCTGGGAAGTTCTACCTCATGCAGCCTACTCATCAGGCTTGGGTCCTTCCGATTACCACTTGTTTGCATCGATGGGTCACGCACTTGCTGAGCAGCGCTGTGGTTCGTACGAAGATGTGAAAAAATGACTCGATGCATGATATTCACAAATTTCCCGAAAGATGAGAAAAATGTATTACAAGCGATGGAGCATATTTTTAATAAAGCACTTTTTATGATTCTTCCAAATTTAACATGTTTTTTTTAGAAAAAAAATCCGCACACCTGGTATAAACCTGAAAAAATTCATGGCTGAAAAGCGTTTTACATCAAATAATGAAGCTATTGCAGCCGTGGATGGATATTTTGCAGACTTTCTGGAATCACACTTTAATGATGGTATTGAATTATTGGAAAGAGATTATAGATTAGAGTAAATGTATTGAAGTGTCAGGCGATTATATTGAAAAATAAAACATGTTTCACGTCAAAAAGAATTTCCTTTCATTGTTACGCCGAAAACTTTTCTGACAACCCTCGTAATGTTTTTGTTTAATTTTTTATCCACCAATTGTTAGAAAAATTATGACAAGCACTGTAATTCTTCTGTCTAATATTAAAGATGTAAAGAATTGTAGAGAATTTGCGTAGTATTGCCAAAATTGCATTTTACTTTATGAAAAACATAGTTTTAGTTTTATAAATTACTAACCGTGCCCGCGTAGACTTGATTCACTACTATCGTCTTATTCCTTATGTTACCTAAAATAATAAAATATCTGCCATTATTTCCCCTTATCTCCCATTATTTATTCTTATCTCCCATTATCTCTACATAATTTCCATTATCTAGGCTTATCTCTGCTCATCTCCCATTATTTCTCCTTATCTTTCATTATTTCTCCCCATCTCCCATTTATCTCACCTTATCTCCCATTATCTAGACTTATCTCGTAATATTTCTCCTTATCTCCCCATTATTTCTCCTTATCTCCCATTATCTCACCATAATTCCCATTACCTAGACTTATCTCTGCTTTTCTCCCATTATTTATACTTATCTCCCATTATCTCACCTTATCTCCCATTATCTAGGCTTATCTCGACTTATCTCGCAACATTTCTCCTTATCTCCCATTATTTCTCCTTACTCCCATTATCTCACCATAATTCCCATTACCTAGACTTATCTCTGCTTATCTCCTATTATTTCTCCTAATCTCCCATTATTTATACTTATCTCCCATTATCTCACCTTATCTCCCATTATCTAGGCTTATATCGAATTATATAGAACATATCATATGTTTAAATTTATAAAAACACGTAAATCGGATAAGTGGTTCTCAAATGATAAGCGCACTAACGGGCAGACAGGCAGACAGAGAGACGTTGCATTTTATATATGTTATATTCTTTTCAACATGATATTGTTCCGTATTTAATGGTTTAGGCAGTGTATTGCAAGAGAACGCGCTAACGGTAACCTTTTTTTTTTCCGACTTGATTCACTATTATCGTCACTGCTTATTCTTTATGTTACCTAACGCAATAAAATATATCCTATAACCTACATAGGTATGTTTTAAAAAAAAGCACGTAAATCGGATAAGTGGTTCTCCAGTGATAAGCGCACTAACGGACAGACAGACAGACAGAGAGACGCTGCATTTTATATATATTATAGGTATAGATTATTATTATATAACCTGGCCAAAGAATATATGTATGAATTAAAAAAAAGACACGTAAATTGGATAAGTGGTTGTCGCGTGATAACCGCACTAATGGACAGACAGACAGAGAGACATTGCATTTTATATATATTATAGATTATAGATTATAGATATTCTCTGCCTCTCACCTTATCTCCCATTATCTAGAACATATCATATGTTTAAATTTAAAAAAACACGTAAATCGGATAAGTGGTTCTCAAATGATAAGCGCACTAACGGGCAGACAGGCAGACAGAGAGAGACGTTGCATTTTATATATATTATATTCTTTTCAACATGATATTGTTCCATATTTAATGGTTTAGGCTGTGTATTGCAAGGGAACGCGCTAGTGGCAATCTTTTTTCCGACTTGATTCACTATTATCGTCACTGCTCATTCCTTATGCTACTTATCGTAATAAAATATAGCCTATAACCTGGCCAGAGAATATATGTATGTTTAAAAAAAAAAAAGTACGTAAATCGGATAAGTGTTTCTCCCAGTGATAAGCGCACTAACGGACAGACATACAGACAGACAGACAGAGAGAAGTTGCATTTTATATATATTATAGAAGCTCCATATAACACGTAGGTCCCTAAGGTTATAGAAGATGAATCCTAACCTAGTAATTCATACGCGTTAATACTGCTTATGCTTGAAAGGACAACAAGGACAAAAAAGTGTGAAATCTCTTATTCTTTTTCCTTCATATATCTGCATCTTAAGTCAGGCTACTATTAATAAGTGTTTCATAGACAATATATATTTATTTATTTCTTTCCAGTCCCACCAAGCGAAATATTTTTTTCTCTTAGATGATTAGTTATTTTTATTGTTTATTTTATTTTTTTGTTAATCCCCATGTCACCTGCTCCTGATGTATGAAATCGTACTTCTAATTAGTACAAGTTTTCTGCGTGCTGAGTTTTAATCACCACTGCTGGCTTGTCTGGCGCTATATATTTCAGATCGTCCTTATCATTTGCTACAATAACTTGGCCATCGACACTGGATGTATAAAAGTTAATGTTCATGAATTTATATTTTCTTTTACATATATTTGTACTTATGGCAACATAGTATATTTACAAGGTCTTAAACATTTATTTACCAGAAACCCCTTTGATATTCTGTTATATATTTTTATTTTTCATGTTGACATGTCACACAAGTTTGTAAGAGCATTTATCAGAACATAATGTTTATTTCGAATCACGCTGCAGAGTTTTGAACAGAAAAACACGTAGGCTGAAAAGTTTTTGATCTAGCTACTTAAAACACATTTTTTTTTGCAAAATTCGGCTTTATTCATCAATATAGTCTTCTTTAAGAGAGATACAATTAGTCCATCGCTTTTCTAACATTTGTATACCTTTGTTATAGATAAATTTGTCTTTGCCTTCAAAATAGGTCTCAGTTTCGGCGATAACACTGGAGACAAATCTCTTTCCAGCGAGAATTTTTTTGAGGTCACTGGAGGCCAAATCTAGAGAATACGGTGGATAAGGAAGCAACTTGAACTTCAGTTCATGCAATTTTGCCATCGTAACCATGGACTTGTGACACGATGCATTGTCTTAATGAAAGAATACTTTTTTCTTGTTCATTTGGGGCTGTTTCTTTGCGATTTCTGCCTTCAAACGCACCAATAACTTTATATAATATTCACTATTGACGGTTTTTCCCTTCTCAGGGTAGTCGATGAAAATTATTCTATGAGCATCCCAAAATACAGATGCCAAAACCTTCCCAGCGGACTATTGCGTCTTTGGTCGCTAGTTGCTTTCACCGGAAGCTGTTCACTCAGCTGACTGAGCCGATTTGACTCCGGTGTGTAGTGGTGGATCCATGTTTCATCCATTGTCACATTGTTGTTTTTGGTTTACTGTGAGCAAACGCGATACCCATTTGGAATAGAACTTACTCATGTCCAAATGTTCATGCAAAATATGACCAACCTTTGATATCTTTAGGGTGTCAACTATCTCACACCAATGTCATCCAAAACAATTGTGTGAGTTTTTTGATGTTTTCCGATGTAACCACCTCATTTGGGCGTTCAGCATCATTTGTATCTGTTCGACGGCGTTGAAATTCATACCAGGAAATGATGAGTGATGAACATGTGAAAGCCATTAATTTGCTTGAATGGTATTTTCTCCAATCAAAAAACAGTGTTTAATCAACACACGAAATTCGATTTTTTTCCATTGTTTTGAAAATATCAAAAGTAGCGTCACTAAAACCACGGTAACTTGTAAACTAATCGTCGAAATGTCATGAAATTTTGACAATTATCGCTTGAAGGTTGGTACTAGGGATTTTTTGAATAGGGCGACTATGTGTCAGACCAAAAACTTTTCAACCTACGTGTTACCCGGGCATGGAGCCGAAAAAAAAACGTCTTTATCGGAATTATTTTTAGCGAAACTATTCATTATATAAATCAGGTTTTTATTTTATATAATAATACATAGCATATAATACAATTTGTCAAATTTTATTTAAAAAAAAAACACAAATGGCAGCGCTGCACTCGTTCTCATGCGACCCCCTTTTTTTTAAAGAGCATTGCGGTGGGCACGATTACTGGGAGCTGGATCATCTGAAATCAAAATTTCCAAAGAAATTAGTTTACTAGAGGAACAATATTCTCTTTGAACCAAAGATTTAAAAAATAAATTTTATCTTCAAATGGCATTAGTTTAAACAAAAAAGCGAAAAAATGACGTTACCGGGTTTTACATTTTTTGCTAATTACAAATAAAGTTCTTGATAAAATCAAAATTCCTTCGTTCAAAGACCAGCAATATATATTAATTTTATTTAAATCAGTTGAGTGGTTCATGAGGTATTTAGGACACCGCCAAGCGGTTTTCAAAAAAAAGTAATTTCGAAAAAAACGCGTTTAAAAATTTAGGTTTGAAAAATCAGGTTAAAAAACAGTAATATAGAAATAAATTCTTACCTACAAATGAATCATCGACTTCAGAGCCATATGCTGAATCTTCATCGGCTATTTGTACTTCTAGAATACTAATTTGTTCTTGTTTATGACGCATTCTAGCTTCTTTTGTACTTTGCAGCAATTGTTGCTCGCCCAGGTCAACTCGTTCTCCATCCACTTTACCTGCGTAGTCATATGCATTTTGGCCACATTAAATTCCCATAGCTGTCATTATATTTAACTTTAATAACTGTTACGAGTGAACTTCTACGAATGAATTGTACAACGGTACTGAATAAACACCCAGTTTCAAATATAGAACCTTAGAATAGCAGATGTGAATGAGTTGCTCCTGCTGAGAAGAACAATTAAAGAATCTTTGTATTATATTATAAACTAGCCATGCCCGCGGCTCCGCTCGCGTGGACTTGATTCACTATTATCGTCCCTCCTCATGCTTTATATTACCTGACATAATAAAATGTATTCTATAACCTGGCCAGAGAACATATGAATGAATTAAAAAAAAACACGTAAATCGGCTAAGTGATTTTCGAGTGATAAGCGTACTAACGGCTGTCAGACAGACAGAGAGACGTTGCATTATATATATATATATATATATATATATATATATATATATATATATATATATATATATATTATAGAAAAAAAAGTTGAAAATACATTAAAATCAAGTTAAGGTCGGCGAAGGTTAGCTCGAGAACAGTTACGCCCGCTCCGAAAACTCTACTCAACGGCACTTCTTTTAAACTTCGTCAATTTTTAACCGATTCTTATAAAACCTACAGCAAATATTCTTAAGAAATTATACTAGACGAAAATGTAAAAATTCAAAAATCAAATGTTTGGACACAGATGACTATGTGTATCCCCTTTAAAAGTAAAACAATTACTTATTTTTTACCATTGCTAACACATGACTAGCATGCACTAGACATGAACAGTAAGGAAAACAGAAAGTTGTTAATGCCGGTATTCTCATACTTAATTTTTTATTTCCCGACTTCGTCATCTATTGTTCTGTTTGGAAAGTACTACGTGCGCAGTAAAGCATGCTTGCTTGTCCTGTAAAATTTAACTTGAAAAATTTAGTACGTAACTAATCACACAATTTCTTTAAAATATAAGAGGATCTTATAAAAATAGTGTTTTTTTTTAAAACGAATGATTTTTTTTGCATCAAGTGAAGTAATATCCATAACTTATTTTTCTCTTATCGACATATTTTATCACAATATTGCTCCTGACTGTACGCCATTTCTCTCTTATGTTGCCTCCATCGATATCCTAACCGATTCCATAAAAATGGTCTACTTACATCTGTATAGTAGTGCATTAGCCACGCAGGAGTGGAGAGCGAGGAGGGATATATGCCCTCTGGATTGGGAAAAAGCCCATCTTTTTCTTCTTATATGCTTATTATTATAAGCGAATAGGGTACTGCTTCAATAACTGTAAAAAAAGGGTACGAATACCACTATTGGATGTTTAGCGATAACTCTAAAAAATAAAAACCAATATTAACGGGAACACTACTGACCCCGGTACATTCATTTAATAGCGCTAATAGTACCATCTTCGCTTATACAACAGAAGTATTAAATCTCATTTTATCTATGCGTTTTGCTCTTGAATTAAAAGTTTTGGCGGTTTTTTACCAGATGGCCCTGAGGTTTTGTGGCTACTGATAATTTTGACTGTATGCCTTTTAAATCTTTCCTGCTAATACTGGCCGTTTGCGATTTGCCTCTTTACCTATGCCGGCTGATGAGCTTTGTCCTATATTGCTGATTCATAGATGGTACTCCCGGGAAGTCTATCGTTTTCGACTCATGTAGTTTTGATGCAAAACCAATGTACGTCGGTTTTTTTTTCTTTATATTTTTCAAGGATGATACATATTTACTTTACACACACACACACATATATATATATATATATATATATATATATATATATATATATATATATATATATATATATATATATAAATCATCAATAAATCTTAAAAGAAATAGTGTGTTAGCGTTAAGAAACCCCAAACATCACGGTTGAAACCACTCTGATGAATGTTGACAAATATGTTTGGCAATAGAATAAAATTGGGCTACGGAAATCAAACAACCAAAATTTATAGAGGAAAAAGATTGGCTTCGGTCGCATTTGGTAAAATGAATAAAATGCTAAAAAAACAAAAATAAAATATACCTGCGGACTGGGTTCTTCGATCAATGTATCTTGCCCGCACTAACTTAAGAAGCCCAAACGTGGACCCTTATCAAGCATTCTATGGATCCACTGAAGACATCACAACGTGCTATGGAACGACAAATACCTTAGAAGATCATAAAAGCAACACATGTATTAGGTCAATCGCCAAGGTCAGAGATGTAGCAGAGACGGTAGCTGAACCCGAATGGAGCTATGTTGCTAAATATATATATATATATATATATATATATATATATATATATATATATATAACACATGGGCTGAAAAGTCCCGGGCCTAACAAAGAAAACACCGTTTTTTTGGTTCAAAATTAGCTTTATTCATCAACGTAATCTCCATCAAGAGCAATGCAATCATTCCAGCGCATCTCTAACATTTCAATACCACTTTTGTAGAACGATTTATCTTTTGCCTCAAAATAGGCCTCAGTTTCAGCGATAACCTCTTCATTCGTGCGAAATTTCTTACCGGCGAGCATTTTTTTCAGATCTGCGAACAGCCAGTAGTCGCTGGGAGCCAAATCTGGCGAATACGGTGGATGTGGGAGCAATTCGAAGTTCAATTCATGTAGTTTTTTGCCATTGTTTTGATTGACTTGTGACACGGTGCGTTGTCTTGATGAAACAAAATTTTTTTCTTTGCCATATGCGGTCGTTTCTTTGCAATTTCGGCCTTCAAACGTTCCAATAACGCTATATAATATTCACTGTTGATGGTATTTTCCTTCCTCAAGATAGTCGATGAATATTACACCACGCACATCCCAAAATACCGAGGCCATAACCTTTCCAGCCGATTGTTGTGCTTTCGGGCGCTTTGGACGAGGTTCACCAGTTGCTGTCCACTCAGATGACGATCGTTTTGATTCCGGAGTGAAGTGATGGATCCATGTTTCATCCATTGTCACATATCGACGCAAAAATTCCGGTTTGTTACGTTTAAACATGGCCAAACACTGCTCAGAATCATCAACACGTTCTTGTTTTTGATCAACAGTGAGCAAACGCAACTTTGAACAGAGCTTTCTCATAGTCAAATGCTCATGCAATATAAAGCCAACACGTTCTTTTGATATCTTTACGATGTCAGCTAACTCACGCAACTTCACTTTTCGATCATTCAAAACGATTTTATGGATTTTTTTGATGTTTTCTGGTGTTACCGCCTCATTTGGACGTCCACTGCGTTCTGCATCATCGGTGTCTCTACGACCACGTTTGAAGTCAGCAAACCAACGTTTTATTGTTGTTTCTGATGGAGCGGAGTCCCCATAACACTTTTCAAGCCATTGCTTCGCTTGAACGGTATTTTTTTGCCATTAAGAAGCAGTGTAAAATTAAAACACGAAATTGTTTTTGATCCATTGTTTTGAAAATAACAAAAGTAGCATCACTCTTAGCACAATAACTCACAAACTAATGAATAGAATATCATGAAATTTTAACAGCTGTCTTTTGAAGGTTAGTATTAACTGAAAAAAAGGTGACTGCAATAAAACTAGCGCCATCTATGTGTTAGGCCCGGGACTTTTCAGCCCATGTGTTATATATATATATATATATATATATATATATATATATATATATATATGCCGCCGATCGCGCAGTCTCAGGAGCGGTTATGAGAGACATAGGAGGAGCGCATTGTGTTTGGTAAGCGGCCGAGCCGCGATCGGCGGCTCGGCCGCTTAACGTCTAGCAGTGGTGGTGGCAGCGGAAGGCGTTACCTCCGAAATTGGCTCGAACTGTGCATGACCTTGACAGCCCTGTTATAAAGAATTATCGATGATCACTGGTCGGTGTTTGACGTGTTTTAATTTTAAGCACTCACATAGTAGATATTTAATACTTCTGCCTCTGTACTAAACATCTATTAGAAATTAATGATCCTTTTCCGGCACCTTATGTGGTTACTTTCAATTCAAAATACTAAATTGTTTATTTGTTTAATGGTTCTGTAGAAGCTCGAAGAAAAACAAAATGTTTCAAAATACTGTAGATTTTTTACCGGCAATTTTTTATCGTTAACCATTTAAATCGGTCTATCGTTTAATGCATGAAATTGTCTTGTGACAATTAAAAGCTTAAGCAGGAAGTAAATCTTTCGATTTTTTGTTCTTGAAAAAACTGACTTGTTACAGCAGAAATCACCGGAATAGTTAATCTTCTTTTAAACCGCCAAACTATTGATCGATATAAAGTTTCGACGTTTGAAAAGACATTTTTAGGAGAAATTTTTTCTTAACCATGATTTAAATTATTATTTCTTTTAAATATATAGTAGCAATTTCAGAGACTTTAGGGAATTTATTTGACATCCACACACACGAGAGCGTTGAAGTTGCACATATACATACATGAAAACTGAAAAAAAACAGAACCACATCCTTTTTTCATTTTTGCAAACAAAAATGCAGTGAGAAAAATTCAAATTTTTAGCAAAAAATTGTAATAGCTACTTTTAATATTAGTAGAACATAAGCTGCACAAATTAATGAGGAATCTTTTGTGAAATGTTTCTTTCGTTTAGGAGATATCCTAAAAATAACCGCTCAAGTGCAAGCTGAACTTACACAATTGGTGTTCCGTACGTTGATTCCTTTTAAAATAAAAAATTTTGTTACGGTGGAATAAAATAATTAGTGACACCCCAAAGTTTGTTACCAATCGTTACTGAAAACTCATGACCTTGAAATTTTTGTTTTTTTTATATACCAAATAAATTATTAAAGGTAATGCACTCGTGATAATTTTCGTTCAATCTACACCACGTGGAGAGCATTCCAGAATTTTTTCAAAATTTTTGGATCAGTACTTTTCGAGATAAGGTTGGGGGACAGCGATTTTTCGCAACTTTTTAAAAATAATACAAAGAAAAGTGAGTCCAAGTACTACATTATGTATATATATATATATATATATATATATATATATATATATATACATATATATATATATATATATATATATATATATATATATATATATATATATATATATATATATATTACTCGTGTTTTCACGAGCTTTCATTTGACACCACACTCAATGATCTAGTAAAAAAATTTTTTTTTCACTTCCGATTTCACCCTGCTTAAACTAACCCGTTAAATCAAAATTTAATTTTCAAAACTACACGGCTTTGATGAGGCCATCAATTTCTATATTATTACCAAATTTCAACTTTCTATGACAAATAGTTTCGGAGAAAATCAGGTGTGACAAACAGACAGACACACGGACGGACAGACAGACAGACACCGAAGTCATCTTATAAGTGTTCCGTACGGAACACTAAAAATTGCCATAATAAATAAATCGGAGCGGGCATTTTTTGCGAATACTTTCTTTAGCAGAATAATTAAAATAACCGGTCAAGTGCAAGTTGAACTTGCGCAATTAGTGTTCCGTACGTTGATTGCTTTTAAAATAAAAAAAAAATTTGTAAAGAGGGTATAAAATGATCAGCGACTTCACATAACACACCCCAAATGAGTTTTCAACAAAGTTTGTTTCCAATCTGTACAGAAAATTGATGACCTTGAAATTTTAGTTTTTTTATATGCCAGATAAATTATTAAAGGTAATGCACTCGTGATCATTTTCGTTCAATCTACACCCCGTGGAGAATATTCCAGAATTTTTTTCAAAATTTTTTGATAAGTACTTCTCGAGATAAGGCGGGTGGGCAGCGATTTCTCGCGATTTTTTTAAAAATAATACAATAAAAATGCGCGCAAGTATTACATTATATATATATTTTTCACTCGTGTTTTCACAAGCTTTCATTTGACACCACACTCGATTGCCTAGTAAAAAATTTTTTTTTCACTTCCGATTTCACCCCCCTTAAGTCAAAATTTAACTTTCAAAACTATATGGCTCTGATGAGGCCATCAATTCCTATATTACTACCAAATTTCAACTTTCTATGACAAATAGTTTCGGAGAAAATCGGGTGTGACAGACAGACGGACAGACAGACAGACAGACAGACAGACATACAGACAGACAGACGGACAGACAGACATCGAAGTCATCTTATAAGTGTTCCGTACGGAACACTAAAAAAATAGGCCGATTAACGTAAACATAAAATAATGTGCTTATTAGTGTTCCGTACTAAAATTGAAAAACGGAACACTTATGGCATCATTTCGGAATCTGTCTGTCTGTCACAGCCGATATTCTCCGAAACTATTTGACATAGAAAGTTGAAATTTGTCACAATTATAGGAACTGATGGCCTAATCACAGCCGTGTAGTTTTGAACGCTCAAGTTTAACTTAGGGGGTTAGTTTTGGGGGGTGAAATCGGAAGTGAAAAAAAATTCAAGGTCATCGAGTGGGGTATCAAATAAAAGCTTGTGAAACCACGAGTTTAAAAATATATATGATGTAATAATTGAGTAAATTTTTCTTTATATTATTTTTAAACAATTACTCTATCTGTAAAAATACTATTCAAGAAACTGAAAAAAAAATCTGGAGTATTCTTCTTAAGGTGTAGATTAATTGAAGATTATCACGAGTGCATTACCTGCGATCATTTATCTGGTATATATAAAAAAAATTTGGAATGTGTGTGAATAATAGCATAAGTATACAAAAAAAATCTGTCTTTTAAGTGAGACCCGTGTTTTCTTAAGTATTTTTTTATGCTGAATCCAAAAAAATCATAAATAAAACATCCACTATGAGGTTTTCCAGAAAAGACATTTAAAGTTGCCAGAAAGTTATTAAATTGAAAAAAATACATATTAATAAATAATGTAAAACTGTATCATAATTAAAATTATGGAACAAAACTATTATCTCTGACATCTTTAAATGTTCTGAATCTACATTTATCATAAAAACTTAAAAATATTAGGTTTTAGTGTTCATGTTTAACAAAAACACCAGCTTTAACTAAGCTACGTAGCAAAATACTGTTTAAAATAAATATGTGCAACCGCCAAATTAAAAAATTGTTTTTAATTTTTATTAATATGGAACAAGACTATTATTTTATTGCATTTATTTACATAAAAAAGCATTTTAACAACCACATAGCACACTTGTAAGTGTTAAAAGCGAGGTTTTTGTTGAAACTGAACATAAAACTTTATTTTTTGATGTCAAGTCAAGATTAAGAAGTTCAGAAAACACAGGAAATAATAGTTTTGTTCAATATTAATAAAAATTAAAAACAATTTTTTAATTTAGCAGTAGCCCATATTTATTTTAAAAAGCATTTTGCTACGTAACCTAGTTAAAGGTGGTGTATGCGTGTTTTTTGTTAAACATGAACCCTAAAACCTAATATTTTTAAGTTTTTATGATAAGTGTCGAGTTTTCTCTATTTTTTAACATTTTTGATACGATCTGAGGATTTGCTGTTTTCTTATCTCTCTCAGTGTCTTTCTAAGTTTTTGCCCTATTCCAAACAATTCTAAAGAGTATTTTGTATAATTTCTAATTCCTTATCTCATTTATTTCAAATATGTCAAGGTTTAACCGTAAACTTTACAAGTTCTTATTCTTCTCAATCGTTTTCTTAAGTTAGTCTTCACCTTAATAACTATGTTCATAAACACTGCCGTTATTAGAGTGCGATATGTCCAAAAATAAAGCATCAAAAGTCTCTCCTATATCAATAAAATCATATTTTCACTAGTTTTACCATAAATAATGTAACGTATTGAAACTATAATTTTTATTATATATATATATATATATATATATATATATATATATATATATATATATATATATATATATATAATTAATAATTCTTAATAGCCTATCAGATTATACTGTAGACCTACAAACTTAAAATGTTACAATAGATATTGCTTATGTTATTAATATCCGTTTTATAATTAATTGCCTTATCATCCCTAATAATATGGCACATCTCAAGGAATAACCGTTTATTATACGAGGCTGGTTTGAAAAGTCCGTGCAAATTCCGAGAGATGGCACCACCGGCGCATATCGAGGTTATGTTTAGTTAGTAGCATCTCTTGAATGAACGCACACCAAGTTTCAGCCATATTGGTCTATTTCTTTGTGTTTGGCATTCGTGTGAATCAAGGAAATCGAGTGATTTTCAAGAAATGGACGAAAAAGAATTTCGTGTGGTGATTAAACATTACTTTATGAAAGCAAAACGCCTCAGGCGACTAAAGAGAAGCTTGATAAACATTATGGTGACTCTGCACCTTCGATTAGAACAGTTTATAAGTGGTTTCAAAATTTTCGGACTGGCCATATGGGCACAAGTGACGCTGAACGTTCTGGACGGCCTGTGGAGGTTACGACTCCAGAAATCATTGATCGAATCCACGATGGATGACAGAAGAGTTAAGGTGCGTGAGATTGCTAGGGCTGTGGGCATCTCGACTGAACGGGTACATAATATTTTGCATAAATATTTGGACATGAGAAAGCTATCCGCAAGATGGGTGCCGCGATTGCTCACGCTTGACCAAAAACGGAATCGTGTGAAGTGTTGCAAGGATGGTTTGCAGCTGTTCCAGAAGAATCCGGAGGACTTTAAGCGTCGTTTCGTCACTATGGATGAAACATGGATACATTACTATACTCCT
>CM032453.1:22895055-22990055 GCA_019049505.1 Pachyrhynchus sulphureomaculatus | reverse complement strand
GTATTTCGTTTTCTTCGTCTTCGTCAAAGATACGTGGTCGTCCTATGTCAGTCCGCCGTCTTTGTACGGAACCAGTTTCTCGTAGTCTTCAATAAGTTCCATCAAATACGCTAACATCAGGTCTACGACGAGTAGGATATCGCAGTATGTATTCATCACGTGCACGCGACGACACTCCTTCGTAAAATCCGTAACACATTAGGATGTCAGCATATTCCTTGTTGGTATACGTTGCCATATTCACAAGCAGACATCAAAAACCAGTTACGAGCCAATTCACACAGTCAGAAGATGAAACACAGACATTTTTGAAAAGCACGGTATAGCACATCTACCACGGACGAATCGCATGAGCAGACTAAAAATCATTCAATAATGTTTAGTGAACAGAAAATGTCACTCGCACAGAGAGTACCCCGACCGGAAAAAATGCTTACCCAACCCTTTTTATTGTTTGAAGGTGCAGGTAGTAAACCGGTAATTGGTAGTATCTAAATTCTATTATTATGTTACTCTACATTTGGGCCTATTGAAATCTCATTTTCTTAGAATTTTCAATAGATCCAGTAGATATTATACCGTTTTAGATAGCTAAAAAAACGTAAAAGTTTTTAAAATAATTTGCAGAATAACTTCCATACATTTTTTTTTTCTCTTTATTGATTTAAAGTAGGAAACACTTGGTAAAAATTCGTAATTTAGAAACATTAACAAGCCGCCATTTGAAACTGTTAGTAACTACTTCAAATTTTTTTGATGATTTTTGATACTTGACATACAGACTAACTAAAAATAACCAAAAAAAATCGCACTCGAGAACCTCTAATAAAAAAAATCGATATAAAAGCAAAAAAAAAAACATGTTTTTTTTAGAAAATCTTTAAACTTCAATATCTCGAAAACGGTTAAGTTTAGGACATTATGTTATAGAATCAAATCGGTCAGAAACGACCTAAACTATAACGTTCTTAATTATCTAGGACGACTTTCCCTGTAACCCTGTATATATATATATATATATATATATATATATATATATATATATATATATATATATATATATATATATATATATATATATATATAATCAATGCCAATCTCGCGTTACAAAAATAGTGCTGACCAGTGTTATTAGTATATCAAGTTTAATTCGCCTGCCTCACCAGTCAAAGGAAACAAGGATTCTTAAATATAGTTATGGTATACATATATGATGCAATTAATTTTTCTTTGAATTAATAATCACTAAAATCGTAGTAATCATCCGATATATTGAAATATTTAATCCCATCTACCTTCCAGCACGATACGTAAATACCACGTATATTTCCTTTGAGGAAATTAAAGAGATTGCTAAATAGTTTTAAAAGCGTTTTTTTTTTCTTTTTAGCCCGTTTTTAATTGATAGGTAGAGATATAAGTAACAAGTATATTTAGCGAATTATTCTAGTTCTTTGGCGGAAATCGATTGTAAAGCAACACGACAAAATAATACAGTTGTATGATTCTTGTAACAACTTGGTGCTCTTAAAATTAAATAACCGACCAAGTGCAAGTCGAACTTACGCAATTAGTGTTTCGAGGTATAAAATGACCAACGACTTCAGAAAACACATCCCAAATGAGTTTTCAACAAAGTTTGTTTCCAATCTTTACTGAAAACTGATGACCTTGAATTTTTGTTTTTTTTTATATACCAGATAAATTATTAAAGTTAATGCACTCGTGATAATTTTCGTTTAATCTACACCCTCTGGAGGACATTCCAGAATTTTTTCAATATTTTTTTGATTAGTTCGTTTCGAGATAAGGGGGGACAGAGATTTTTTGCAATTTTTTAAAAATAATAGAAAAGTGTGCGCCAGTATTACATTATATATATTTTTGAGCCGTTGTTTTTATAAGTTTTCATTTGACACCACACTCAATGACCTGGTAATTTTTTTTTTTTCACTTCCGATTTCACTCCCTCAAAATTTAACTTTGAAAACTACATGGCTCTGATGAGGCCATCAATTCCTATATTATTACCAAATTTCAACTTTCTATGTCAAATAAGTTTAGGAGAAAATAAGCTGACAGACAGACGGAGAGACAGATACCGAAGTAATCTTATAAGTGTTCCATACGATACACTAAAAACATAGGCAGGTTTGAATCCGCCAACATAAAATACCATGAGGCACCTGGATACAAAATTTCCGGAGGTAAAATAGCCCCCCGTTCGGATCTCCGGGTGGGGGCTGGTTCAGGGGCGTCGACATGCAGAGATCAGAATTTCAAAATGAATTTTTGCAACATACGAGGTTTAAACACGAACATAAATTCAGTGTACCAACACTTGCAATCAAATAAACCTCATGTACTCGCTCTCTGTGAAACTAAGGTCAGTTCATCGACCAGCACAGTAAACTATCTTTATCCTGGGTACGACTTCTATTCCCGATTTAGGCGTAACTTTGGAATCTGTCTTTATGTCAGAAGCGACCTCTCTTGCCAACGAGAAGAGGCTCTGGAGCCCCCAAACTTTGATGTTATGTGGTTAAAAATAACGACTCAACCAACCACAAGATTCATCTGTATCCTCTATCGACCACCAAGTGATACTAACTTTAGAACAATTTTCGCTTCTCTTGCAAACACCATCGATCATTTACAAATTAATTATTCAAATGCAGAAATTGCCATCCTGGGCGACTTTAATGTCCACAACATCAACTGGCTTAAATATTCAAATACTACCGACGAACAAGGTCGTGAAGCCGAATCATTTTCAATCAGTTGTGGCTTAACTCAGCTTATTGACGAACCAACACGGATCCCTGATCGAGACGGAGAGTTTGTCAGTCTTCTTGTTCTCTTTTTAACCACCAATCCGGAGATTTACACAGTCAGCGTAAATCCGCCGTTAGGTTCTTCCGACCATAAACTGCTTTCGACATCGAGTATTCTACCAATCAATGACAGAGAGGCGCCTAAACCGCGCAAGATTTGGCACAACAAGTCTGCTAAATGGGAAGATCTCATGGAATATTTTCGAACTTTCCCTTGGTTAGACGTTTGTTTTCGATCCGACGACCCATCTGACTGCGCCAGGGAGGTTTCCAATGTTATTTTGGCCGGTATGGAGGCTTACATCCCTTTTTCGAAGAAATGCCCTTCCAACGGCAAGCCTTGGTTTGACCGAAAATGCAAAGAACTGTTACTTCTAAACAACTTGCATACCGACAATGGCGCGAAAATCCTAACATCATAAATCGTAACACATTTGTTCGTGCCAGGAACAAATGCAAAGAAATTATCGACGAAACCAAGGAGGTACACAATCAACGGATTAGAAACAAACTTCTCGCCTGTCCCGGCAATTCAAGGACCTTTTGTTCGGTCGCTAAGGCAGTTAGTCAAAATTTCACCAAATCCACCATACCACCATTCACACGGCCAGATAATTCTATTGCAACGACACCTGTTGACAAAGCGAACTTGTTGGCTGAACTCCTTGCTTCAGACTCTACTGTCGATTTCCAAGGAAAAACACCACCTACTATTCCCATAGTGCAGTCAAGGATGCCCAATGTTGTCTTCAGACAGCGTATCATAGAGCGTATTCTGATGAAGCTAGACACCTAAAAAAGGCAAGAAGACCTTGTCAAATAACTACCGACCAATCGCACTGCTTTCAATAATATCGAAAGTCATGGAAAAGGCTATCAAACAGCATCTTCTAAAATATCTTGAAGGATTCAACATTATTAGCGATCACCAATATGGCTTTTGTAAAAATAGATCAACAGGAGAACTTCTGACTTATGTAACACATGTTTGGAACAATGCAATTGAACACTTTGGAGAATCTTGAGCGGTTGCTCTTGACATATGTGTACCCCAAGGCTCCATAGTGTCTCCTACTCTCTTTCTCATTTACATTAGCGATCTGCTGGAAAAGACCGAGAATCCAATCTACAGCTTTGCAGATGACAGTACACTTATCTCTTCATTCACTTTGAACGCTCGGACATCGGCTACTCAGACGAATATCCACAGACAGCAGGAAGTCATTCAACTTAACAAAGACCTGGAAGAAATTCTATCTTGGAGTAACAGTAACCAAGTGGAATTTAATGCTACAAAAACCCAGGCGGCAGTTTTTTCTAAAAAAGTTAACGTTGCTGAACCCGACATAGTTATGTCGGGACACTCCATTCCTCTAACATCGTCACTCAATTTTTTGGGCGTTAATTTGGGAGCAAATATGGCATGAATATGTTGCAGGCATAGCAAGGAGACCTTCTCAAAAGTTGAGAATATTATTTCGAACCAGAAAGCTTTACACTCTACAACAACTGTTAATTCTTTACAAAGCTCAAATTCGACCAACTATGGAATATTGCTCCCATGTTTGGAGCTCCGCTCCCAAACATACACTGCATTTGTTGGATTCTATTCAGAGAAGAGCTGTTCGTCTGATTGGAGACCCGGAACTGACCGTCGGCCTTGATTCGCTGAAACATCGAAGAACGGTTGGCAACTTGAGCCTATTCTACAAGTACTTTCATGGAAAGTGTTCGAAGGATGTGGCCCGCTTAATTCCTCCCAGAGCGGTGTATGTTAGAAGTATACGTCGCGCTAATTTTTTACATCCGTATGAGGTTCAGCTTGTTACTCCTCGTACAACGCTTTTCAAGCAGTCTTTTATATGGAGAACATCATCCCTTTGGAATAATTTGCCCAGGACTGTGTTTCCCACCGAGTACAATCTACAGCGATTCAAGAACAACGTGAATCGCTTTCTCCGCACATGTGTCGCTCCTGTGGCGCTTTAGGGACTTCCCTGTAGCACTGTGCTAGACCCAAAAAAAAACAAAAAAAAAAAAACGGTATTTTATGTTAGTCTTAAATTGATTTACGCTATAAAATGTCTAGTCATTATATATATATATATATATATATATATATATATATATATATATATATATATATATATATATATATATATATATATATATATATATATATATATATATATATATATATATATATATATATATATATATATATACATATATTCCAAAGTATCCTCGATTATGTTTCGAATTAATTGTCTGTGATCAAGAATATTATATCATTTTCTGAAACCTGCTTGTCCATTAGCGATATCTAAAGTGAATCTTTGCCACATCTAAGAACCTAAAATAGATCAATTAATTAAAATAAGTCAAATATCCTAAGGCCAACCCTGTTTTCGATATATTTAGAAGAACGGCAAAATCAATTAACTCTCAAAATTCTTTTCAATTACTGTGGCGTCTCGAACAAATTTTTTCTAATGTTCATAATTATACGTTTTGGAAATAAATAATAGTCGAATATTCCTTTCGAGTTTTATAATTTTCATTTCGGTAATGATGATTGTATTCAATTAAATTCATTACGACTAGTAAAAAAAAGAACATTAAATCATCTTAAATATTCTCCGTTAAAGTGTTTAGAAGTATAAATAAGTCAAAAACCAAAAATGCAAGTAAAATTAAAAACGCTTTCTGAGTTACAATAATAAATATCAAGTAAAGTGGTCTATATGTACTTTATACCAAGAGGGCGATTCGAAATTTTGATCTGTCGTTTAACCGTCAGCCTAGTTGTTTATTCTGCCCAGATAGGACTTTAAAAACTCAAAAAACCATCATTTTTGGCTGGAAAAAGTGGTCCAGCTTCATCCTCCGGTATTGACGGCGTCTGTCTTTCGCAGGTTCTCTCTTATTTTGTCAAGAACAAACTAAATTTATTGATTTTGTATGGTTAAATTTTTGGATTGATGTCTTTTGGGCGCTGAAGCTCGGTCCGGTCTCGAAGGCGTTTGCCCTTTAGGGCGCACGACTTTTTTAGTGTCAACAAATATTGTGGTACTTGATTGAAGTGGTTAAACGATAGTTCATTTTTGGATGTAACATTTTGGACCTTATCTAGGCATTCCAGGGCAGGGGACCGCAAAATCAACGTTAATGGCTTTTATTTGACTCACCCGATAGAATGAGCAGCTAGGCAGACGGTTAGTCGACAGGTCAAAATTTCGGGTCACCCTCTTGGTCTACTACGAGTATTTTTAACTAAACCACTTCCCATTGCCAAAAACAAATGCAGTTGCTATGACTAGCAGTTGACATGTACTAAATATGTACACGAAGTTTGGTGATATAGATTTTATTGTGCTTTTTATGGTGGATTTTTGTAGAAAACACGTAAAAATTGTGAATTTAACAAAATCAATTGTTGATAGGTTAAAGAAGGTTGCGACGACATGTTTAATACTTTAAAGAAACCATGTACGTTCTACGCCAATATCAAAAATTGTGTTGCTGATTTCAAAACAAGAAGAACTAAAATCAGTGATGAATACCGGATTGGAAGAGTAGTTTCTGTATCTAGCCTAGAGAATGTTCAGGCTGTGCATGAGATAATATTGAAGAATCGACGAATTGAAGGTTGCGACGACATGTTTAATACTTTGAAGAAACCATGTTCGTTTTACGCCAATATCAAAAATTGCGTGGCTGATTTCAAAAGAAGAAGAACCGAAATCAGTGATGAACACCGAATTGGAAGAGTAGTTTCTGTATCTAGCCTAGAGAATGTTCAGGCTGTGCATGAGATAATATTGAAGAATGGACGAATTGAAGGTTGCGACGATATGTTTAATACTTTGAAGAAACCATGTACGTTTTACGCCAATATCAAAAATTGCGTGGCTGATTTCAAAAGAAGAAGAACCGAAATCAGTGATGAACACCGGATTGGAAGAGTAGTTTCTGTATCTAGCCTAGAGAATGTTCAGGCTGTGCACGAGACAATATTGAAGAATCGACGAATTGGACTTCAACGTATAGCAAAGGCCCTGAATTTTTTTATGGGCATAGCACACGTACCGCAGGGAAATCCTTCAAGCGCTACAGGAGTGACGCGTGTGCGGAAAAAGCTATTCACGTTCGTTTAAATCGTTGTAAATTTTACTCGACAGAGAATATAGTCCTGGGGAACTCATTCCGAAGGGTAGAGGTTCCTCATATAAAGACTGCTTGAAAAGTGTTGTATGAGGAGTGCCAAACAGAAGTAATAGCATGACCTATATTCCTAGCATGCACCGCTCTGGGAGGGATTAATAATTAATATTGTTTGACTTTAAAGTATTATCAGCGTATGAATTATCACGCAGACCATCCCACAATATGTATTTAGTGACAGTTCAGCTAGTACGAAAGAGCGAATTGCAAAAAAGCGTGTACAAGCGACATAAGAGCGGTTTATTTATTAAAACGACCATTTTATATTGTAATAATACAAAAATTATATTTTGTATCATTCTATATGGCATCGTAATGAAACAGCAATAAAAGAACGGAAATGTAATAATTACACAGGTACACAAAAAAAAATTCTCTCTCTTTAAGGTGAGACACGTATTTTTTTAAATTGAATCCAAAAAAATCATAAAAAAAGGCATCCATCGTGAGGTTTTTCGGAAAGTACACTTAAAGTTGCCTGAAAATTTTTAAAAAATACATTTCAATAAACAACGTAAAACTGTATAATCATAAAAATTATGGAGTAAAACTATTATTTTGGACATGTTCTAAATCCACATTTATTATAAAAACTTAAAAATATTAGGTTTTATTCTTTGAATTGTTGTGGCTGTTACTTGATGGAAACTCATAACGAATATAATGAAAGACTGGTGTTGTCAAATTTCCACTTTATTTAGTTTCACTGAAACGGTATGACACGTTTCGCTATACTATAGCTTCGTCTGATACAAAATGATATTGAATATTAGTGTTGTTACATTTATACAAATACCCTAGGGTAGATAGGTAATAAATCCATTTTGAATATTAATTGTATAAATTGAATAAGGGTGAGTTACCATGGGCCAGACTGGTATCTTTTTGTTCGTTTAATATGATGTCTGAATTAATAAGAAATAAATATAATTAAAAATTCAGACATCATATTAAACGAACAAAAAGATACCTGTCTGGCCCATGGTAACTCACCTTTACTCAATTTATACAATTAATATTCAGAATGGATTTCCCAGCAATATTCATTAGCATATAGTATTAATTTTATTACCTATCTACCTTAGGGTATTTGTATAAATGTAACAACACTAATATTCAATATCATTTTGTATCAGACGAAGCTATGGTATATCGAAACGCGTCATACCGTTTCAGTGAAACTAAATAAAGTGGAAATTTGACAAAATCAGTCTTTCATTACATTAGGTTTTATTGTTCATGTTTAACAAAAAACACGCATACACCACCTCTAACCACGCGTTTCTTGAAGTGCATCAAAAAATAAAGTTTTATGTTCAGTTTCAACAAAAAAAAAATCGCTTTTAACACTTACAAGGGTGCTATTTGGTTGGTAAAATGCTTTTTTAAATAAATGAATGCAATCAAATAATATTTTGGTTCAATATTAATAAAAATTAGAAACAATTTTTTAATATAGCGGTTGCATATATTTATTTTAACCAGCATTTTGCTACGTAGCTTCGTTAAAACTGGTATATGCGTGTTTTTTGTTAAACATGAACACTAAAACCTAATATTTTTAAGTTTTTATGATAAATATAGATTCAGAACATTTAAAGATGTTCGGAGTAATAGTTTTATTCCATAGTTTTAATGATTATATAGTTTTACATTATTTATTAAAATGTATTTTTTTCAATTTAGTGGTTTTCTGGCAACTTTAAGTGTGTTTTCTAAAAAAAAAACCTCACTGGGGATGTCTTCTTTTATGATTTTTTTTGGGATTCAGCATAAAAAAGTACTTAAGAAAACAAGACTTACTTAAAAGACGAGAATTTTTTTTGTATACCTGTGTTACTATTGGATGTAGCAAATTTTAGTTTTAGTTAGAAAATTGTTGGTATAACTTATTTTTGTTAATGAATAATTTCATTTTAAACACTAAACATTAGAAATACTTTGTTTTTAGTGTTCCGTACGGAACACTTATAAGATGACTTCGGTGTATGTCTATCTGTCTGTCCGTCTATTTGTCTGTCACACCCGATTTTCTCCGAAACTATTTAACATAGCAAGTTGAAATTTGGTAATAATATAGAAATTGATGGCCTCATCAGACCCATGTAGTTTTGAAAGTTAAATTTTGACTTAAGGGGTTTGTTTTGGGGGGTGAAATCGGAAGTGAAAAAAAAAAAATTTACTAGGTCATCGAGTGTGGTGACAAATGAAAGCTTACACGAGTAATATATATATATATATATATATATATATATATATATATATATATATATATATATATATATATATATATATATATATATATATATACATATATATATATATATATAATATATATATATATATATATATATATATATATATATATATATATATATATATATATATATATATATAATGTAATACTTGCGCGCACTTTTCTTTGTATTATTTTTAAAAAAGCCTTATCTCGAAAAATTTTGAAAAAATTCTGGAATATTCTCCACAGGGTGTAGATTGAACGAAAATTATCACGAGTGCATTACCTTTAATAGTTTATCTGGTATATAAAGAAAAAACAAAAGTTTCAAGGTCATGAGATTTCGGTAAATATTGCAAACAAACTTTGTTGAAAAACTCATTTGGGGCATGTTTTGTGAAGCCACTGATCATTTTATACCTCTGTAACAAATTTTTTTATTTTAAAAGCAAGCAAGGTACGGAACACTAATTGCGCAAGTTCAACTTGCACTTGACCGGTTATTTATTTTTGTTGAGATTTCTGTAAAAACTTGTAACATTCATTTTTTCTTAGATTTTAAGATCAAGTTACAACACTGTTTTTCTATCAATAATTCATGTAATACTTGCTAATTTTAGTTAACCAATGAGTTTAAATTTTTGAGCAGTTTAATTTAAACCGGCAACGCGTGTTGCCGACTTAAGTTATTTAGTTCGCATGCGCAATGCGTCGAAATTTGCGTGCTGGAAGTGACCCAAAGAGAAGGGACAAAGATATTTAGGCAGCCATCTCCGATTTTTAGGGGCTTTTTCCTCGGCCATGCAGTAGTGGCATTTTTCCTCCGAGATGTAGTAACGGCTTTTTCTTCGTCCATGCCCTAGAGGCTTATTCCTTCGTCCAGCCGTAGTAGGCTTTTTTTTTTTGCGTCATGCCGTAGTGCAGACATTTCGGGAGAATTTCACGAGGAGAAGCCAACCAGTAAGTCATAAGCACACCAGTTTAAATATCTCGCTTCCTGTCTACAAGTATGTTCCCAACGACTACTTAACACGTGTAATCCGCGGAGTTAATTTTACAAATTTTTAGATCGTGTTTTTTTAAAAGCCTTTTGTTTTTTTTTTCACTTAGGATCAGTAATTCATAAAACTCTAGTTTAAATGTGTGCACTCTCATAGCTTAAGGGGTTTTTATTTAGTAGATGTAATTTTAGGAGTGTAATAAAGGTAGGAATTTTTATTTTGTTAATATATATACCCTTCTTTATTTAAATGTAGCGTTTCACTGAACTACCCGCTTTATCTTTCAGGACTCAACGGTTGTACTCTAGTAAAATTTTTTTGAACAACTACATAACGCTTCAGTGTTTTTCATTTTTTGAGCTGAAGTTGGATTATTTTTATTCTAAAATAAAGGGTGCCCAAAAATAGTCCATCCAAATTTTAAACAACTATAGAGACTATTTTCAAAAGGCGTACAAAAATTACCTCGATCTCCTTGTACTCTACCAGTAAAAAAACGAGCTAGCTTATATCTAGTTCTTGCTTTATCAGTATTAATATCCACTCAATCCATTCTCAAAATTAAGATATTCTTAAGGGGCAAATAACCTCTACTATTTTTTTTTTTTTTTTTAAAAAAAAAGAGGCGAACCTCTTTATGGCATTGGATCAAAGCCAACTAGCCAGCATCTCTCTATATTCAAATATAGTCGACACTGTTTATAGTGAAACTCTATATAGTGAAAAACTCTTTATAGTGCAATTCTTTCAGGACCTAGAATATTTTAATGAAATTTCATGTAAAAAGCCCTGCACATAGTGAATCTGTAAAATAGTAACACTCTATATAATAAAATTTTTACCGGAATTTTATGTATAAATTTTTATGCATTTATTGAGATCTTGGCCATTTCGGGTTTTCCATTTTTATCTAACATTAGCACGAATTCCATTTTTATGACGCATTCTTTTGAAAAGGTTCTTAACGCGTTTATAACGCCTAATGGTTGGCAATAAATCAGGTAGATTTCTGTGAGAAACCCGGGGAATAACCCATTTTATCGAAACCCGGGGAAAAACCCATTTTATAGCCGAGGCCTAGTAATTCGCAAATTCAGGTTCAGTTTCTTTTTGTTTAAGAATCAAGTAAGATGTCCAAGCGAGTGTGTTTAAGTTTAGCTGAGAAAATTGAAGTTTTGGAGGAAGTTGATAAAGGCTGCAAAAAAAATTGATGTTGCTGCAAAATTTGGTGTTTCTCCAAGTTGCGTCTCTCTGATATATATAATAAAAAGTCGCGACAGTATCATCAAGAAACCTAGTGTTCCAAGCAGTCGAAAACGACTACTGGTGAGTACTTACGAGGATGTAAATGAAGCAGTTTTACGATGGTTTCAAGTGGCCCGTACGCATCAAAACGTAGCAATATCGGGAAATTTAATAAAGCAAAAGGCTCTGCAATTTACTAAAGAATTTAACTGTGTTAATTTTCAAGCTAGTGAAGGGTGGTTGAGTGCCTGGAAGACTCGCAATTCAATTGTTTTCAAGACGGTGTCTGGTGATAGTGCAAGCGTTAGTCAGGAGGACTGTGACATTTGGACTGAAACTGTTTTAAAAAGTGCATTGAAAAAGTACGAGCCAAAAAAACGTTTTCAATTGTGATGAAACCGGTTTGTTTTTTAAATGTTTGCCAAATAAAACTTTTTCTTTTAAAAGTGATAAATGTTTTGGTGTTAAAACAAGTAAAGGAAGGGTGACACCTATGATTGGAGCAAACATGGATGGCTCAAAAAAACTGAAATTACTGCTCATAGGTAAAAGCAAAAATCCCCGTTGTTTAAAGGGAGTTAAATCTCTGGAGTTAGATTACGCCAATAATAAAAAGGCATGGATGACTTCTGAGATTTTGGAAAGATGGATCAAAGAACTGGACACGAAAATGAAAAGCCAAAAACGAAAGATTGTGATGTTTATAGACAATTGTCCTGCACATCCAGTTACTGTAAGTAAAAAATTAAGGAATATTGAATTGACATTTTTTCCACCAAACATGATCTCCAAATTGCAACCTATGGACCAGGGTGTTATAAAAAACATAAAACATCATTACCGAAACAGAATTGTTCACAAAATTGTTAATGCGATTGATAATAACCTTCCAGTCCAAAAATTGATTGCCCTTAAAGAGTATATAACCGAAGTCGCTAAAGTATGGAGTGAAAATGTTTCTCAGAAAACTATCAAAAACTGCTTTTCTAAAGCAGGTTTTACTGAAAAAATTGACGAATGGGAAGAAGAAGACGAAATGGAACTCGCTACCTTAAAAAGGCAATGGGGTATTCTACAAAAAACTGCTACCGTCGACGCAGATTTTTTACTTGAAGATTCCTTAGAAATCGACAATGATGTTGACACGACAGATCTCCCAACTGACCAAGACATAATTGACGATATAAAAAGTATAGAAGATCATGAAGAAGAAACTGAAACCGGGGAATGTCGTGCTAAATTTAGTGAAAATGAAATAAGAAATGCATTTGACATTGTGCGAACTACTCTCAGGGGCCAGGAAAGTGTACCTGATCAAATCTTTATGCATTTGAATAAATGCGAGAATTTTGTTGAGCAACAATTATTTTTCAAAAGTAAAGTAAAAAGAAAATAACTGATTATTTTTCCTAGTACGTATGTACGTAGTATGTACATATGTATTAACAGATTTTGTATTATTCTTTTTATTTCGTATCCCAGATGACAATTATATTTCTTGTCTCTTTTTACCAATACCTACGATTTATTGGTGAAAAGGGACAAATAATATAATAGTAGTCTGTTATATGGCCTGAAAACTATGACGCACGGGTAAAGATATAACATACGGACTTTATGTATGTATTTAGCCCTGTACATGCTATGTACTATTTAAACTTTCAAATGTTTAATAAAATCTTTTCTAATAATTTAATTTTGCAATTTTTTTTTTGCTTGTACCTTATAAAATACAAGTAAATGATTACCAATATAAAATACATACCTAGCAATATATACGGATTTTTTCTTTATATAGTGAAAAACTTTCTATAGTGAAATTTCGGTCAACATTTTGGTCTTTCACTATATAGAGTGTCGACTGTATATATACACATTTTTCCTTAAACCTAAACTAAACCTAAAGATTCACACAACACCCAGCCGTCACACGGAATCGAACCGCTGACCTCTCGGACAACACTAGGCAAGGCTAGCGCCTTACCCACTGCGCCAATCGGTCCGGCCACTTCTATTTAATAAATAAAATATTTACTAAAAATGAAGAAAGTTGGGGCTATACAAAATAACGCCGTAACGAGACGTTACAAAATAGTGCTCCAACGTGAGGCTATAAAGCTAGCGCCTCAACCAGAGGCTATAAAAATGGCCGCGCTTCTAGAGACTATAAGGTAAAATGTTTTTAATTCAAATATCGAAATAACAAACCGTTAATTTTAAGCGTGAAAATATTCTATTAATCTAGGTTATTATCAACTTTGGCATCAATCATTTTTAATGTGTCTATTTACTAAAATCATTGGTGTACATGCTAAAAAATAATAAATCTTCGCGGTCGATTTCTTCATTAATTAAAGCAAAGTGCCATTCAGTACTCTTTTTTCGCAGTTCCCCTTGATACAAAGCTTGCTTAAAACCTACAGAAGCATAGTCAACATAAAAATCAGCAAACTCACTATGAGACATTAAAAGAGGAAAGAGATGTCTAGATTTTATGAAAAACAGAAAATTTATAATAAATACTGGCCAATTAACCTGCAGAAGATACGTTTAAAAGAGCTGCCACTGGCAAATATGTGAAAATAAATGAAATTAGAGAAAAGGAATCAGCAATATCAGGCAACTAATTCCAATTTCATAAGTAATCTTTCCCCGTTCAAATGCTACACGTGTCGCAAAATAAATTAAGACATTTAATTAATTTGTTTTTAATTATTTTCTCATTTACATGTCTCAAACAATTTAATTCTTTTGTCTCTATCCTGGGGGAATTTCGTTTTTATGAATGTTGCGAAATTAAATTCTATTTATGGGGGTATAAATTAAAGGTGCCTTCTTTTTTTTAAAGCAATTTTCTGTTTAAATATTTGGTCGAAGAAATGGATGGAAATGATGTTGCGGTGTATTTTAATTTTTGTTCTTTTGTAATATAGTTAACAGGGTCTTCTTTATTTTATGAGGGTGATGTTGAAGTTATCTACGTAGCTATAAAGGAAATCTTGTAGAACTTAGAACTGAGACAATTTGAGTATGAGTATACTTAGTCCAGAGTTTTCCGATTTGTTTCATTCCATTCAAAAAGGAAAAAAACATTGTTTCTTGGCGTCTCGAAAAACGACGTTACAGCGGTTTCCATTTTCCATTACAAATTTTTAACATTTCGAGACAAAAAAGTCTCAAGGCGCTAAATCAGGGCTAAAAGGCGGAATGTATAACTCGGTAAATCCACAACTTCTCAAAAAAAGACTTTCGCCTTCTTTGGAGAGCCTTTACAAACCAATTTCATCGATCGAAGTAGTGTCGCCTGTGACAATTCGCAGAAAATAACCAGCGCGACTAAATATTCTTGAGAAATTTTTTTCCTCGCCAATTCCTGTTTTGGTATCAGAAGATTGAAAACTCATCATGCAGGAACTATATTGCTCAAAACCAATAGGTTTCTTTGTCGTTTCAAGTACTATAAAGATAACGAGATAAAAATCTCGACTGCTGATTGTCAACTTCAGACAATGAGTATTTTCTACGAGAAACATTCTGAATAACCAAGAAATGCAACGATGGAGGAGGTGGTAATTCAGCATCATCATCCACCTGCTTTCAAGTCCACTGCTGGACATAGGCCCCCTTCAAACGTATCTAGTTCTATCTATCTTCTCTTTAGGTCATCTGTCCATCGTATGGGAGATCTACCTCGGCTCCGCTTGTCAGCTCTTCACTCTAGAAGTTTCTTTGTCTATCTTCCGTCCACCGTCCACTATCCACCCCATCTCCACTTTTGTTTTGCTATGCATTCTATGTTGTCATCTACTTCAGTTCGCTGGCGTATCTTTTCATTTCTTACTCTATCTTTTAAGGTTAGGCCAAGCATCAACCTTTCCGTTGGCTTTTGCGTTACTCTTGGTTTTTCTGCAGTTGTCAGCCTCAGACAATGAGTATTTTCTACGAGAAATATTCTGAATAACCAAGAACTGCTACGATGGAGGAGGTGGTGATTCAGCATCATCATCCACCTGCTTTCAAGTCCACTACTGGACGTCTCCAGTTCTCTCTATCTTCTCTTTAGATCATCTGTCCATCGTATGGGAGATCTACCTCGGCTCAGCTTGTCAGCTCTTCACTCTAGAAGTTTCTTTCTCCATCTTCCGTCCACCGTCCACTATCGAGCCCATCTCCACTTTTGTTTTGCTATGCATTCTATGATGTCGTCTACTTAAGTTCGCTGGCGTATCTCTTCATTTCTTACTCTATCTTTTAAGGTTAGGCCAAGCATCAACTTTTCCGTTGGCTTTTGCGCCAGTCTTGGTTTTTCTGCAGTTGCTTTAGTCAAAATTATTGTTTTTGCGCCATAAGTCAGGGCTGGCAAGATGCATTGATTAAATGGTTACCGTTTCAGGGGCAAAGGGATGTCTGCTCTAAAGATGCCCTTTATTCTTCTATAAGCCGCCCATCTCAACGTAATACCTCTCATCAACTCACAGATCTCTTATTTTGCTGCCTAGGTACACATATTTGTCCACTTCTTCTTGTATTAATAATTTGTATCTGATCGCTGAGAACCGTGTTAGTCATCATTTTAGTCTTTTCAAAATTTATTGGTGGTTGATTACGTGTATTAAATTGTGATGAACTGACATCGATTAACTTTGAACCAGATCACAAGGACTGTCGGCACCTTGTACGAACGGATAGAAAGCATTTTACAAGATAAATAAGGCATGCATGTGTATTAATCAAAAATAAGACCTCTCGAATATTTCATGATAGTTTTAAGCGAAACGAAAATGATTTCCTTACGTAACTCCTCTCCATTGACTAAATCACGACCCACCACTATGACGGGATAAAAGAAAAATTGTAGCAGTGGCCTGCGAAAGATGAACCTTCACCGAAACAGGCACAAGCAGCTCCGCGGCTGACGGTGATGCTAATAATTTTTGTATAGATTTTCATGGGTCAATTCTTACAAACTGGTTGAAAAAAGTTAAAATTATCATTGGAAAATGTGATTATTTTCTCTTTCACCTCAATAAAGCGTCAAAATCAACAGTTTTGATGACAAAATGGCACACTCTCCGGATTAGACCCCGTTTGATATTGCTCTCTACTTAAATTTAAAATACAGGCAAGATATTTGTATGGGATATTCAAGTGCGTTTAATAGAGAGCTTTTGCAACGCCTATGTTTCACATGCCTTTGTCCTCATCGTTATCTCAAGCATGCGCAGTATTAACAAGAAGGAATTGCAAGGTTAAGTTAGTATTCTTAAAACTTTTTTTTTTAAGAATATATTGTAAAATATTTCTTGACATTTGGAACAAAAACTTCTTTAAAGACCTATAAATACGTCCATAAAAAAAATTAAAAAATTTTTTAATGTCAACAAAAAAAATACATGATTTGCAAACAATAACGTCATTTCTTCCTCCGTAATAAATTAATTTAAGTTTACAGAAATTTAATAATGAATTTGTTATAAATCGTAAATAAACCAACCTAGTTTTTAGTATTACGCTTGACAATATAGAAAACTTACGAAACTGCAGTAGCAGATAAATAAAAAAATAAGTGATAAATAACAAAATAATTGTTTTATTTCATTTAGAAATTTAATTAACTGTTGTTAGTGTTGTTTGCAATAAAAGATTATCATTTCAGGTTTACTATATTTTCTTAATGGTTCTATATGGTATACCTAAGTAGGAAAAAGAACAGGTCCTACCATAACAGTGATAACAATAATGAACTTCAAATAACCCTCTTATAAGTTCTTAAATCCCAACAAAAATATAAAATGTAAAAAAATGCAAAGTCGCGCAACGCAGTCCTTCCACCACAAAAAGTTGTGAGATCTCATGTAAAACCAAGTCAGTTATTTTAGTTAGTATCTATAGAAGTACCTGTTCAACAACTTTGTCATAAATTGTTATCTAATTAGTTACCTACCAACATTCATAGTGACCGTATGAATATTAGACATCTTTACTTCTATAATAAATATAATGAGTTGGCAATCGCACTGCAACATAATAACATAAGAATAATCTACTATTTCGATGCTAAGTAAGTCTAAACAGTGTACTTAAGAATAAAGTATAATCACATAAGAATAATCTACTATTTAAAATACTCTATTCTTAAGTGCACTGTTTAGACTTACCTAGCAATCAAAACAGTAGATTATTCTTATGTGATTATGTTGTAGTGCGATTGCCAAGTCATTATATTTATTATAGAAGTAAAGATGTCTAATATTGATACGGTCACTATAAATGTTGGTAAGTAACTAATTAGATAACAATTTATGACAAAGTTGTTGAACAGGTGATAGATACTAACTAAAATAACTGGCTTGGTTTTACATGAGATCTCACAACTTTTTGTGGTGGAAGGACTGCGTTGCGAGACTTGGCATTTTTTTACATTTTATGTTTTTGATGGGATCTCATTTCTTTTGTAGGTTGTCCTCTTCTTTTTTCTTCTCGGGTAATATTTCTTATACATCAGCTATGGATTTTCTTAAAGCCCACTCCCTGTCTTTATTGGTTTTTCTCAAAGGCTATGATGTAACAATTTTTGACAAGTCTGGACGATAAGTGCTTCTAAGTCGATTATATTCAACGATTGCGGACTCCTGAGCTTTGATACTACCGAAGTCGACATTAATTAGATGTAATCCACTCAGACTTGTCACTCTCGAAAGTGCCACGTATGCTTGACCGCATGTGAACACTGAAGAACAGATGGCCATCAGTGCACTGTTTAGACTTAGCCCCTGACTTTTGTGTATGGTAATAGCATGGACTGTATATATCGGAAACTGTTCGCGATGAACATAAACTCTATTAATAATTTCAAATGTAGTTTTGACTGTACCAAGCTCGTAAAGATGTTCATTATTAAATGTAATATATTTTTATTTATTTTATTTGTATTTTCAGGATCAACCTTTACTCCTTGTACTATACCGATAGAACCGTTGACTAAGCCAAGATTCACGTCAATATTTCGTCTTAACATGACTTTTGCTCCTATTTTAATAACTATATTCTCTTCTAGCCCTGCTGTCATGGAAGCATCATCTTCATACTTTTTTATAATTAAAATATACTTAAAGTATTTCACTTAACAATTTTTTAATTACACGAAGTAGGTAAGTAGTATTAAGCGAATATATTTGATAAATGAAAAATATTATTAAATATCATATATTAATTAATAAATAATACAAATTATTCATAATTATGAATTTTTTACTGTTTAATTAACTTTATACGACGTATTATTTACCGGGACTCACGGTTGACCTTGCATTATGCTATTTATGGCTGAGCGCTGCGCGCTCTCCGCGCTCTATCTCAAAAACGGTTAAGCGTATAAAAAAATACTTAGATCAACATTTGTAGAGAATTTTATGCTCTACAGTTTTTATAATAAATGCAAATATGAAACCATAGGAAGTGAGATATTTGCAAAAAAACTATTTTTGTGACCTTTGACCTTGAATATCTTAAGACACGGACACAAGATTTTATGAGACTTTTAAGACAACTTTTAGAATTCCAAAATAAAGGTTTATACATGTTTGCAGCTTATTATCTCTTATTCCGAGGTTGATCCTCTTTTTTGGCTTAAGTGACTGTACAATTTAGAAATCGGGACTGAAATTTCGGAATGTTTCAGTTTTTCCTTCCTTTATAGGCTAAACACTAACTGAATTCAAAATTTGAAGTTTGTGTGTCTGCTAGAAGTACCTTAGAATTTTGATGATCGGTGAGTGTGTCAGTGACAAAATTAAAGAACTTCGACTGGCGATAGTTCGTAAACTATAAGGTATAAATAGTAGGTAATAGCTAGTATAGTAGGTCCTCTTGGTCAATGAAAATTCAACTTGATCGACAACGAAGTTACAGGGGAGTCGAAAGTGCCGTGAGTGTCTTCGAGAAAAGGATGGTACGGCTGTGCTTTCTGCTCGACTTGGCAGATAAGGGAAATCGTTATCCTTAATAAAGGTTTCTCTTATTTTAAATAACAATGACAGCTGAGTCCTTACATTTATTTTCTTCCCTTTACTACAAATAAAGATAAAGACAGCAGCCTACCAAAATAAGCGTTGCATGCCTCTAATGACTCTATTTTTTTAGCACATGTGCTGCAGCGAAGTCCCTAAAGCTCTCCAGGAGCGGCACGTGTGCCGAAAAAGGAATTCACGTTGTTCTTGAATAGCTGTAAATTGTAATGAGTGGGAAACACGGCGCTGGGTAAATTATTCCAAAGGGAGGATGTTCTCCATATATAAGACTGCTTCTCTAATATTCTCTAAATCATTTATCGGGTTTAGATAAACGCTATTATTCTGTAAGATTAAAGGTTCTTGAGAAACGCTGGACCATGTGAATTGAAAAAAGGAAGACTATATTTCGTTTCAAACTCTCTTCGTATATGTGCACTAAATTTTAAATCAATATATATTATTTAATTCAGGAGTTATCGCGATAACAGAGGAGTCAACGGAAACTGGAAAATATGTTTATCGTGGTCTAAGAACCCCGAAACGAAAAGGAATATTGTAACAGCGGAAGATGATTTTTTTTTGACGAGCAACGAGAAAACATGACGTCGGAAGATTTCTCCCGTTAAGATTAATAATTTTATGACGACACACGCTAGCTATTAGAGAAAGGAAATCATCTAACAAGAACATCGCCCTCTCTCTCTACCCAATCATAAATCAACAAAAAACAAAACGGTTACGACTACTTTAAGGCGCCATTGTTTATATGTCAAGACCATTCCAAATAATAAATCAGCACGCCAAGTGTCTGTTTTTTTTTTCGACTAAGGAAACTAATATCCTAATTAATTATTTATAATTATGTAAATATAAGAATGGAATATTTACACACCTTTGAGTGTTCGTCTTGATTTGAACTGAGATGTGAATTTCAAAATAGCGATTTTACCGTTCGCCTTATAAGGAAAGAGCTCCTTAAGTAATTTTCGACGGATTTTAGCTTACAGGATGGACAAGTTTTAGCGTATATTCTTTTTGCTTCTGTTTCATTATAATCGTGAAAAACTCACACTTCAACTTGTTTGCATTTCTTCACATTTCGGGGCACTTTAATTATGCATTAGTAAGTTTAATATATAGGGCAAGTAAACAAGTTCAAATATCTAGGACGCTGGATTACCTAAAACTTGGATCCAGACCTAGAGTTAAAAGCGAAAATACTCGTAGAGTATGCCCGGAATGCCTTCTCTAGAATGAAACGATTTCTCTGTAACAGAGAATTAATATTGAATACATACTATCGTGGATGTACAGAATATAAGATACCAATACATTTGGCCTTCTTTGATTTTCATAAGGCATGTGATACTGTTCTAAAATCCCTAGCAAGTCCAAGAATAGATTCTAGACATATAAAGAAGGATCTATACATACTAAAATTGACGAGACAACTGTCAAATACCATTAAAAAGAGGAATGCGACAAGGAGATACGACCTCACCTAAATTATTTACGAAGGCCCTTGAAAGCGTCCTTAAGAAGTAAATTGGGATGAGAAGGGTACCAACGGCACTAGACTGAGCCACCTTAGGTTTGCAGACGATATAGTAGTGATAGCTGATAACACCAATGAGCTACAGGAAAAGTTGAACCTGAATGTGGTCTCTGCAAGGCTAGGTCTTAAAATGAATTAAAAAAAAAATTATGAGCTCTGAATATAGCAATATGCAGATAGAAAATAACTCCATAGAACGCGTTAACAAGTATATCTACTTAGGTCACACTATTAAGATCGGAATGGAGAAACCGCATGCAGAAATTACCAGGCGCATACGGCTGACATGGGCAGCTTTTGGAAAACTGGGACATATCTTAAAAAGTTTTACAATACCCATAAACCTAAAAACCAAAGTCTACAATTCTTGTGTTCTACCGGTCAGCACATGTAGACTGAAAATGATGTGTCTCACTAAAGTATTTGGTAAAAAGCTCGTGGCTTCACAGAGAGCTATGAGGAGAAGCATGCTTGGTATCTTCCTAAAGGATAGAATTCATAACGAGCAGATAAGAAGACGAACCAAAATCACTGACATAACTCTCGAGGCGGCAAAGATGAAGTAGCAATGGGCAGATCATGTGGCTAGATCATCCAAAGACAGATGGATGTATAGGATCACCGAATGAAGACCCAGAGAAATAGAAAGAACCGTTGGACGTGCACAAAAACGATAGGTCGATGATATAAGAATAGTAGCGTGCAAGCAGTGATTAAAAGTGGCAAAAGACAGGGATGCATGGAAGAGATTATAAGAGACCTACGTCCAGTAGTAGACAGACTTAAGTTGAGAAGAAGAAGACAAGCTGTCGCATGCTAAAGTGCTACAGTTACTCAGTTCGGGTTATATGGCATCGAGGCCTGGACCTTGAAACTTTCAACTTATGAGAAAAATTGAAGACTTGTAAATGGGGATCTTTCGAGTTAATGGAGAGCGTGAACTTCTAAAAAATGGTTAAATTAATAAATACTTCATATTTTGAACATATGCTCAGACACAGTAAATATGAGTTATTCCATCTTATGATTAAAGCCAAAGTGGAAGGAAAACAAGGCCCACGCAGAACACAACAGTCTTTGACGAAAAATATCAGAGATTGGACAAGCATGAATGTTGAATCTAATAAGAACAGCTGAAAATAGAGGAAATTTTGCCCATTTTTGAGAGAAAAGACGGCCAGGAAGAAGAAGAAATATAATATCAATTTGTAAAGAGTGCCATATTAGCACTGGAATCATCAATACGTAACATCCTGGCCCTTGATTAAGAATTATGCTTATGAGATCAACTTCCGGAGTTATTTGTCGTATGAATGGTTAGTGTTGGCTATGCAGGGCTGCAAATATTTTGCAGAATTATGGACCTACTTCCTTTAATTACAGAAACTTGTTTCTATTGTTTACTGCTAAAAAAATTTGGAAATTTCAGTAACGACATATCAGGATTCTCAGGGAAGGTCAGAGTCTAGGTATGGCACAGGAAGAACCTGTGAGGAATTGAGTAGTTAATGGCAGTTGCAACAATTTTTGGCTATCATATTAAGAAAATGCTGAATGTAGCAACAAAGAGTTTTTTTTTGTAAAATGTTTGAAAAATGGAACAAGTTGTATGCCAGAAATCTTGAAAAGTATAAAAAATTGATTGAAAAGTTTCTAAAGAATCACAATTTTGTTTAGTGGTGGTATATTGACTCGCGCTAATAGGTGACAGTAGGTATATCCCAACTAACACTACGTCACAAATTTCAACGTGCTATCTGGTTCAGTTTGTTTTGTATGCACATTTGGTTAAAAGTCGGATTGTGTCGAAACAGATCAGGGCATGTGGTTTTTGCGATTAAAGGCCAGCCAAACTTCGATGGAAGGCGATAGGAGTTCCGGAACAACTTTAGCTCTAATCGAGCGCAAAATTGTTTGTTTGTTTGTTTTTGTTGGTCAGAGCGCATCGACTTCTGTGGTCATTTAGCGCCCCTTATTGAATGTGTTTAACTGTTATATAGATATTTTTTGGTCTTTTAAGTATTTGTGGATTTTTTCCTTGATTGATGAGAATTGATCAATATTCTGTTTGAGAGAGTGAGGGATGTTGTGTTTATTTCTCAGGTGAGAGGAGTGATTTGCCTCAAATATGTGTTTTACCGTCAAGGAGGAGTTGCATACCACACACTTCGGTGCTGTTTCTTTTTTTAGGAGATGCGAGTGAGTGTGGTATGTATGGCCTATAGCCAATCTTCTCAGCAAAACATTTTCTGATCTTTTATCGTTTGGGTTATGAAGAGGCGGGAACACTTGAGGTTTTATTGACCATAGTTTATTTTCGTTATGCTCCAAGTCCCACTCCAGCTGGAATAAGTCTCTTTTTATTGAGCTTAGCATTTTAATATAATCATGACTGTTGTTTTCTCCCGTGAAGAGTGTTCCGTTTGTTACCGCTCGTTTAGCCTCTTTGTCAGCTTTGTCATTACCTTTAATGTTCATGTGACCAGGGATCCACATGAATGAAATTTCAATTCCTCTCAATTTTGCAATATATAGGAGATCGCTGATCTGACTTAAGTAAATACTGTTGTCTTTGTTGGAGACAATGTATTTTAGCGAACTCAAGGAATCAGAGGCTATGAGAAGTTTTTTTTGTCCCTTGAGTTGAGGTAATTGAAGACTTGAGAGCTTCCTTGATTGCAAGTAATTCTGCTGTGAAGATGGCATTATATGGGTGTAGTTTAAGGCGTTTAATGATTCTGTCGTGGACGTAAGCTGCACCCACTCCCTGATCTGATTTAGAGCCATCGGTGAATATTATGGAGTGATCCGGGTATTCAGAATAGATTCTTTCAAGGAATGCTGACTTAGTTTCTGTTGGGTTATTATCTTTTATATTGTTGGAATGGAGATGAAAGTCTACCTTTGGGGTTGGGGAGATCCAAGGAGGAAAGTTTTTCCAGAGAGGGTAATCAAATATTGGTGGTGAGAGGTTATGCAGTAGCATGAATTTGTTTATTCTGTTGTGGATTGAATCTTTGGGTGCTATCATGTTGGGGCGATGAGAATTTGAGAAGTTAACTGTATATTTTGTATAGGATTTCTGGAGCGAGGATGCGTAAAATTTCATCAGGGAGAATTGCCTGTCTAGGTAGAGCGGAGGAGTTGATGTTATACATTGTAAACTTGCTATGGGTGATGTTCGGAATGCTCCTGTAGCTAGTCTCAGGGCTTGATTTTGAATAGGGTTTAGAGATCTCTTTATTCCTTGAGGGGCCGAATCATATAGAAAATCTCCATATCTTAGTTTGGGTAATATAATTGATTTATATAATTTAATAAGTGTGGGAAGATCCGAGCCCCATTTGGTACTACACAATGTTTTCAAAAGGTTTAGGTCCTGAGTGGTTCGGATTTTTAGATTCTTAATGTGTGGAGCCCAATTAAGCTTACTATCAAATATAAGTCCAAGTAGTTTGACTGAGTTCACTGAAGGAATAGGAAGGTTATTTAGGGTGAATGCGTTTATTTTTGGGCAACTTCGAATTTTGCAGAAATGTATGCTGGCTAATTTGAGAGGGGAGAAGGAAAGTTTATTGTTGCAAGCCCATGCATTGACTTTTGTTATTACGGATTGCAAGTCACGAGTTAAATTCGTTGAGATTGAATCGGATTTATATATGATGAAATCATCAGCAAATAACTTGAACTTTATTGAGGGAGAGATCTCTTTTGTTAGGAATAGAATTGCTAGGTTAAAAAGGGTAGGACTTAATACTGACCCTTGTGGAACACCTCTGTTTAGAAAGTGCAGATTGGAAAGGAGGCCATTTATTCTAGTTTGGAAGACTCTTGGAGTTAAAAATTTTTGTATAAATTTAGGAAGGTAACCTTTAAATCCGAGATCTTTTATTTGTCTTAGGATTTGATTATTGTTGATCGAATCAAATGCGTTTTGTAGGTCCATCGAGATTAGACACAAGTGTTGTTTTCTATGCATTGATGTTCTGATGTCATTCTCAAGGGAGAATAGATAATCCATAGCTGATCTGTGTTTCCTGAATCCATATTGTTGTTCTGATAACATTTTGTTTGTTTCAAGGACCCATGATAGGCGTGAGTGAACCATTCTCTCCAGGATTTTGCATAAATGGTTGGTCAGTGAAATTGGTCGATAGTTTTCAGGAGAACTTCTAGGCTTTCCCGGTTTATGGATTGGGATGATGATTGATCTCAGCCAAGCTTTAGGAAATTTTGATTTAGTCCAAAGGTAGTTATAGTATTGTAGTAGAATGGACTTGTAATTGTTGGATAGGTTCTGGATCATTGGGAGTAGGATTCCGTCAGGACCTGGGGCTGAATTTCTAGAATTGCTGATGGCTTGATTAAGTTCTTGAAAAGTGAATGGTTGATTGTAGTTGAGAGAATCGTCTGGATCGAAATTTATTTGCATTGTTTCGGGTTGGGAATCTGATTGGATTATAGACGACTTCTTTTGGTAATGATCTGCAATGGCGTTGATTTTGCCTAAAGGGTCGGAAATATACTCATTGTTTACTATAAGGGTAGGAATTGAGTTAGAGTCAGCACCTTTCATTTTTCTGATGAGCTTCCATAGTGACCCAGATGATATGGGGTGGTTAAGTGAGGATACTAAATTTCTCCAAGAGGTGGATTTGGCCTCTCTGAGAACTCTCTTGGACAGTGCTCTCCTCCTTTTAAATTCTATAAAGTTGGCCTGTGTAGGGTGGTGCTTAAAAAGATTTAAAGCCCTCTTGCGTTCTTTGATAGCTTCTGCGCACTCTTTTGTCCACCAAGGGACCGGATTTTTGTTTTTATGGTTGTTTGAGAGTGGGATGGACTTTTGGGAAGCTTCTATGATATTAGTTGAAAATTCTTGAATGAAGTTGTCTATATCATGAAATTCTGTTTTTGGAGGATTTAGTGATTCTTGATATTTAATCCAGTTTGCTTTAATTAGGTTCCATTTTTTTTTTTGTCTGAGGGATGTCTTTAATCGTGGAGGTGAATCGGATAAAAATGGGGTAGTGGTCACTACCCCAGGTATCGGAAGAGATATCCCATTCCAAAGTGGGAGCGATCGATTGACTGCAAAGGGTTAAATCGATGTTAGAGTGAGAGCCAGTTGAAGAGTTGATGTATGTTGATGTCGGATGGTTTAGGATGTGGATGTGATTTTGATTTATGATCCTTTCAATCATTGTTCCTCTGGGTGATGTGTTTTGAGAACCCCATAGAGTATTGTGGGAGTTAAAGTCCCCTAGAATGATGTATGGTGGTGGAAGTTGTTTGATAATGTTTTCAATGTCGTTTGGAGAGTAATTATGATTGGGAGGAAGGTATATACAACAGATGGTAATTGGGATGTGCAGAAGAATTCTGATTGCCACTACCTCAAGATGGGTCTGTAGTTGAATTTCGTTAAATTCGAAGATTTTGTAAGTATAGATAGCTACACCACCAGAGGCTCTGTTTTGATCATTTCGATTCTTATAAACCATATTGTAATTTTTGATTTTTATTGAGTTTTGGTTCTTGAAATTTGTTTCTTGAAATACCATAATTGAAGGATTGTTGTTTTTTATTATTATTTGTAGATCCTCCAGTCTTGGGGAGAAGCCATTCATATTCCATTGCATGATGGAATTGAATTTTGGTTAGGAGTTGAACTACTTATTTCTTCTTAGAAGGATTATTCTTAGACTGGGGAGAATCGTCCATGGTGATGTCGTTGGTGGTCAGTTCTAGGATGGATTCACTAGAAGAGTTTGGTGTTGATCTATTTGAACGATGGGGCTTTTTTTGCTTGTGTCCGTTAAGGGGACATTTGATCTGTTAGTGTTGGTTTTTGTGGTAGTGTTTTTTGTAGTTGGTGTTTGTTTTGTCGTTTGTCTGTTTTGGTTAGTTGTAATTTGGTTTGAGGGTGGTTTGTGATAAGAGGAAGGGGATGGAGGACGAAGTGTTTTGGATTGTGAGGGGGGAGGAATGGCAAAGGATTTAGGAGAGGTTGAGGGGGGTTTTGTGGAGGAAGAGGAGGAGAAGTTTGTTACAAATGGATTTATGGGAAGAGTAAGGTTAGGTCTAAGTGGGTTTTCGGGGTGGTAATAGGAGGTAAGGTTTGTAGAATTCTCTTTTATTGAAAAGTCACACTGGGTTGCAACTGAATTTTGAGCTGGCTTGATGTTTTTAGTTACTGTACTGTATGAAATGGCGAAGGATGGATTTTGACTTAAATATTTTCTTTTAGCATCAAAGTAATTTAATTTTTCTGTTGCTCTCAACTTCTGGATCTCGAATTCCTGCTTAAATGTTGGGCATCCCTTGTACCTGGGTGAGTGGGCACCGCCGCAGTTAATGCATGTTTGGTTACTGGTGCAAGGAGAGTCTACGTGTAGAGCTAGACCACAAGATGGACATAACGGGTCGTAAGAACATTTTGAGGCTGTGTGTCCAAATCTTTGACACTGATAACACCTCATAGGATTTTGGATGTATTGTCTGACTCGTAGTGAATACCATCCTGCATGTATTCTTGGCGGAAGCTGGTGTAATTTAAAGGAAAGAATGAATGTATGTGAAGGAATGTCACTATTGTTTCTAGAAGGGATTCTGAATATTTCAGAGACTCCCTGGCTTTCTAAATTTTCCAGTATTTCCTGATCTGAACAGTTGGCAAGATCTTTGCAGGTTATTATGCCCTTTATGATGTTTAGGGTTTTGTGTGGAGTAACTTTAACTTCTTTCTCCCATAAGTTGAACCATTTCTGATGCTTTCCTAGATTGGTTTTCGTTTAACACTTTTATTAGTAGAGATCCATCAGCCAATTTTCTAGTTTCTTCCAATGTCCCTATTTGGGATTGTAGAGCTTTATGTAAAATAAATGGTGAGATATTCTTGAATGAACCTTCTTCCATATTTATTTTAAAGTATCGATCGTAGATTGGTATTTCAGGGGTAGTATTTAGCGACTCTATTCTGGGTCTTTTAGACCCGTGGTTTTCGTTATTTTTTTTGGGATGACATATGATTCCCACGAGAATCCTAGGAAATAAACGTCCGCCATGACAGAGCCTGGTTATCATGGTAAGGCTTGTATTACTGCCAGATGTAGCCTGGTGTCTGACAGGAACCGTTAATGACTCACACTTGCTGAGCCATGCATCTCCTCAGCACGGTCTCTCACACCTTGAGATTGCGATATGAACAATTAAGACAAGGACTACGTTAAGGACTAACACTGGACAACGACTGACATGACTTCAGGTACCTCGGGGTTGTCAGGCCCGTACTAGTGAAATCATAGATAACACTAGCCCCTGAGGGGCGAGCGCAAAATTATCGCCAAAGTTCAACAAATCATTCGTAAAGATCGCAGCCGGACAATTCTGAATAACTTTAAACGATTTTCTATAGGATAGAAAAGGGCCACAGATTTGAAATGAGAAGAGTTTTCACCTGTATCATGACAATGCACTGTTCCTTCGGTTACTCCTGTCCTCCCCACCTCCTTCAATCGCCTGATTTGGCACACTAACTTCAGGCTGTTCTCGGATATGAATACAAAGTTAAAGGGTCGTTGCTTCGAGACACTATATAAAATACAACGGTAATCGCAGGCAGTGCTGGAGGTGGTGACAGCATCGATTTTCCACCAATGAAAAATACGGTAGGACCCGTGTGTTCGAATGCGGAGCAACTACTTTTATGCTGACAGGAATTATTTGGTTTCTATTTTATAGCATTAGTTCGGGTTTTTTGGAACGCACCACATACAATACTCGATAAAGAAAATGGATCTGAAAGGGGAAAAAGCAATCAAATATTGCACAGTTTCAATAGTACTATGAGAATTGTTCCTGCTTTTTGTTTGTAATAATGGACAAATTTTAAGAACCATTATTTATATTAAAATCTCCTCCTCCTCTATCCGCCATTCTACGTATGGACGTGGTGATATCATAGTATTTGTGCCACTATTTTAGCCCATGTTTCTCGGTCTTGGGCTTGATGTGATGCTTCCGGGAATGTGAGGCGAGTTTTTTTTTAATATGGTCCGACCACTGTGTGGGAGACCTTCCTATCTGTCTTTTGCCCTCGTCATTACCTTCCACAATCAACCGGTCTATTGTGTCCCTCCCTCTTGCTATGTGACCAAAGTATCTCAGTATCTTTCTATTGACTATGGTGGTCAGTCTTGTTTTGATGTTGAGCTGGATGGAAGCATTTATACTGTGCGCTGTCCAGGGTATCCGGAGCATCATTCTGTAACCCACATTTCAAAAGCGTTGATTCGTTACTTTTTTTTAATGGTCTAGGTTTGGGCTGCGTAAGTAGCCAATTGGGAATATTAGTGTGTTAATGAGTCGTAATTTGGTATTCTGCATCAAATCACTGTCCCTTCATATTTTCTTAGCTTGGCCATAGCAAGACGTCTGTTTCATACCCTGCAATATTTCTAACAAATATATAGAAGTGTAAAACAGGTGGGATATGCTAAAGGGGATGCTGCATATATATCGTTTTATGTTAATTTCAGGATTTTCGTCGTCAAGAATATTATATTATTTTTTTCCACGGTGGCAAAACTGAGAAAGCCAAATTCAATATTTATTTTAGAACTACATGTTTGCAGGAGAAAATATACATGAAAATGTGATGCTTCTTTCGACCTGTTTTAAATCGAATTTAATTATAAAATTATTTATAATTTAGATTAATATTATTATCAATAAAATTTATAGCTGTATTTGGCGGTAATTCCTATACATTTATTTCATATCTAAAGAAGTAACGGATGTTATATTTGCATTTGTAAACTAATTTATTCTCCCTGTATATTAATCAGTTCTATTATGCCGAAATAAGAGAAAAGCAACTTTCTGTTTTACACCTACACGCAAAAAAACAAGGACGTCCAAGCCCATTCTATGTTTATCACTTTGAATAACAGAACATAAATGCCGTAAAAACGTTTACGGTGTGATATTAGTTATAATAATTTATATTTTCATTTATTTGTTAATATAATATACCACCAGTTTTTCGTAATATTATGGTCTTTTGTTTAGTAACTTTATGATCTGGCGCAATATAACATTAAAATTAATTAAAGGAAAGATTATAAATTACCATCGGTCAAATTACATTCTTTTGCACATATTTGTTTATAGTGGAGGCAAATGCCGTAAAATTTTTATAATTTTTGGAAATTTTTGGGTACAGTTTGGAAATCGATTTCAGTCTCTCTGAAACAGTGTCAACATAATGTAAACGAGTTTTCTCAGCCTAATTTTGACCGCAAGGCCACTTTTCTTTTGTATTAGTACATTTTTTCACAGTTTAATACTTTCGGCTCAATATTTCTTCAATATCTCAGCTTCTGTTCGTTATTATGCGATAGAAAAAAATTCATTTTACTCGTCATAGAGCTGCCTAAAAAAACTGCGTAGATTGCGTTAAAAAATATTAAGTACATAACCTAAAAAACTATTTACTCGGCAAACTGAAAAGTGATTTTTTACGAGTAATTTCAATTCGATATTACGGCTTTTAATTATAAAAAATATTAAGAGGATCTTTACTGAAAACTGATGGCCTTCAAATTTTTGTTTTTGTTTCATATACCAGATAAATTATTAAAGGTAATGCACTCGTGATAATTCTCGTTTAATCTACATCCTGTGGAAATTATTCCAGAATTATTTCGAAAGTTTTTGATCATTTTTTTGAGAGATAGTTATTTTTCGCAATTTTTTAAAAATATTATAAAGAAAAGTGTGCAGAAGTATTATATTATATATATTTTTGAACTCGTGTTTATACAAGCTTTCTTTTGACACCCCACTTGATGACCTGGTAATTTTTTTTCACCTCCGAATTTCACCCTCCAAAAGTAATCCCCTAAGTCGAAATTTAACTTTTAAAACTACACGGCTCTGATGTGGCTAACAATTTCTATATTAGTGCCAAATTTCAACTTTCTATGTTAAATAGTTTCGGAAAAAATCGGGGGTGACCGACGGACAGACACCGACGTGATCTACTTATTTATGTTCCGTACGGAACACTAGTAAATAAATCAGAAATTCGTAGTATGATATCTAACTTAGCGGATGTAGACCGTCAGTGAGCTTTGCAATTGCATTAGAGGTGTGCTTCTGCTCTAGAAAAGTTCTGGTTCATTCTTTTTATTTCTATTCAATATATATATATATATATATATATATATATATATATATATATATATATATATATATATATATATATATACTTAAATATAACATGAAAAAGTGATTTTCAACCAATATTACAAATATAGAATAAAATTATGACGCAGTTATTTATTTACGGGCAGACTCATTTTGTACATAGTATTTACAGAAAAATTTCGATAATATAGTAAAGTTATAACAATACAATAACAACACCAGTAATTATCATTTCAAAAACTCAGTGGACTGTCAACAGTTTTTCTTTTAAACGTTTTAAAGAGAGATTAAAAAAATCAAGATCCGCTTCACTGGCACCATTACTGATTCTAGTGATCGGCGAGAATAGGCCATAGTTACATCTGTGGTACCTCGGGACAAAGAGTACGTGGTCTCTTGTTGATCTTGGTGGAACATGAAAATTTATCAGACTCAAGAGATCAGAGCAGTCTATATGACCATTTACAAGTCGAAATAAGAAACATATATCAGCAACTTTCCTACGTCTTGAAAGTGATTGCAGCTGAAGTCTTCGTAGCTAGTCCCCATAAGCAGTGATGTTCCACTTAAATTTGCAAGAGACATATCTAGCATACTTCCTCTGTACCCTTTGAACACCCTCAATATGCACAGCATACGATGGCGACCACACACATGACAGATACTTCAAAGAAGATCTCACCAAGGCCTTGTACAAAATATTCACGCTATCTACGGTCTGGAAATCCCTAGTATTCCTACAGACGAAGCCAAGGAGTTTAATACATTTGTTAGTAATAAAGTCATAATGAATATGAAAATCAAGCTTACTGTCCAAATAAATACCCAAGTCACACAATGAGGAGACTCTTTCGAGAAGACAATTATTAATACTGTAGTCATAAAAAAGCGGAACTTTCACTCGAAAGAACGACATAATCTTACATTTTTTAATATTTAGTTTCATTTTGTTTCTCCTGCACCACTCACTCACCATATCCAAGTCTCCCTACAGTCTCATAGCATCGTCAACAGAATGAATTGCCATAGACAATTTCAAGTCATCTTCCCTATCAGGATATCGTGGTTGACTGTATCGAAGGCCTTGCTGAAATCCGTATAAACCACGTCAACCTGACCACCCGCCTCCATTACATCAATAGTACTTTGAACCAACAAGATTAAGTTTGTAGCCGTCGATCTGCCACCAACGAAACCGTGCTGTTCCGGAACCAAAAAAGGTTTTATGAATGGTTTTAATTTGTCGCAAACAATTTTTTCGAATACTTTTGGAATAGAACTTAGGATAGAAATAGGTCGATACTTTTTAGCGGACTTAAATACTGGAGTAATAAAACTATATTTCCATTGGTCAGGAAAAACACCGCTCTCTAGGGACATTTTAAAAAGCATATGGAGCGGTTTGGCCAAAGCATAGACAGAGTCAACTAAAAATCTGGGAGATATACCATCAGGACCCGGTCCCTTATTTATGTCAAGTTTGGACATATAGTCAAACACCTCCCCCAGGGAGATCTCAACAGAGGAGAATGATCCACCACTATCCCCACCATCCTCAAGCCCAGGCTCACCACCGTCAGTATCCGACCTATAAACACCCTGAAAATGAGACTTAAAAATTTCCACAATAGTCTGTCCATCCGTCCCTGTTAGCTCGTCTAGATTTATTATATGAATGTGTCTCCTATACTGTATTAACTCATTAAAGATTTCAGAATATTACAGTTCAAAAATACGCAATACTTGCATACACTTTTCTTTGTATTGTTTTAAAAAAAATTGCGAATAACAAATAGACAAAATGTTTTTTTCCATCCAATCATTCTATTACATTATATTTTTTTTTTTTTTTTTTTTTTTTATGGGTCTAGCACACGTGCTACAGGGAAGTCCCTAAAGCGCTACAGGAGCGACACGTGTGCGGAGAAAAGCGATTCACGTTGTTCTTGAATCGCTGTAGATTGTACTCGGTGGGAAACACAGTCCTGGGTAAACCATTCCAAAGGTATGATGTTCTCCATATAAAAGACTGCTTGAAAAGCGTTGTACGAGGAGTAACAAGCTGAACCTCATACGGATGTGAAGCATTAGCGCGACGTGTACTTCTAATATGCACCGCTCTGGGAGGAATTAGACGGGCCACATCTTTCGAACACTTTCCATGAAAGTACTTGTAGAATAGGCTCAAGTCGCCAACCGTTCTTCGATGTTCCAGCGAATCAAGGCCGTCGGTCAGTTCCGGGTGTCCAATCAGACGAACAGCTCTTCTCTGGATAGAATCCAACAAATGCAGTGTATGTTTGGGAGCGGAGCTCCAAACATGGGAGCAGTATTCCATAGTTGGTCGAATTTGCGCTTTGTAAAGAATTAACAGTTGTTGTGGAGTGTAAAGCTTTCTGGTTCGAAACAATATTCCCAACTTTTGAGAAGCTCTTCTTGCTATGCCTGCAACATGTTCATGCCAGGACATATTTGCTCCCAAATTAACGCCTAACAGATTGAGTGACGATGTTAGAGGGATGGAGTGCCCCGACATAACTATGTCGGGTTCTGCAACGTTAACTTTTTTAGAAAAAAATGCCACCTGGGTTTTTGTAGCGTTAAATTCCACTTGGTTACTGTCACCCCAAGATAGAATTTCTTCCAGGTCTTTGTTAAGTTGAATGACTTCCTGCTGTCTGCGGATATTCGTCTGAGTAGTCGATGTCCGAGCGTTCAAAGTGAATGAAGAGATAAGTGTACTGTCATCTGCAAAGCTGTAGATTGGATTCTCGGTCTTTTCCAGCAGATCGTTAATATAAATGAGGAAGAGAGTAGGAGACAGTATGGAACCTTGGGACACACCGGCGTTGATAGTGAAGGTGCTAGAAAGAAATCCGTCAACCGCCACTCGTAAAGAACGCTCTCTGAGGAAACATGAGAGCCACAAACAGAACTTTTCAGACATGCCATAAGAACGTAGCTTAGCCAACAGCCCATCGTGCCAAACACGGTCAAATGCCTTGGATATGTCAAGAGCAACCGCTCGAGATTCTCCAAAGTGTTCAATTGCGTTGTTCCAAACATGTGTTACATAAGTCAGAAGATCTCCTGTTGATCTATTTTTACGAAAGCCATATTGCTGATCACTAATAATGTTGAATCCTTCAAGATATTTTAGAAGATGCTGATTGATAGCCTTTTCCATTACTTTCGATATTATTGAGAGTAGTGCGATTGGTCGGTAGTTACTTGGCAAGGTCTTCTTGCCTTTTTTAGGTATCGGCTGAACTGTGGCACATTTCCAGCAGGAAGGAAATATTCCCTTTCTGTAGGATAGGTTGAAAAGTCTACAGAAAACTGGTGTTAGTTCCCTCGCACAGTTCTTGAGAACTATGGCAGGTATTCCGTCAGCGCCTGAAGCCTTTTTGGTGTCTAGCTTCATCAAAATACGTTTTATGATACGCTGTCTGAAGACAATATCGGGCATCCTTGACTGCACTATGGGAATAGTAGGTGGTGTTTTTCCTTGGAAATCGACAGTAGAATGTGAAGCAAAGAGTTCAGCCAACAAGTTCGCTTTCTCAACAGGTGTCGTTGCAATAGAATTATCTGGCCGTGTGAGTGGCGGTATGGTGGATTTGGTGAAATTCTGACCAACTGCCTTAGCGACTGACCAAAAGGACCCGGAATCGCCGGGACAAGCGAGAAGTTTGTTTCTAATCCGTTGATTGTGTACCTCCTTGGTTTCGTCGATAATTTCTTTGCATCTGTTCCTGGCACGAACAAAGATGTTACGATTTATGGTGTTAGGATCGCCACTGTCGGTATGCAAGATGTTTAGAAGCAACAGCTTCTTTGCATTTTAGGTCAAACCAAGGCTTGCCGTTGGAAGGGCATTTCTTCGAAAAAGGGATGTAAGCATCCATACCGGCCAAAATGACATCGGAAACCTCCCTGGCGCAGTCAGATGGGTCGTCGAATCGAAAACAAACGTCCAACCAAGGGAAAGTTCGAAAATATTCCTTGACCCATTTAGTAGATTTGTAGTGCCAAATCTTGCGCGGTTTGGGCGCCTCTCTGTCACTGATTGGTAGAATACTCGATGTCGAAAGTAGTTTATGGTCGGAAGAACCTAACGGTGGATTTACGCTGACCGTGTAAATCTCCGGATTGGTGGTTAAAAACAGATCAAGAAGACTGGCGAACTCTCCGTCTCGATCAGGGATCCGTGTTGGTTCATCAATAAGCTGAGTCAAGCCACAACTGACTGAAAATGACTCGGCTTCACGACCTTGTTCGTCGGTAGTATTTGAATATTTAAGCCAGTCGATGTTATGAACATTAAAGTCGCCCAGGATGGCAATTTCGGCATTTGGATAGTTAATTTGTAAATGATCTATGGTGTCTGCAAGAGAAGCGAAAAGTGTTCTAAAGTTTGTATCACTTGGTGGTCGATAGAGGATACAGACGAACCTTGTGGTTGGTTGAGTCGTTATTTTTAACCACATAACATCAAAGTTTGGGGGCTCCAGGGCCTCTTCTCGTTGGCAAGAGAGGTCGCTTCTGACATAAAGACAGATTCCAAAGTTACGCCTAAATCGGGAATAGAAATCGTACCCAGGATAAAGATAGTTTACTGTGCTGGTCGATGAACTGACCTTAGTTTCGCAGAGAGCGAGTACATGAGGTTTATTTGATTGCAGGTGTTGGTGCACTGAATTTATGTTCGAATTTAAACCTCGTATGTTGCAAAAATCCATTTTGAAATTCTGTTCTCTGCATGTCGACGCCCCTGAACCAGCCCCCACCCGGAGATCCGAACGGGGGGCTATTTTACCTCCGGAATTTTTTGTATCCAGGTGCCTCATCATGCCTCACCTCATATTGTCTATTATACATATATTTTTTTATTTTCCGAAAACTGTAATGCATTGTTTCTTTCTGTTATTCCCCGTATGCAGGTTGACACATGCGCTATTAAAATAAAAAATCTACATTCTCAACTATTATTTCTATCTTTATTCATTACACTATTTGCCATGTAAATAAGTTTTAAACTGAAAGCATATCTCAGATCGAAACGAATCAATACATTCGATCTTTCTCTAGTACATAAAAGTTATATAGGTCTATCACCCTCCATCTTTACCGCCAAAAATTGATAATTAGTGTTCCGTACGGAACACTCATAAGATCACTTCGGTGTCTGTCCGTCTGTCACACCCGATTTTCTCCGAAACTATTTGTCATAGAAAGTTGAAATTTGGTAGTAATATAAGAATTGATGGCCTCATCAGAGCCATGTAGTTTTGAAAGTTAAATTTTGACTTAAGGGGTTAGTTTTGGGGGGTGAAATCGGAAGTGAAAAAAAAAAATGTTTACTAGGTAATCGAGTGTGGTGTCAAATTGTGAAAATACGAGTAATATATATATATATATATATATATATATATATATATATATATATATATATATATATATATATATATATATATATATATAATGTAATACTTGCGCGCACTTTTCTTTGTATTATTTTTAAAAAATCGCGAAAAATCGCTGTCTACCCGCCTTATCTCGGAAAGTACTTATCAAAAAATTTTGAAAAAATTCTGGAATATTCTCCACGGGGTGTAGATTGAACGAAAATTATCACGAGTGCATTACCTGTAATAATTTATCTGGTATATAAAAAAAAACAGAAATTTCAAGGTCATCAATTTTCAGTAAAGTTTGGAAATAAACTTTGTTGAAAACTTATTTGGGGTGTGTTTTGTGAAGTCACTGATCATTTTATATCACCATAACATAAATTTTGACTTAAGGGATTCGTTTCGAGGGGTCAAATCACAAGTGAAAAAAAATTTTTTTTTACTAGGTCATCGAGTGTGGTGTCAAATGAAAGCTTGTGAAAACACGAGTAAAAAATATATATATAATGTAATACTTGCGCACACTTTTCTTCGTATTACTTTTAAAAAATCGTGAAAAATCGCTGTCCCCTACCTTATCTCGAAAAGCACTGATCAAAAAATTTTGAAAAAAATCCTGGAATATTCTCCACGAGGTATAGATTGAACGAAAATTATCATTACCTTTAATAATTTATCTGGTATATAAAAAAACCAAAATTTCAAGGTCACCAGTTTTCAGTAAATATTGGAAACAAACTTTGTTGAAAACTCATTTGGGGTGTGTTTTGTGAAGTCACTGATCATTTTATACCACCCTAACAAAATTTTTTATTTTAAAAACAATCAACGTACAAAACACTAATTGTGCAAGTTCAACTTGCACTTGACCGGTTTTTTTTGTTAATTTACTGGTTTACGGGATTAGCAGAGAGCACCAAGGCCAGCCATTTTGGCCGTTTTGTATTTTTCCGTTTAATTAATGTTATGTAGTTAACAATAGTATATTTGGGAATATCCCTCTGTGCAAATGACTGCTTGTTTTGTTATAGAAAAACCACTTTGGTAAGTCAATCATTTTTCTTTTTTCTCATGCCGTCTTTCTTTTTTATTTTTTCAACCATATGAATGTACTTAAAAAAATAATTTTTCACTTAACAGTATAAAGAAAAAAGGAAATTTTTTCTTTCCAGCTGTCCTGAAGAAGAAATAAATATAATTTCGAAAGCTCGACTAACAAAAAAGGTTGTTGCACTACCCAAGGCCATAAATATTTAAATATAGACAGCAGACCCACTAAATTGAGAATATATTTTTCTTAACTCAGTCACGACTGCTCCTTTCTTTATATATATATATATATATATATATATATATATATATATATATATATATATATATATATATATATATATTGAATTGGTCAACCTGGTCACTGAGCCTTTGGTTTATAAAATAATCTTAAATGCATTTTAGGTCAAAAAATAATAAGAAGAAAAATAAACAGTATATATACCATCCTTAATGTGTACACCCCATTTATACCACAAGGAAATAAAAATAGAACAAGAATACTCTTTAGAACAACATTATCGGTTTCACTGCCTAAGTATTTGAGGACTACAGTCACGTAGCAAAACTCAAGGGTTTGATATTTGCAGTTCTCTGTTCACAAAAAGATATTAAAAGATACAGGAGCTTTCTTACAAAGATCTCTACAAAAAGTCGCAAAAAATAGGCGGTTTTTAAAGATTTATAGCACTTAGGGGAAACGTTTTTTATCTTTTATGCTAAAAGCAAGGCAAAAAAAAATCAGCAAAGTAAATGCAAACGTGTAAAATTGGAAAGAATATCTAATAGAAATAGCTGTAAAGAAAAATTAGTTATTAATGTTAAAAATAAACGCAATATCACAATTTCTAAAGTTAGTGTAAAACTGAAGAAAAAAAAGTTTCTAGTGGTGTGGTGGACCTTGCGCCCTAGTCAGTATAACATAATATAAAGCCATATTTTTGTTGTAGGACTAAGAGAGAGTTGGATAAATGAAAAATACCACCAGCTATTCTCATAGTGCAGTCAAGGATGCCCTACATCAGGGATGCTCAAACGATCGATCGCGATCGACAAGTCGATCGCGAGTGCTTTTTGAGTCGATCTCGAGAAAAAAATTCCGATATAGAACTATTCACAGATGTAATGAATAAACTACTAACATTTATTCGATCCACAATTAGGCCAGAATAACCCCCTCATCACTTTCTTTTATCGTAATAACCCCTGCTAGCGGCAAAAGGCGGCTTTATCAAAGGAACGCGCGGTACTTGTCAAAGAAAAGCCGCGTTTTTGATTCCCGCCGATTTTTCTAGAAACTTCGGGCGGCGTGTTTTTGACGGGAACATTCGAGACTTCGTTCGCGCCGATATAAATGTTGCGCCTGCAGGAATATTAGTCAGTCTGAGTTGTAACTTGAAGGCGATACATCGATACAAAGTTTATTAATAAATAGTCCAAAATGAGTGCGGCAAAGAAAAGTAAAACTTATCATTTTAATGGGAGGAAGAATTTTTCTTTTGTATGGTAAAGGATAAGTGCATTTGTCTCCTTTGCCGTGCGTCAGTTGCAATACCTAAGCGTGAGAACTTAGAGAGGCATCATAAAACGGTTCATAAAAACTATGAAAAGGATTTTCCGTCACAGAGTGAATTAAGAAAACGAAAAGTACGTGATTTGATAACTTGTTTGAAAAAAGAACAAACCATGTTCACAAGACCAGCCAAACAATCAAAAGCTGCAACGATCGCGTCATTTAAAATATCTCATATATTGACGAAACACAAGAAACCATTTGATGATGGATTGGTTGTGCGCGTGTGAAGCGGGTGAGACTTTATTTGGAGATTTTAAAAATAAAACCGAGATTATGTCTGCTATTAGAGAACTTCACTTATCTCGTCCGACTGTCACAAGGCGTGTTGAAGTCATGAGTCAGGACATGGCAGATAAACTAAAACATGATATAATGGAATGTACATACTTTTCTTTACAGTTCGACGAATCCACCGATATGACAGACACTGCACAGCAAGTCAGTTTAACATGGACTCCTGTTCTGTTGAAAATGAGTTAGTGCAGATTATATCAGATATACATCTCAAAGCCACAGCATCTGATACAAAATTCTGGTGTTTTATATCTGAAGATAAATATCCGAATCTAAGGCAAATCGCCCTTCAACTGACGGCAATGTTTGGGTCAACTTACTTGTGCGAGTCTACATTTTCTGAAATGAAGATAATTAAGTCAATATATCGCGATCGACTAACTGACGAACATATGTCATCATGCTTGCGATTAGCACTCGGTAATTACGTACCGTCTTATGAAAAGTATGCTGAGGGCATGCAGTGCCACGCTTCAACATCCAAAGTCACTCTTTAGTTAAGTTTAGACACTAGAACTCGTTTGTTTTGTAAAAACCAATAAACTCGCAATTTTGAATAATTATTAGTTTTTTCATTGACATTTTAGAGCAGACCTACACTTACCTTGACTAAAAAAATGCGTATTGTGCGGAAAACTAATATCTATGCCACGATACACCCTACCTAGACGACAATCCTGCATCACACTTACTTGCAGCCTCTCAGAGTCGATCGATCGTAGTCTAACAATATTGAGGTATATCGCCAGCAGTTCAAGTTTGAGCACCCCTGCCCTACATTGTCTTCAAAACGTATTTAAATGAAGCTAGATACCACAAAAGCCTGGGGCGCTGATGGAATACCTGCCGTGGTACTAAAAAAATGCAGGAGCGAACTAAGACCAGTTTTCTGTAAACTTTTCAACCTATCCTACAGAAAGGGGATATTTCCTTTTTACCGGAAATGCGTTACAGTTCAGCCGATACTCAAAAAAGACGAGAACATCTTGCTAAACAGTTACCGACTAGTTTCACTTCTTTCAGTAATATGAATCAATATTATTAGCGACCATTAATATGACTTTCGTAAACTAAGATCAACAGAAGATTTTCTTACTTATATAACACATATCTGAAACAACGCAACTAAATACGTTGGAGAATCTTGGGCGGTTGCACTTGACATATAAAAGTTATTTTTCAAATTTTAACTAACGCAAAGTTTTCTAAAATAGGTTCCTGATATGTACATATTTTTCCTTTAATCGCGAAGAAATAATTTTATTTTGAAGAATGAGGAAGCAGTCCAAACCTGTTCTGTGGGCTATTTTCATTTTACATTATTATTAAATGGACTTAAACGAAAGATCTACTTTTAATGATCAAAAAAGATTAGAATAAGTGGCTTTTTCTTTCGAATAATTAAAACAGTTCGGAATTCCTTTCTACGAAACCGATCTTTTCAATTAAATCTAATGTTTCTTCATTTATTATTATAATTAGTAACAAATTAACAAATCTAAGTGTCGAAATGTTGCCCAAACATTAAATGGACCGGTGTGTCGGAGTTCCTATGGAAAGTAAGGCGGATACTGAGATTTTGAAGAAAGAATAGACGATTTACTACACAGATAATTGGTACAAAGGTGTTCAAGTTCTCTTACACATACGTACTACATGGTTCTAACAATAGAGAAATATTGCAAGGGTTATTTTGGTAGGCCACTGTCTTTATCTTTCTTTGAAGCATACGCCCACCGTTTGGAGCTTCTGCACTAGTAAAGGAAAGAAATTAAATACACGGACTCAGCCGTTATCGTTATTTGAAGCATGCGTCCACCAATCCGAGTTTGCGCATTATTGAAACAAAATAAGAGAATCCTATATTATACCGATTTTCCTTATTTAGGAACTTATAAGAGAATGTAATGAAAGACTGATTTTGTCAAATTTCCACTTTATTTAGTTTCACTGAAACTGTATGACGCGTTTCGCTATACTATAGCTTCTTCTGATACAAAATGATATTTGAATATTAGTGTTGTTACATTTATACAAATACCCTAAGGTAGATAGGTAATAAAATTAATACTATATGCTAATGAATATTGCTATGAAATCCATTCTGAATATTAATTGTATAAATTGAGTAAAGGTGAGTTACCATGGGCCAGACAGGTATCTTTTTGTTCGTTTAAGATGATGTCTGAATTTTTAATTCTATTTATTTCTAAATTTTCTAGTAGGCTTAATTTTATGCAACGAATTGTATAAAATACGCATACCTATTACTCCATCGAAAGCTGACACAGCAGCTTTCGAACCGACAGAGTGGTTGACACAGTCAACGCTTTAAAAGCAGGTAGCGCTTTTTCGAGAATCCTTCCTCAAGTATATATAATTATTGTAAAGCAACTGAAAATAGACAGAAGTCCATGGATTTGACAGACAAGAGAACAGCTAGTAAGCTGCTGGAATATGGACTTCTGTCTATTTTCAGTTGCTTTACAATAATTATATATCCTTGAGGAAGGATTCCTCGAAAAAGCGCTACCTGCTTTTAAAGCGTTGACTGTGTCAACCACTCTGTCAGTTCGAAAGCTGCTGTGTCAGCTTTCGATGGAGTAATAGGTATGCGTACTTTATACAATTCGTTGTATCCTACCATCGTGCTTCGTAACTTCTGGGATAAGTACCACTTGATACCGTTCTCTTGTTTGTCAATCCTAGCCTGACTGACGAGCCGTGATACGGCGATACGCGTCTCAGGATGGATTTGACAGACAAGAGAACAGCTAGTAAGCTGCTGGAATATGGACTTCTGTCTATTTACAGTTGCTTTACAATAATTAATTTTATGCCTTTGTTTTGTATGTGTAGAATTTTAAATTTATCGTAAATAAGATGATTTGATTCTGTTAAATGATTACTGTACGCTGAGTCAGTTTTGTTTTTTAAATAGCTTCTTTTATGTTCTAAAATCCGAGTTTCGAATGAGCGACCTGTCTGACCTATGTAACTTTCATGACAAGAACCACAATTCAACTGATACACTCCAGATTTTTTTTATCTATTTTGTTTTCCCTTTGCGTTTTTAATGAATTTTCCTAACGAGTTGTTTGTTCTAAAAGCTATGTTGATATTATATTTGTTTAAGTGGTTTTTAATTTTCTCTGACGTGTTACCAAAATAGGTTAAAACATTATATTTTTTCCCTGTGTTTTCTTTCTTGAGGTATACTAAAGAAATAGCTTTATTTTTTAATTTTTTGTTTAGAATTGAGTCTATGGTGTCAGGAGAATATCCGTTGTTAACAGCAATTTGTTTTATTAGATTTAATTCTTTATTAAAATCATCTACAGATAAGGGGACACTTACAAGTCTATGCAACATACTGTGGTAAGCTGCCAATTTGTGTTGTAGGGGGTGAGCTGATTTTATGTTTATCGTAGTATCTGTATGTGAGGGTTTGTGAAAAATAGAGAATTTGTGTTTGTTGTAAATGTCTGGTTATCGTTAAAGTCAAGAAAATTAATTTTATGTCGACTTCTAGTTCCATAGTGAGTTTAACATTTTTATGTATTGAGTTTATATATTTAAAAACATTGTCAAGTTGACGCTCTGTAACATTAAAACAAGCAAAGATGTCGTCTACATATCGGTACCAATACAAAAATGATTTGCTAAATTCTTGTCAATATATTTATTTTTTCCTAGTTTATCCATGAATATTTCTGCTAAAAGCGGGCTAAGTGGACTACCCGTTATGAGACCCAAAACAATTTTGATTATGGCTCGTGTTTAATAAATTTAGTATGTCTTGTATAACGCTATTAACTTTATTTTTGATTACTTATAAAACTTATAAGAGAGGTTATTCGTTATTCTTATGGCTATTATGGAAGGGCCTTTTTTCCTGCTTAGGTATACAAACCACTAAGAAAATATAGTACAATTAAAATGATAATCTTTTATTGCAAATAACACTGACAACAGTTAATTAGTGTTCAGATTATGTTAGTATTTTGCATTCCTTGGCACAATAGCATTATAGTGTGTGTAGTGGTAATTTCAAATAAAATTTTATTTCTCGCGCATTCGTATTACCTTGGAAATATTGAAGGAAGTGATAGAAACCTGCTAGACACAATTTTAATTTGGAATCTTGTATTGACCCATCAAATACTAATAACCGGTCTGCTTAACCACGAAATGAATGAAAAAAAATCTTTTTTTATAGAATATGAATACTAACCTAACTTTGGAATTCCTTCTCCGTAATACTGCGCATGCTTAAGATAATGATAAGGACAAACGAATGTGAAAAATAAGCGTTGCAAAATCTCTCTAATGTAGAGATTTTTCAACTCTTATTTTCAACATACCTCTGTCGTTCTTCTTCTCAAAGCGCCGTGCAGATTCCTGAGTAGGTGTCTGTACTAAATTTCTCCCAGCAGATGAGCCTGTTTAAAGCCGCATTTTGGAGTGCCTGAAAATTGTTTATTCCTGTCCATTGGCGGATCTTGCGTAGCCATGACAGTCTGTTTCGTCCTATTTCCCTTTTGCCTCGAATTTACCCTATGGAATCAGGCTTTGGCAGCTATAACATCCACCACGAACAATGGAACCCAAGTAAGGGAGCTTTCTTTTTTTTTAAGTTTCAAATAAAATACGATCTTCTAGAATTGTTCCTTCGATTACCTCTTCATTTGTTACTCTATCAACTCAAGATATTCTCAACATTCTTCTCAGCATCCACATTTCAAATACCTCTAGTTTCTTAACAGATGAGATTCTTAAGATCCGTGTTTACAAACCATACAATAGAATAGACTAAACATAGTTCTTAGCTTAACTTGCCTACCTTCCTACTTCTCTTCTTATTCTTTATCATTATCTCTCTTAAAATAAGCACCCTAGTATGTGTCTTTATATTAACGAAATGCAAAGATGAACACAACTTCGTTTTTAGTGTTCCGTACGGAACTCTTATAAGATCACTTCGGTGTCTGTCCGTCTGCCTGTCTGTCTGTCTTTCTGACCGTCTGTCTGTCACACCTGATTTTCTCCGGAACTATTTGGCATAGAATGTTAAAATTTGGTACTAGTATAGGAATTAATGGCCTCATCAGAGCTGTGCAATTTTCACTTAAGGGGTTAATTTTGAGAGTTGAAATCGGAAATAAAAAAAAAATATCAGGTCATCGAGTGGGGTGTCAAATGAAAGCTTGTAAAAACACAAGTTTAAAAATATATATATTATGCAATAGTTTCGTACACTTCTCTGTGAATTATTTTTTAAAAAATGCGAAAAATCGTTGTCCTCCCTGTATCTCGAAAAGTACTGATCAAAAATTTTTTAAAAAATTCTGGAATATTCGCCATAGGGCGTAGATCGAACGAAAATTACCACCTTTAATAATTTATCTGGTATATGAAAAAAAAAAATTCAAGGTCATCAGTTTTCAGTAAGAATCCGAAAAAAAACTTTGTTGAAAACTTATTTGGGGTGTGTTTTGTGAAGTTATTGATCATTTTTTTACCTCCGTAACAAAAATTTTTAATTTAGAAGCAAAGTACGGAACACTAATTACACAAGTCGGACTTGCACTTGGCCAGTTATTTTTTTTTTTAGTCTCGTTTTTTTGTTATTTTTGTGATTCGTTTTGTGTTTTCTATGTTTTAAAAACGAATCGACAAACCGAAAATGTGTTTTGAAGACCCAAGTAGGTAATTTAATACTCGTTATAATCTTTTCTAAAAAAAAGTTATCTTTGAATGCAGATTACAGTGAATTAAGAACATTTAAAAAACAGACCTACACATCGGAAAATGACGCGATATAAAAAATCGCTTGGTTGTCAAGTTATTGTCGTTGTAAATATTTTTATGAAATTGTATACGAATTATTTTCGTTTTGCAGTTTTTTTACGTTTTTTTTCTTCTGAACAATGAGCTAAAGTAATTTGGATCATCACATAGGGATAAAGAGGGAAATAGACCAAAATTATTCATAAAATAACATTTCAGGGGTAGGATACTGATGTCCCATCTTATTTTCAATTAATATTTTGGTTTAAATAGGATGGGACCAGAATTCAGTATGATCCCAAGAAAGGAAGACCGGCTGAGGCAAAAAAATAATAAAATAAGGAACATCAGGCTTGTTGAGGATCTGTTACTGTTAGATCAACGAACGAAGTTTTCAATGCTGGCTGGGAAAGAATTTTCCCACAATCATTTGACCATGATTCATTTTAGTTACCGGCATTACAATATTTTCTAAAAATGGGGTAGCAGTTGTCGAAATACTCACACAGACAGTAAAAAATCCCTGTTTTTGGCTTATCGAACCTTCGTAAAATTTTGAATCAATTTTTCAGGAGGTATTGTTAATGTTAATCGTACCTTATCATATGACTGAAATTTTAGGAGTGAAGTATGCAATTATTTAAATATCGAGTTTTCCAATAGATTAGTAGGTCAAAATGGATCAATTGTTAGGCCTCTAAAATAATCAGACTGCCATTATTGTAATTTTAATATTTACTCTAACATAACACAGTATTTCCAGTAATTCGAAAGATGTAAGGCAGAATCGTCAAGGATGAAAAAAACCAATCTCAGAACTAAAGACTTAAAGAAAAGTAATATTATCATGTAGGAATTCCAACGCACCCAAACGAGCCATTTAGGGGTCTGTGTGGTCCCAACAATCTGCGGGAATCCGTTTTTTTATTAAATTTTTAATGACTTATTTGATACTATTGATAGAGCTACTTACTGCTGGAGACGTTTTATTGAAATTATGTTGATATTAGGTTCAGTTGTGTTCCTGGTTTCACGTAGAGATAAGATCGGTCAGTGGTAATAAACATAAATGAAAAATATTGCTTGAAATATTTATGTATTTTAAATAGGTAGATGTAATTAGGATATCTATAACAAGGTATTTTAATTTCCACTTCGTCAGATTTTTATATTAGTATAAACAGTGTAACTATTTTTGTTATAAATCGAATTGTGGCCGCCTGAGCTTCGTGTTGTATTACCTCCTTACGATACAGAATGTCTCGGGTTCAAATCTCGGTATACTCATTTAACAATTTATTTAAGTATATTTGGCTTGTCCACATATATAGGTAATAGTTGTTATAAAATTATATTAACTTTCATGGCGCCACCACTGCATTGTTTAAACAGGTACCACGAAATACAAAAAATTATGTTTCAGCACTTGGATAACGTTGACGGATATTCCGACATCCTCGCTGATAGATATCCTTAGGATATCACAAAAGCATAAAATAGTCAAGCGGGAAGGTGACTGTGTGTCTATTTTTAAGTATCAGTTTTACGTCAGAAGGCTCTTATAAGATCAGTGTTGCCTTTAGCTGCTCCATCAAAGTAACGATATATAGTATGTTTCAAACAAACCTTCTTTCATTGAATAAAATGTGTGTTCTTTCAAATGTTTTTCGTTCCGTTCTGGGAATAGATAATAGTCCCAGGGAGCTAAATCATTGGAATATGGAAACCTAATTCGTTTATTTTTTGCAAAACTAACAGCCATTTGAGAGCCGGCGCATTGTGTTGCAAAAACAGCACTCCTTTAGACAGTTTTCCTCGGCGTTTTCTACAATTGTTTGGTAAAGTTGAGTAAATAATGAAGAATAATATTTTTCAGTTATTGTTTTTCCGTGTTCCAGATAGTCTGTAAGAAGTATCCTATTCTTGTCCTAAAAGATGGAAGGAGGAAATTTTCCTACTTATTATATATATATATATATATATATATATATATATATATATATATATATATACATATATATATATATATATATATATATATATATATATATATATATATATATATAGTGAAACTTCTTGGAGTGAAGTGAGCCATCATATTTCATGTCCTTTGATTATTTTTTGTCTGTAGATAATAATGATGAACACATGTTTCATCAATGGTTATCATTCGGTCCAAGAATTTAGATGAATCATCTTTAAAACAGTTACAAATCAATTTCGATATTATGATTCTCAGTTTTTAGTAGACGTTTAGCCATTTAGGGATCCACTTAGCTGATATAAAACATAAATCAGAAAGAACAATGTGAAAAAGATGTGCATCTAAGTTTGGGGTATATGCTATACATTTTAGCCAAATTCGTTGTTTCTTCAAAGTCATTTACAGCCGTCTACTATAGAATTGATGCTGGTTAAAATTAGGGTTAGGTAAGAACAAATAGTAGATGAATGGGAAATATACTTAGAATTTAATTCCTCCGAGGGAACAATAATAGAAGAGGAGTCACTACCCAGCGTAAGGTAGGTTTGCCAAACCAGGTAATAGCCTGGCTTCTAATCAGACCGTAAAAGAGTCCTAATTGCTACCCCTGGAAAAATGCTATCTTCTATCTACCCGCAAAAAGAATGAATATTTAGTGGTTAGCTTAGGAACTAAATTTAAATTTCTATTGGTTAAAGATTACCAGGTAGCATATGTAGATAATTTTATGTATTTAGTAAACATTGCAGTCGGAATTTGCGTCGAAAAATAAAAATCGTAGAATGAGTTTATTGAAAACCATCTTTAAAAGAAATCTGGAAGGAGAAACTGCTAATGACGGAGAGCCTTAAAGAAGAGGTTGGGTATTTAACAATTTGTTTTATAACTAAATATTATAACTTAATGTACTGTTACATAATTTACCTAAATACATCAATAAATGCTTATAATATTATTCTTCTTTTGAAGCTTCATCTGAAGTGCCCTAGAGTTCCAACCTGGAGCCTCAACTTTTTGAAATATTTGTAAACAATATTTCTGATGTTATAGATGGATTGCAAAATGCTCCTGAGAGAGGCTAGAATTGATGTGTAGTCAATAAACTGATACCCAACGCTAGCAAGTACTACGTGATATCGTTTACTAAAAAATTGTGTTCCTTGCTATATGATTATTGTGCTGACGGATCGATATTAGTTAAGGTAGAAAATACACGTAATTTGGGGTTTTTATTTAACTCGAAGCTAAGTTTTAGTGCTCACATAAACAAAATAATAGCGGAAGCAACAGAAACGTTGGAATTTATCTTGAAAAATTGTTAGTCGTTTAAGAATACAGCCATACTTACATTTTTAATGAGAAGCAACGTAGAATATGATGTCTTGATATAGTCACTAGGTTTATAGTAAATATATATAGGCGTTTGTTTCAGCAATCACCTCATCGTTTGAGCGAATTTTTTTTTCCGCCAAGCCATTTTTTACTAAGTCATCGACTGTGCTGTTAAATGGAAGCTTGTGAAAACACGAATAAAATATATATATATATATATATATATATATATATATATATATATATATATATATATATATATATATATATATATATATATATATATAATATAATAGTTGCGCACACTTTCCTTTGTATTATTTTTAAAAAATCGCGAAAAATGGCTGTCCTCCCCTTATCTCGAAAAGTACTGATCAACAAATCTTGAAAAATTCTGGAATATTCTCCACGGGGTGTAGATTGAACGAAAATTATCACAAGTGCATTACCTTTAATAATTTATCTGGCATATAAAAAAACATAAATTTCAAGGTCATCAGTTTTCAATAAAGATTGGAAACAAAATTTATTGAAAACTCATTTGGGGTGTGTTTTGTGAAGTCACTGATTATTTTATGCCTCCTAACATTTTTTTTTTATTTTAAAAGCAATCAACGTACGGAACACTTATTGCGCAAGTGCAACTTGCACTTGACCGGTTATTTTAAATAGTAATAGTGCCATCTCTAGCCGAGACTTATCCTACGACCCTCGTAGCATTGGAGCAAGTGCAAAGAAAATTTTTAAAATATCTTTCTTTAAAAGAGGATGAAGTGTACCTGCAGAGAGGAATAGACCATGCAATATTATTGTAGAAGTTTAATTTCGATAGCTTTCAGAACGCATTCAATAACATTTTTGTTTAAAATCGTTAAGAGTAGTGTTGTTTGTCCTCCTCTGATGGAAGAACTCAGGGTTGTTATTTCCAGAGGTCCTAGTAGATCAAGAAACTGTTTCTATCTGGTTAGAGCTAATACGAATATTATGATAGGATCACCAATGTTCAAAATATGTTCAATATATAACCGAATAGCACATCAATGTGATCTTAGCATGCTCTTTAAACGTGATCTCACGAATTCATTATAGTTATATAAACGTATACTGTGTTGTTTCGAGCGGCAGTGTCATATGCAAGTGTGTCTATTGTGTGGTTTTTTACATACATTCATAAGCACAGTCTGTCAACTAAGAACGTGTCCGCGATAATTTATTAGTAGATGCGATTCTAGCGCATTTTAGTAAAAGTATCAATCGATTCCGAACTTTCCTCGAAATCACGGAAAACCCAAAATGAGTCACTTGTTTGCGCGTCGGTTTAAAACAGTCTTTCGTTGTTCGTGAAGTGATAAATCGTTTTAACGAGATGAAAAATGTCGACGACTTGCCAAAGCGTGGCTCGGTAAGCAAAGTCACTCCGAAAGTCAAAAAACGAATCGTGTCTTGGTTTTTACGGGACCGGAAATTCACGCTGCATCAAGGATCGGCAAAATCAAAAAAATAATCAAGTTTGAATGTGCTCCATTATTCGACAACATCTTCTTGCTCATGATGTCAAATTTGGAAGCACGTTGAAAAATCCTTTGCTGGGCGAATATCACGTCGCGAAACGGCTCGCTTGGGTCCACGATAAGGTACTAGAGTGACCCTCACAATCGCCGGACGCCAACCCTATTGAAAACGTTCGGTCACTTGTAAAGAAAAAGCTTAGAGAAAAGACTCTGAGGACTTGGTTGTCTCGTGAGATTTGAAAAATTTGCAGAGTATACAAAAAATCTCGTCGACAGAATGCCTCGAAGATGCCAGGCGATTATTGATGCAGGAGGCGATTAGGCAACTGATTAAGGTAATTGCGCCGTTGTTAGCACACCAAAGAATACATTGATGGCAAAAAATGTTTTCGAAACACATTTTTTCAAGAATACGAACCGTCACATTCTTACTTGACAGACTGTATAGACTTAATGCTATATGCTGCCCTATTAATTATTTTGTGTTGGGCTCATTCATAAATGATTAAAATAAATAAATATTAGTATTTAAATAAATACCGCACTGCAACATTCGTAAACTTAAAATAATTCTACCAAACGCATCCTACTTCTAAATTTTAAGTTTCATTTCTCTCAGGAACTGTGTTTTCGAGATAAAACTTGCAAATCTCTCCTGCACGACCTTTTGGATGCCAGTGAATGTTAACCTGGAGCTTACTTTAAACTTATTACGGTGCTTCTGTAGTTTTCAAGTTAGTTTTGGCGCTCGGCACTGCTGCTTAAATTATTGGAAAACGGAATTCTCTTCTAAGTAGGAGTCAAAACATAACGGGGTCTTTACTGTTCAGTATTTCTGTTTTTACTGTAAAAATGTATTTTTGGAGTAATGTAGGGACGTAATACCAAGTCACCTAAACGAGAAGGTACAATTTTTGTCCTCTTGTAATTTCTAAATAAATCAGAATATAATGGTAATTTTAACTTAGCACAATTGCATATCGTAACTTTAATAATTATTATCCTCAATGGTGTTTTAAATTACAGAATAGTGTTATGCAACTATTCATTTTGATGTCATATAAGCTAAATCTGTATCATATTGTTCCGTAGTTACGGTACAACTAGTAGTGACTATTAACTTGTAACTTTTCACATAAAGTTATTAAAACAACATAACCAAAGTTTAAACTTGACCAACTTAGTAGTATAGTTTCCAAATTACTCTGTCAGAACCTCCAGTATGCACAGTGTGCCAATACATTGGAAATGTATTTTGTCCATTATTATAAACAGTGTTTTCAATGGATTTCGGGTTAAATAAATATATAGACGTATACATAAAACAAAAAAAAGTTTTTATATTTGGCGGTACTACCAGCTAAAAACCTTCTATTAGGAGTGAATAGAAATCTCTGAAATGTTGGTCCAAAAATATATTAAGGTTTAGAGGGTGATAAAGTCGATTTTTTTGATAACAACTCTATATTGTTTATATGGGTAAATCCGAAAAAAAGAGTTTAGCAGTATTTTTTTTCGAAAGTCTGGAATATTTGCAATATGATGCCAGGGTGGTGCAAGCCCAAATTAAGGCAGAGATATTTTTATATGTTAATGCTCGTAAAACAAAAGTCAAAAATATCTAATAAATAAATATTTTTGTTTTGGCATCATGTTCCAAACATTCTAGACTTTCGAAAAAATACTGCTAAACTAGTGTGCTTGTCAAAATTTTTTTTTCAGTTTCTGACTGCTATAAATACTCTTTTTTTTTCGGATTTGCTCATATATCTATTGCATAGTGGGTTGCTATTTACATTTCTGGCCTAATAATGAAAAAACAAATATTTATAATCGAAATTGATTTTATTGTCTTTCAAAATATTCTCCATGAAGATCAATACACTTTCGCATGCGTTTTAACCAATTTTCGAAGCACTTTTTCCACTCCGATTGAGGTAACTCCTAAACATGCATTTCACTGGTTTACAGCCAAAAAATACCAAGAACGCCACATGCCTAGATAAGTTAATTGGGACCTCCTGAACACGAAAAACGCTATAATTTTTTTTTTTTAAGTACCGTTTTTTAGATAACGGTACTTTTGTGTTTTTCGGTGTATGGTCCCACTCAAACCCTTATGGAGCCCAACCGAAAAGTCCGATCGAGATAAATGTCATACCGTTGGAAAGGCAACTAAATGCCTTTTCCGGCGGTATACTATAAATTTCTATGTGACAAGAAGTGGCTGAGTTATAACACCTCAAAGTTCAAAATTTGCCTATTTTTTACGTTTTTTTTTTTCAAAATTTTTCATTTTTATTTGGTTTTTTTTCTACGTTATTGTAAAGATCTGGAATGTTTTATTTTTTTTACCAAGTAGTTTATTTAATAACCAACATTTTAAACGTAATTTGAAAAAAAAAGGATGAAAAATAAAGTTTTTATTAAGGATTTTGTGGAACGCCAATATTTTCATTTTCATTGCTCACACGCTATATTCGGCGTAAATTAAAAAAATTTAAATTAAAATGACGAGCGACTTGAATTTTTCCGTTTTTTTTTTTTTCGGATGTATCTTCGCGAATGAGGAACCAACAATAGTCTGCCATCATTTGTTCATCCCACCAGCCCTTGTAACGTCTCTCGATTTCTTGCATTTCCTGGTGAAATCTTTCACCCTGCTCATCACTTTCGGATCCCAAGTTCATGGGGAAAAAATATCCAAATGACTGAATAAAAAGTGTAGTTTAGGTGTCATATTTGAACCTAAAAGTTAAAAAGAATAAATTTCAAATAATTTTCAAATGATAACGGCCTTTTTGATATACATGCTTTCACTCAACGCTTACCAATGACATTGAATTTTTGCAGTAATGTATCGATCTTCTCAGCGTAATCAGGACTTCTGTAGTTTCCCAAAAAGTTGTAAACGATGTCCTGGAATGCTTCCCATGCCTCCAAATGAGCTGGACCTAAACACTCATTAAATGCTTGGTCACCGTACAGAGCCCGAATTTGAGGTCCATCAAATATACCAGCTTCAATTTTGCTCGCTGTGGCTCTCGGAAATTTTTGTTTAAGGTAATTCATGGCAAGACTGTCTTTTGGCAACGTTTTCACAATATTTGTAAATAACCCAAGCTTAATATGTAGTGGAGGAAGTATTATCTTCTCCTGAGGAATGAGTGGGTCATTTTTAATATTGTACTCTCCGTGCGTACGCCCACTTCGTTCGGGCCAAACTTTTCGGATGTAGTGATTCTGACGGTCACGGCTGTCCCATAGACATAGAAAACAGAGAAACTTCGTATTGCCCCCTTGCAATCCAGATAGTATGGCAACTAATTTAAAATCAGAGCAAACTTTCCATTGATGTTGGTCATATTGTATGAGAGCGAGAAGTTCTTTCATTGCTTCATATGTTTCCTTTATGTATTTTCCATATCCGATTGGAATTGATGGTTTCGTATTCCCTTTATGAAGCAAGACTGCCTTCAAACTATCCTTGCCTCCATCCAGAAAAAGACGCCATTCCACTGGGTCATAACTTTGTTGGAGAGCATTGAAAAGACCACGTATGTTGGCACAAAAACAAAAGTTTCCCGTTTTTGCGAAAAAAACTGCAAGTTGTTTGCTACGATCACGGTAATATGTAACACGTGTCTCAGGAGCACAATATCCCCACTGTTGCAATCGCGATGCAAGTAATTCAGATTTCGATTTCGGCAAATACAAATCTCGGCACAAATCATTAAGCTCGGCCTGAGTAAGTAAATGGGGTTTCTTATTTGATTGCATTTCTGATTCACTGCACTCATCTGATGAATCACTTATTGTTGTTCTTTTTCGTATTTTTGTGGGCTCTGCTACAATCAGCTGCGGTTTGGGGCACGATACTGAGTGCGGCACTGGCAGCATCACCGAGCTAACAACTGGATAAACTGGTTCAATTCTACGTCCGACAGCCTTTTCCGTTAAACAGAAATAACAATCTGTTGTATGACTGATCGGGTTTCTCCATTGCATTGGCTTTCCAAATGTGAAGAAACACTCTTGACCCTTACCAATTTTATTTAATATTGTTCGGCAGTTGTTACATGCATTATTCGGTGTCCACGGTTTGTCCAGAGACGCAGGTCGAAAGCCGAAATACTTCTTATACGCTTCAGATAAATTTTTCGTATTCATTTTTCGCATCAAATGCTGTGATTTCTTTTTCACAAGAACTCCACAAACATAACAAAATTCGTTGGGATCGATTGAACACATTTTATTTTTTGCACGTACAAAGCCAAACTGTTTACTGTGATCAGATTCAAATTCTGATGGACGCCGAATATAGCGTGTGTCAGGGCTACCAACGTATACAGTGATTCAAATTCTGATGGACGCCGAATATAGCGTGTGTCAGGGCTACCAACGTATAGAGTGATTCAAATTCTGATGGACGCCGAATATAGCGTGTGTCAGGGCTACCAACGTATACAGTGATTCAAATTCTGATGGACGCCGAATATAGCGTGTGAGCAATGAAAATGAAAATATTGTCGTTCCACAAAATCCTTAATAAAAACTTTATTTTTCATCCTTTTTTTTTTCAAATTACGTTTAAAATGTTGGTTATTAAATAAACTACTTGGTAAAAAAATAAAACATTCCAGATCTTTACAATAACGTAGAAAAAAAACCAAATAAAAAATGAAAAATTTTGAAAAAAACGTAAAAAATAGGCAAATTTTGAACTTTGAGGTGTTATAACTCAGCCACTTCTTGTCACATAGAAATTTATAGTATACCGCCGGAAAAGGCATTTAGTTGCCTTTCCAACGGTATGACATTTATCTCGATCGGACTTTTCGGTTGGGCTCCATAAGGGTTTGAGTGGGACCATACACCGAAAAACACAAAAGTACCGTTATCTAAAAAACGGTACTTAAAAAAAAAAAAAAATTATAGCGTTTTTCGTGTTCAGGAGGTCCCAATTAACTTATCTAGGCATGTGGCGTTCTTGGTATTTTTCCAAATTAAAAATTTGTAAAACCTGTGTTTTGAATGCCTCAAACGCTTCTTCGGGTGTCGAAAATCGTTGACCACCCAATTTGTTTTTCATGTGAAGGAATAAAAAAAAAGTCATTGGGTGTCAAATCAGGGCTGTACGCCGGATGACCCATCAATTCGATGTTTTGGTCGGTCAAAAATTCCTTTGTTTGAGCCGATGTGTGAGAGCTCGCATTGTCGTAATGAAGAATGATTCGCCTCTTTTTCGATCTTTTCCGAATTTCTCCGAAGACTTCTGGCAAACAAATGGTCGTGTATCATTCAGAATTGACCGTTCTACGTTGCCGAAGAAAAACAGGCAACCATTTACTTCGATGTGCTTCTTCCGCGAATAACTTTTGTTGGATTTGGCTCGTCTGGACCCATACAGTCGATTGCTGTTTTGTTTCTGGCTCATATGCATAGATTTATGATTCGTCACCTGTGTAAATGTTATACACAGCCTTTGATGCACCTTGATCGTATTTTCTCAACATTTCTTTGCATCAATCGACACGAGCCTTCTTTTGAGCATTTGTCATATTATGCGGGATCCAACGCGAACAAATCTTTTTTACGGCCAAATGATCATACAATATCTTATTGATACTTGTCATATTAATGCCCAAAGATGCCTCAATCTCACGGTATGTCACATGACGATCAGTTCACGCACAGCATTGATGTTTTCTGGCACAACAACCGATTTTGGACGAGCTTCACGGAATTTGTCCTGGAGCGAACGTCGGCCACGATTGGATTCGTTATACCAGTTTTTTACAGTGCTGTAGGATGGTGTTTTATCGCCGTATGTAGAATTAAGTTCATCGATGCGCTCTTGTCTTGATAATCCACGTCGAAAGTTATGAAAAAATAATCGCACGAAAATGTTCATGAGTTAATTCCATTTCTTGCCCGAGATGAATTTTTCAAGTTACTGTAAACAACACAAATTGCGCTCAAATGACAAAATGTTTGTTCAAAGGTTATGTTCAACAATGTCAAGTTTTTAATGGAAACGTCAGATGGCACCTGGCAACACTTACTGTTGCCAAGGCCAGAAATATAATTAGCAACCCACGACGTTAAAAATGCACAAAGTGACCAAATTTCGAACTTAATGGTTACGTTGCATGCGTTATTTTTTGCATAGATATTCTGGACTAACAATTATGAACAAATTTAGACCACGTGCAACCATGGATTACCAAGTAAAGTCAAGTTATGAGTAATTAAAAGACGTATAAAATTCAAAAATAGGCCAAATTTTGTATTTAATGGTTACTTTTTGTTGTGCACTTTATTTTTTGACTTACATGGATATTCAGGACGATTTTAAACAGTCTTAGACCATATAAGACCATACTCGAGCATGTAAACTTTAGTTGTGAGCAGTGTAAAAACATATGAAATGCACAAATAGGCCAAAATTTTATATTTAGTGGTTACGTTACGTTGCGCACTTTTTTTTTTGAGATGTAAATTATATAGATATCCAGAACTGACAATTTCCAACATTCTTAGGCCATGTGCAACCATGGGCGACTAAGTAAACTCAAGTTATGAGCAACTAAAGAGGTATAAAATTCACAAATGGGTCAAATTTCGTATTTATTGGTTACTCTATGTTGCGTACCTTATTTTTTAGTGTTCCGTACGGAACACTTATAAGATCACTTCGGTGTCTGTCTGTCTGTCTGTCTGTCTGTCTGTCACACCCGATTTTCTCCGAAACTATTTGACATAGAAAGGTGAAATTTGGTAATAATATAGGAATTGATGGCCTCATCAGAGCCATGTAGTTTTGAGAATTAAATTTTAACTTAAGGGGTTAGTTTTGGGGGGTGAAGTCGGAAGTGAAAAAAAAATTTTTTTTACTAGATCATCGAGTGTGGTGTCAAATGAAAGCTTGTGAAAACACGAGTAAAAAATGTATATATATTATTATACTTGCGCGCACTTTTCTTTGTATTATTTTTAAAAATTCGCGAAAAATCGCTGTCCCGGGCCTTATCTCGAAAAGTACTTATCAAAAAATTTCGAAAAAATTCTGGAATATTCTCCACGGGGTGTAGATTGAACGAAAATTATCACGAGTGCATTACCTTTAATAATTTATATGGTACATAAAAAAAACAAAAATTTCAAGGTCATCAGATTTCAGTAAAGATTGGAAACAAACTTTGTTGAAAACTCATTTGGGGTGTGTTTTGTGAAGTCACTGATCATTTTATACCACCGTAACATAAATTTTGACTTAAGGGGTTCATTGTGAGGGGTGAAATCGGAAGTGAAAAAAATTTTTTTTACTAGGTCATCGAGTGTGGTGTCAAATGAAAGCTTGTGAAAACACGAGTAAAATATATATATATATATATATATATATATATATATATATATATATATATATAAATATATATATATATATATATATATATATATATATATATATATATATGTATATATATATATATATATATATATATATATATATATATATATATATATATATATATATATATATATATATATGTATATATATATATATATATATATATATATATATATATAATGTAATACTTGCGCACACTTTTCTTCGTATTACTTTTAAAAAATCGCTGTCCCCTACCTTATCTCGAAAAGTACTGATCAAAAAATTTTGAAAAAATGCTGGAATATTCTCCACGGGGTATAGATTGAACGAAAATTATCACGAGTGCATTACCTTTAATAATTTATTTGGTATATAAAAAAAAAAAACAAAATTTCAAAGTCACCAGTTTTCAGTAAAGATTGGAAACAAACTTTGTTAAAAACTCATTTGGGGTGTGTTTTGTGAAGTCACTGATCATTTTATACCACCGTAACATAAATTTTGACTTAAGGGGTTCATTGTGAGGGGTGAAATCGGAAGTGAAAAAAATTTTTTTTACTAGGTCATCGAGTGTGGTGTCAAATGAAAGCTTGTGAAAACACGAGTAAAATATATATATATATATATATATATATATATATATATATATATGTATATATATATATATTATATATATATATGTATATATATATATATATATATATATATATATATATATATATATATATATATATATATATATATATATATATATATATATATATATATATATATATATATATATATAATGTAATACTTGCGCACACTTTTCTTCGTATTACTTTTAAAAAATCGCTGTCCCCTACCTTATCTCGAAAAGTACTGATCAAAAAATTTTGAAAAAATGCTGGAATATTCTCCACGGGGTATAGATTGAACGAAAATTATCACGAGTGCATTACCTTTAATAATTTATTTGGTATATAAAAAAAAAAAACAAAATTTCAAAGTCACCAGTTTTCAGTAAAGATTGGAAACAAACTTTGTTGAAAACTCATTTGGGGTGTGTTTTTTGTGAAGTCACTGATCATTTTATACCACCCTAACAAAAATTTTTATTTTAAAAACAATCAACGTACGGAACACTAATTGTGCAAGTTCAACTTGCACTTGACCGGTTTTTTTTATGTATAAATTGAATAAATATTCAAGACTGACAATTTCCGTTAAACTTTAATCAAACTTAAATGAAAATGAAAAAGTCTACAATTTGGCTTATTTGCCAATTTTAATTGCTCATAATTTGGATTTACTTGGTCGCCCGTGGTCGCACGTGATCAAAATTTGTACGTAATTGTCAGTTCTACATATCTATGTAATTGAAACCTGAAAAAAATAATGTTGTCAACGTACAATTATGGTTTTATCCAGTAGAATATACAATACACTGGTTTTTAGTTGGTAGCACTGTCAAATATAAAAACTTTTTTTGTGTGGTCAGTCTAATATATATATATATATATATATATATATATATATATATATATATATATATATATATATATATATATATATATATGTATATATATATATATATATATATATATATATATATATATATATATATATATATATATATATGTATATCTATAAGAATAGCTTTCTGACCTGGCCCAATAGGCTGATAATATGAAACTAATCAGAGCGATTAAAATTTTTTCGGAATAAGTAAAAATACTAAGTGTAGCTAGTCACCAGGTATCCGGCCTGTTTAGTATACAACATTGAACAGGTATACTAGGACATCAATATTGTCTTCGCCCAACAGTTTTATTACTTCTATATGGATATTATCTGGTCCAGGTGCTCTACCTTGTTTACTCTGTTTTATTATTTTTATGGCTTCTGACTTCAGTATTTTGACGGAAGTTTCGCTATTGTTTGTGCCGTCAAAGGATCCTTAACTGTTTTCACTATATAGTTGTTGGGTGTAGTCTTTCCAAAGATTAAGTATTGCATTTTGATCGATGATTGTTCTATTGTTTTCATCTGTGATTGTGTTAAAATTATTGACTTTTCTGGGTCCTTTTGTAGATATTAAAGTGGTCATGTTTTGCTTCTGATTCCTATATCTCAGCATACCAATTCTGTAACCATTACTCTTTAGCTTTGCGTATGTATCTATCTTAATACTACATAACTACATATTTGTCAAAATTCGCACGGCAAACATCCAAAAATCGTCAGGAAAATTACATTTTCCACGTTAGTCCCATAAAAACTATTTTCTAAACAATACACTATTCAGAAAGTAATAACTTCCAGACGAATACCTAAAAAACAAGAAAATATTTCAAATACTGCGCAAGGACTGCGATTGTCCCTATCTTGCAAGAATTAGGAATACCAGAAAAGATGTTTACACAGTTTTGCTCGTGTTTCTTTGAGTGTTGAAAATTTAAATTCTGTTAATAGTATTTTAATTAAATGAGTTCTCTCGTGATGTAATTTGCTATACAAATATTTGGTCGCAGAAAATGATGGTGTAACTTAATTTTTATTTCTGTTACTGTCGATTCTGCAATTTAAGTGGGCAACAAAAAATTAATGGAGTAAATTTTATTTATTTTTTATTTTAAATTGTGATTATTTCATCAACAAAATGCGCCTTTGTTGTTTTTTAATTAATATCAATATTCCCGATTCGTAGTTGTTTATTACTTTTAATTTGATTTTTTAAGTATTTAGTACGACTGATAGCTCGAAATTATTGATCAAATAGTTTTGCAATGAATCTTTTCTATATTTGAAGTATATCAATAAATGCTTCAAATTTTTCTTTATATTTTAAGGTCCCTAAATAATGATAGTAATGATAATAATGTACCGACTTATCCCGTGCAGCCTACCCAGCAGACACACACAGTGACACCCACTTACAACATGAAAAGTTGAAAACGTGGTTAGAAAAAACACTCCACCGAAAACGTAGATGCTACATAGGCCAGTTAAAGGAAAAACAATCATACACCTGGTTACAGGATGGGCAGCCATTCCCTGAAACAGAAGGCTTCTTACTTGCCATCCAGAATAAAGTCATATTAAACAGAAACTACCAAAAGATATCAACAAACAGTTACAAAAGATAGATGCAGGAAATGCCACCAGCTTAAAGAAACGATCGAACACATAACAAGCAGATGTAAAATATTAGCCAGAACAGAATACACAGCCAGACATGACTCAGCCAAAGGTAGTTCACTAAGCACTAGCCACAATATACAAACTCATAATAAACACAGATCCCTACTACAAATACACACCAACATCCATACTTCAAATAAAGATTACATACTCTACTGAGACTTCAGTATCCATACAGATAAAACAGTCCCCGCCAAGAGACCCGATATTACTTTTTAATACAAAAAAGGAAAAGTCACTTATCTGATTGACATAGCTGTCTCCAACGACACAAACATCCAAACGAAATACACAGAAAAAATCCCCAAATACATAGACCTTGCAACAGAAATAAAAAGGCTATGGAAACAAGAAAAAGTCATCATTATCCCCTCGTCATATCAGCCACAGGCCTTACACCAACAACATTCTCACCACACTTAGTACAATTAGGACTCAACAAAAACATTCAGAAGTCAGTGATTTTGAAAATTTGTAATACTGTCAGGTCATTCCTTAATACACAATGGTAACAGCGTTTGTGCTGACATCATTTAGGCCTATCTGACAAACATGGAACTACATTGACCAAATGTGAGAAAGAAGGACAGGTAAATCAATAATATTGTACTAAGTGTAGGGCATGCAACAAAGAATCAGAATCATTTATGCATTTACTTTCAGCTTGTCCTGTTCATGCTATAGCATATTACATCTATAGTCATAATGCAGCGTTGCGTGTCCTATATTACCATCTCAGACATTCGTACGGTATAGATGACTTTCCCAGACTGCCGTATCTTCAGTGACAGATCATACCGTACACAGCAGGATTTTGTTCAACTTAACAAAGACTTATGGCAAAGTGACAATGACCATATAGAACTTAGCGCTGCAAAAATCCAGGTGGAAGTTCTGTTTAAGAAAAGTTAATGTTGCAGAACACGACGTAGTTAGGACAGAACATTCTATTTCTCAAGTATTATTCGTAATATTTATATTTCGTAAATCTTTTAATCCTCTTTTATGTGGGGAGCTTTACTCCTAGATATAGCTTACGTTTCTTAGATTACATTCATTTATTTTATTCGCAAATACATTTTTGTATTCGCATTTACATTTGCTTGATTTATATTCGTATGATTGGAGACCCAGAACTCCCAAGAAACCTTGATTCAATATTGAAGAATAATTGCTAAGACGAATCTATTCTATAAGTATTTTCATGGAAACTTTTCGATGCATATAGCACGCTTAATTCCTCTCAAAATGGTGCACATCAAAAACACACGTCGCTGTACCACATGACATCAATACGGGGCTCAAGCTAACCTGAATCGCTTTCCGCACACTCCTCGCTCCTGAAACATTTTGGGGTAGAGGTGTGTCTTGCATATAAGAAATACCATGAGGTAGACTCAAACTGGATCCTCTGTAACCTTCCGAAGGAGCATTGTATACTTCAGCTTACAGAACGTAATATTATGACTTCTCCAAATAACTTAATCTAAACACTACTAAGATTATATATATATATATATATATATATATATATATATATATATATATATATATATATATATATACACTTAATTGAGAAAAACTTCACATAGTACCAAAAAGGACACTTTTGCTCTGGAAAATGCACAAAATATTCACGTTCACCAGGTTAAAATTGCAGTACATTAAGGGAATTTAAAAACAAATTTGTCTGTGTGTAGTTAAATTAAAATCAATACTTGCAACGCATATTTATCACACACAGTTAAAAAGACCATTAACGGAACGTATTATAGTGGGTATAATCGTCATTTTTTTTTTCCTGCACGTGTAGGGTTTTTGTGAAATTTTTTCTAAAAGTGACATAGCTAACTGAATAGAACTAGTAAAGAAATTAAATTTGTTGTAGAAATTCCTAATTAGAGCAGTTTTTACAATTTTAGAGCATTCGTAAATCATCAAAAAGTATTGACAGCTTATTGAATCCTACGGGACCTGAACTCTTTTTAGGAATTCTGACATTATAGGCGATGAAACGAACCTGTTGAATACTAAATTTGTAAGGGACTGGAACGAGGCACCAGGGATGAGACAATCCAAGAGGCCCATTAGAATTAGCCAATTGGACTGAAAAATGTTGTAACCTCATTTTCTTTTTTTCTTGTGCGGAGTCATTTACGTCTCCAAGTTTAAAGTAGATTTAATTTACTTCTTAACGTCAAAGGCTAAGAAAAAAAAAAAATCTCAGAGTTATTGATTGTGAAAGGACCAGCACTGTAAGTTGCTTATTTAAGAAGTTAGACAAAAGTTGTAGCGTTTTTAAAGAATTTTTTACGTAGTTAAAGCAAAAACAATCGGGCATCGTATTTTTGAGTTATGACAAGAAATTTACATTTTTTTGTGAAAAGAATTAATGGAGGCAAATGCAGTAAAACTTTCATTACACAGGCCAACGATGAAAAAACTTTTTTAATAATCTTACCTGATTCCTAAGTTTTTTGGTGCGCTGAGTCCAAAAATAATAATAAAGAAGTCGTATCACCCACCAATTTTTCATATTTTAATATTCAAAATGTAAAAAGTTTATTTTCTATCATTCGAATGTTATTAGGTTGGCAATAAAATCAGAATTTTATAAGGTTGGCAGTAACATCACATGTTATTAGGTTGGCAGATCCGATAAATGTCACAGCTGTTTGTTTTCTTCCAGTTAATATAACCTCGCATTGCAGTGTTTAACCCATGTGCTTTAATTCACACTCAAAGTATGGCTAATCATAGTCGCAAAAACTCTCCGAACACTTTTTGTTATATATATGGTGAGTTTGTAGTTGAAAAATATCAAAAAAACATTACTGTCTTTATAAAAAAAGTATACTTTGCATATTTTGGTGTAGAAATCGGTAATCAAGAAAAATGTTGGGCTCCTCATAAAGTATTTTAACTTATGTTTGTGTCAAGGATCTTAGGAAATGGTATAAGAAAGAAAAGAAAGCTTTTAGATTTGCAGTACCCATGGTATGGAGGGAGCAAGAAAATCATTCAAATGATTGCTACTTTTGTAGCGTTGATGTTTCTGGATATAACCCCAAAAATAAGAAAGTAATTGTCTATCCTAACTTTACTTCAGCTTAGCGGCCGGTAGGACATGGACCGGGACTTCCTGTCCCTGAGCCACTTCAGTCTATTGATGACGTTTTACAGTCCAGGCCCGAATTTAATAAAAGTCGACCGGGTGATGATAAGTTTCAATATTCTCTAGAAAATTTTAAAACCACAGTTGTTTACACAAACTGAGTTAAATGATTTAGTAAGAGATTTGGGTTTGACTAAGGAAAAAGCAGAATTGCTTGATTCTAGGCTGAAAGAAAAACATTTAATGGAATCTGGAACATCTATTTACCATTATAGAACAAGAGATCAACTATATATCAAATTTTATATATCAAATTTTTCCTATTTTGAAATTTAATCGATGTCATATTGTGGGAGAACTGTGGGTGATACAAAAAAACTGATACCAGATACAGTTTCACCACCCAAAAATACATAAGTGTTATTTTTGGAAATTTTTGAGTACAGTTTGGAAATCGATTTAACTGCTTTGAAATAGTACCAACATAATGTAAACGAGTTTTCTCAGCCTAGTTTTGACCGGAAGGCCAATTTTCTTCTGTTTTAGTGCATTTTTTTACATTTTAATGCTGTCGGGTCACTATTTTTTAAATATCACAGCTTCGGTTCATTGTTACACGACAGAAAGAAAATCGTTTTACTGGTCATAAAATTGCCCACAAAGCTGTGTAGATTGCATTAAAAAAATATTCAGTACATAACCAAAAAAAAAAGTTTTTACTACGGCAAATTGAAAAATGGTCTTTTACGGGTAACTTCAGTTCAATTCGATATTACGGCTTCAAATTATAAGAAAGTATGGCTGTTATATTAACAAAAAAGTGTGCCAAATTTTGTTAAAAAATATTAACAGGACTGGTCAAAATTGGCATTTTAGTCCAAATCTTATTTGGATTTGCCTTGTGGGCAAAAGGTCGTTGGAAGCTTTTTTTTTAAATATGCAAAATTGTATGCTGTTTAAGACGGTTAGAAGGAAATTTTTTTAAATTTTTTCGTTACTGAAAACTCATTTTTTTTTTCGCTTTTACTCTAGAAAAGGTCTGACTCATTCCCTTTATTTCTATTCAATATAATATGAAAAAGTAATTTAGAACAAAAATTTTACAAAAAAATTATGATTTAGATAACAGAAAAAGAAAAAAACACAAACGAAACAAAATTGGACTAAAATAATGCAAACAAAGCAACCGTTGAGAGTCAAAAAATTTGTGTGTTGTGATGTGTTTTTTAATTTAGTCACAAAATCACTTAGTTTAATACACATATACATTTCTTAAACATGTTATTAATAAAATTTTATAAACAAAATTTATAATTACAAATCACAAAACTGTAATCTTCTAAAATGTTTAATGAGTTAAAAAATGCCCTAGATTCATACGTAAAATACACAGAGAGATGTTAGCATATCTCTGAAAATAAACGCTGTCCACGAATTACAGTACACTACGATAAGACTAACTACGATTAAATGTTTGATGCTTACGATACAGGTGCCTTCTGTATACCTACGAAGATTGTTAGCATTGCAACTTATTTGGAAGCGTAGCGTCGAGGCACTATGCGGTAATTTTCAAATTATTTTAACACGTAGGCTGAAGAGTTTTTGGTCTGACACATAGATGTCGCCCTTTTCAAAAAATCCATACGATTTTTAAGAAGTACCAACCTTCAAATGCGTCAAAATTTCATGACATTTCGATGATTAGTTTACAAGTTACAGTGGTTTTTGTGGCGCTATTTTTGATATTTTCAAAATAATGGAAAAATCGAATTACGTGTGTTGATTAACCACTGATTTTTAATGGGAAAAAAATACCGTTCAAGCAAAGCAATGGCTTGATAAGTGTTACGGGGACTCTGCCCTTGGAAAATCACTCATCATTTTCTGGTCTGCTGAATTTAAACACGGTCGTACAGATACAAATGATGCTGAGCGCTCTGGACGCCCAGATGAGGTGGTTATACCGGAAAATATCAAAAAATTCCACACATTTGGGTTGGATGACTGTAAAGTGAAATTGTGTGGATAGCTCACACCCCTAAAGATATTAAAAGAACATGTTGGGCATATTTTGCATGAACATTTAGGCATGAGAAAGCTCTGTTCGAAATGGGTACTGCGTTTGCTCACTGTGTATCAAAAACAACAACGTGCTGATGATTTTGAGCGCTGTTTGGACCTGTTTAAGCGCAATCAAAAAGGTTTTTTCATGCGATATGTGTCAATGAATGATACATGGATTCACCACTACACACCGGAATCTAATCGGCAGTCAGCTGAGTGGACAGCAGCCGCTGAAAGCTGCCCGAAGCGACTAAAGACACAACAGTCGACTGGCATATTTTGGGATGCTCGTGGAATAATTTTGATCGACTGTACTGAGGAGGAAAAAACCATCAATAACGAATATCATATAAAGTTATTGGTGCGTTTAAAGGCAGAAATCGCAAAGAAATGACCCCATAAGTGTTCTTTCATCAAAACAATGCACCGTGTCACAAGTCAGTGGTTACGATGAAAAATTGCATGAACTGGAGTTCGAGTTGCTTCCTCAGCCGCTGTATTCTCCAGATTTGGGCCCCAGCGACTATTATCTATTCGCAGACATCAAAAAAATGCTCGCGTGAAAGAGATTTGGCTCCAATGAAGAAGTTATCGCCGAAACTGAGGCAAGGACAAATCCTTCTACAAGAAAGGTATAGAAATGTTAGAAAAGCGTTGGACTGATTGTATCGCTCTTGAAACATTGATGAATAAAGTCAAATTTTGCAAAAAAAAATGTGTTTTAAGTAGCTAGACCAAAAACTTTTCAGCCTACGTATACTCATATGTTTAGATATAAATAGGTAATGCCTTTAAATCCAAATATTCTTTTTTTTAGTATTGTTGTTTTATTTTTGAACTGCTGTATCATATTTTCACTATTACTGTTATTTCAGCATTAAAATAGTAATAATTAATAGGTTTCTGTGGTCTAAATCATAATTTTATTGTAAAATAGGTAGTATTTGTTTTAAAATAACTTTTTTCATATTATATTAAAGATAAAATATAGAACAGAAATAAAGAGGATGAACCAGACCTCTTCTAGAATTGGCACAACAGATGAGATCAATTTCAAACTTCTTGCATAAATATTATTCAATGAGGGGATGAAGCCTATAGTTTAGTAGAGTGGGTATAGTAGATATAGTATTGTAGTTATGGAAAGCTTCCTTACAATCTTGCTTCATTTCAGAGTAATCATGAAAATGTAAGAGAATGTCCATTTTTCATTTTTGTATGTTTCTTCTCTTTGTGCAGTCCATTTCTTACACCTAAAATGCGGTCATATATTCTTAAACATGTATTTAAGCTAAGGATTCTTCTTTACCTTTCATAATTTCTCGTATATTCCTTTTTGCTTGTTTTTTTTTATAACACATTTTAATAAATATTTCGTATATATAGCATTTTTAGGGTTCCATACGGAACACCTATAGGATCGCTTTCCGATTTTCTCCAAAGCTATTTGACATATGAAGTTGAAATTTGGCAAAAACAAAGGAATTGATGGCTCAATATAATTTTTAAAGTTAAATTTTGACTTAAGGGGTTATGGGGAGTGAAATCGAAAGTGAAAAAAAAAACATTTTTACAAGGTCATCGAGTGGGGTGTCAGTTGAAAGCTTGGGAAACACAATTCAAAAATAAATATGATGTAATACTCAAGCAGACTTTTCTTTATATTATTTTTAAAAAATGGCCAAAAACCACTGTCTCCCACCCTATCTCCCAAAAATTTTAAAAACATTCTGGAATATTCTTCATAAAGTGTAGATCGAGTTGAGCGAAATTTATCACGAGTGCATTACGTTTGATAATTTATCTGGTAAAAAAAAACTGTTTGACTTGACAAGATGGTGCAGATTTTCTACATGGAAAGTTGAGAATTTGGCCAGGATGGCTGGTGATCAGTGGATAGGTACTGAGACAAAATAATTTTATTTTGTCGAGAATTTGCAAATGCAAAATGACCAACAAATAAAGATCCCATGAATGCTATATTCCATGCCTTTCCTCCTACGACTATAGTTTCTGAGCATATACTCTTCATCGAGAGTCATTCCAACTTGACTCTCCACGGTACTCTGGTCTTAACGATCGATACCGTTGCCTAAAGCCTCCCTGATGAAGAGTATAGGCTCAGAAACTATAGTCGTAGGAGGAAAGGCATGGAAAATAGCATTCATGGGATCTTTATTTGTTGGTCATTTTGCATTTGCAAATTCTCGACATTCTGTTGTAGTGACCAATCAAGTAACAAACCATATTCCGAAATTTTATTTCGGAATATCGATTTGAATTATCCTTCCTAAGAATGTTAGGTTTATATAGTTGAGCAGTTTTCGATGTTCGAAACTCGCAACAGATGATGCAAGAGTCTGTATCTTGCCCAACGAGCAGTACCTCGTTTATATAAAGTACCATGATTGCTATAAGCCAGCGAGAATCATTCCAACTTGACTCTCCACGGTACTCTGGTCTTAACGATCGATACCGTTGCCTAAAGCTTCCTTGAGGAAGAGTATAGGCTCAGAAACTATAGTCGTAGGAAGAAAGGCATGAAATATAGCATTCATGTGATCTTTATTTGTTGGTCATTTTGCATTTGCAAATTCTCGACATTCTGTTGTAGTGACCAATCAAGTAACAAACCATATTCCGAAATTTTATTTCGGAATATCGATTTGTTTATTTTATTTGTTTATAATTAAACAAATATTTAGATAGTAAATATTTTTTGTTGTATATTCTTGGTAATTCTCAAATAGAAGATGAATGTGTAACTTAATTTCATAGAATACTTCAGTAGTCACGGTACGAAACACAAATTGTGCAGGTCCGACTTGCACTTGGCCAGTTTTTTTTTTTTTTTATTTTCTGAAAATACTATTTTTTATACTAAAATTTAATTCTAATTCATTACTAGAAAAATTTTAACATAAATAAATGCCTCATAACCGCTACAACTTTCTATATTTGACATTTTCGTCTAACTCTTCAAATAAGCGAGTTAGAGGGGTGGCCGTTATAATCAATAATCCTGTATTGAATGTCTTTTACTTAAAGTTGATTTTCCGAGTTTTCGTATTATTTAAAGAAAACTTTTGTCCCTTTTTCATAACTTTTTTCACTTCGGCATCATTTTTCCTCTTTATCGACATAAAGGTGTTCGGCTTAGCCATCAAACATTTCGGCAATAAATGTTCAATATATCACACTAACCCTCGATAAATCATTCTTGAGAAGTTAAAAAGACTGTATTGTATGTCACGTGCCGAACTTTTGCAACATTCGTACTTTAAAACGTGGAAAAAACTGAAAAAAAGTCAGAGAAAAAGTCGGAAAACCCGCTGTGGAGACTACGATCCGAAAAACATACAAAAGAGTGAAAAGAGTCATCTTTATGCCTTTCAGAACAATAACTAAAGCAGGTGAGAAAAAAGTGGAAACAATTTGGCAAAGACTTTTCCATAAATCAATGTCTACCAGTTGTGTTTTATGTGAAAACTTCAGTTCTTTTTCGACACCTGTCAGTCGTCATTCATCTATCATCCGTCCTCGTACGTTTTCAAACCGTCAATGCATATTTAATGCCCACATTCACACGTAGCCGAGATGGCGAGAACTCGAAGATTATTTGTTTTTTTTCCTTGTATCTGAATAAATAGAGATATCTCTATGAAAAAAAATCGTAAAGTAATTTCCCAAGTATTTTTCTCGGAATCATGTAGTTCTAAAAGAAGTAGCGAATTTGATTTTCTCAGATGATTGGAAGTCAATATATTTAACATTAAAAAACATATCGACACTAACTCACGGTCTGCCTGAAACAGATTTTAATGATTTCAACGACCACTCCAAATTTTCTGACGGTAATCGATTATATAGTATCCAACAAGAGGAACATAATATTAGATACACAGGTTATCAATAGGGTCAAAATGGAAAGTGATCACCGAATGGTTCGGCAAAAAATAAATTATAACACAAGGATGGAACGAAGAAAAATGATGAATCAAAAGATGAAAATGATTGAACGGATACTTTCGTCCCGATGGTGTCCGCCCAAGGAGAGATTTCACTGTATAGCAATAATGTATAGCAAGGAATACTCCGGTTAAAATTTGAATAATTAATATATATTATTATTCATATATTATATATATATATATATATATATATATATATATATATATATATATATATATATATATATATATATATATATATGTACAATCCCGACTATCCGCATCGCGATTATCTGAAATCCGGCTTATCCGAAACAAACTGTTAAAAAGGAAATTGTATTCCCATTAAACGAGAAAATCCCCATTATTCGAAATAGACGATGAGTGGTTTCCTTAACACGTCGGGGCTCCCCGATGTCTAGAATTTCATCACTGTCTATGTTTGGTTAGTCGACGAGTGTTATAATTTACTCATTACGTCTATTATTATCGCGGAGGTAATAGTTTCGTTTTAATAGATATTTTACAAAATGGAACGTCATAAGGATAAGCGTAAACGCATTGTTATTACCTTAAAAGAGAAACTTGAAGCAATTCAACGTTTAGATAATGGTGAACTTCTTAAAAATATAGCGACGGATTTAGGTGTAGCCGTGACTACTGTTTCAGAGTGGAGAAAAAATAGTGAAAAACTTGAAAAATGGTGTAGTGTTTTGTCATCGTCCACACAGGCACGAAAAAAGTACCAAAAAGTGGATGATTCTTTATTTTTATGGTTTACACAGAATCGAGAACGTGGAATACCAATTTCAGGAACAATTTTAAAACATAAGTCAGTGATTTTAAGCGAAAAGTTGCTGGTTATTGAAGCGCCTGTAAATTTTTCTGCAAGTGATGGATGGCTAGACAAGTGGAAAAAAAGACATGGTGTACGTCAACTGAAAGTTTGTGGACAAAGATTGTCGGCTGATGTATCTGCTGCAAAAAAACTTGCGGAGAATTTTGAGCTGCTTATGAAAGAACACGGTTTATAAGCAGACCAAATCTATAATTGTGATGAAACAGGCTTCAAAAACAGAAGCTGGAGCACCTGGTTACAAACGTAGCAAAGAACGTATTACTGTTCTTGCATGCAGTAATGCTACTGGAAGACACAAACTCCCATTATTATGTATTGGTAAGTCAGCAAATCCACGAACCTTTAAGAATATTCGTCGAAATGCTTTTCCTGTTTTGTATAAAAATCAAAACAATGCCTGGATAAACGCGACTCTATTTAAAGACTGGTTTTTTGGAGCTTTTGGAACTTTTTTTAAAAGAACATGGATATCCTAGAAAATGTATTCTGTTACTAGATAACTCCCCCACTCACCCAAGTGCGGAGCAACTTAAAAGTGGGGAAATAAAAGCAATGTTTTTGCCTCCTGCTGTAACTTCTCTCATTCAGCCTATGGATCAGGGTGTACTGGAAAATTTAAAACGCAGTTACAGGCGTTTGTTATGGAGCATATTTTAAAAGAAGTAGATGAAGGTGGCAATCTTAATGATTGTCTAAAAAAGATAAATTTAAAAAATGTTATATATTGGATAGCTTTAGCCTAGAATGAAGTAAAGAGTAGTACTCTGGAAAAATCTTAGTAAAAATTGATTTCACAAGAGGAGAGACATTACTCAAAGGCAGAAACAGAAGATAATGAAAGTTTACATCAAATTGTTACAACAATATCAGGATGTGAAAGTGTTACGGAAACCGATGTTTGTGAATGGTTAAACAGTGATAGTGTGGAAGATGAAATGACTGACCAAGAATTAATTAAAAGTGTATGCAAAAATGCTAATAAAATAGACAATGATGACGATAATGATAACGAAGTAGAAGCCCCTGACAATATTCCAGTAAAACTGTCACATTCAGAAGGACTAGAGGCTCTAGAAAAAGCATTAACTTATGTAGAACAACAAGAAAATGTAACCACCGCAGACGTTTTGCTTATCAAACATTGGAGAGACATTGCAGCCAAAAACAGAACTAAAGCAAAACGAGGGCAGTTAAAAATTAACTCATTTTTAAGACATTAAAGTTACGTAATATCATATCGTATAAATGCTTTTAAGTCAATCTGCAATGCTGTATTCATTCTAAACTTCTATTTTATAAAAAAATTCGGATTAACCGAAATTTCGATTATCTGAAATCACTTTGGTCCATATTATGTCGGATAATCGAGATTCTACTGTACATATATATATATATATATATATATATATATATATATATATATATATATATATATATATATATATATGTATATTATATATCACACATATCTTTTCACTGAAATAAATAAAGTATAAACAATTTTCTCGTAGAATTTGTAAATTGTACAGTGCCAATGCTTTCAAGTTTCTAAGAAAACTTTATTTCTTATTATAAATAAAAGCATCATGAAGTTATATTCCCGATTTCTGAATAAGGAAACGACAAAGCGTGCATTGTTAAATGTAGTAATGCGACAAAACCACAATGTTAATAGCGATAAAACAGTTCTGAAACTTGTATCTTGTCAAAAGAACCATAGTTTAAATACATATGGAAATGAAAAGTTTTGACAGTATAGTTTTTGTTGAAGTTAGATAATAAGATAACCGATGTTTTCATACAAGTTTTACTTGTTTTATTAAACTAGTTTTCACAACAGTTTTGTTTTATATATATACATATATATATATATATATATATATATATATATATATATATATATATATATATATATATATATATATATATATATGTATAGGAAAAAAGAAGAAAACTAGAGGAAAAAGCAATCAGAGGTTTACCGAAACAACTTTTTCATTTTCTCTTGGAAAACCGTTAACAGCAAGTTAAGATTGGCGAAACATTCAGTGGAACCCGGCCAGTAAGGTGTGTTGTGCCACAGGGTACGGTCCTTGGGCCAACACTTTTTACCATTTATATTGATGGAATATTCTCAGTCCTACCTACAGACAGGGTGATCTGTTACGCTGAAGACACAGCTATTACCATATCACGAGGTACCTGGAAGGAAGTCACTGTTGAGGTCGAGAATATTATGAGTACTGCCAAACTTTGGTTTGACAAGAACTTATTGTCATTAAATATCGAGAAGTCTCATTTTATTTGCTATTCTATGACCAGGGCGGGGATGGCTGATGTGGAGGCCATCAAAGTGCACGATAATGATTGTAAGAATTAAAGACACTGTAATTGTCAACTAAAAATAAGTTCTGTGGAAAAAGTGAACTATCTTGGTGTTTATTTTGACAAACATTTGAAATCGGACTTTCACATAGATTATGTTTGTAATAAAATTGGAAAGTTAATGTATAAGTTCAGCATATTAAGGCAAAGCTTATCACCGAAATCTATCATAAAAATCTATAAAGCTCTCGTGGAATCCACTATTAATTATGGCGTGTGTATTTGGAGGGCTGCCTATAATACCATCTTAAATACTCTTAAGTTAACACAGAAAAATCCTAAAAATAGCTTTATTCAAGAATAAACGGTTTCCTACAGAAACTCTATTTCAAGAAGCACAAGCTCTAAATGTTTCAAGACTATATATAAAATCAGGTTGTTTTGTAATAACAAAATCGCGAAGAATATTGTTGAATACTCAATAAACATAAGATATAAGGAAAAACTTTCCATAAGTACAGCTAGGATAAGATTTCCTTCAGTACAAAAGAACTTGCTTTTTACAGCTCCTAGAATATACAACGCCATGCCACGATTCTTTAAAAATAAACCATTTTCAAAAATAAAGAGATACGTCACTACATGGTTGCTTCAATTAAGGGAAGACTTGTTCTTGACTTTACTATAGTTCAATTGATTTGTTATCTGACTTTTTTATAATTTGTTTCATATATTGTTGTGCATGTAAAAGAATGTAAATTGTAAATTTCTTCAATAGGTGCATGCACAAATTCTGGGAATTAATTGTGCACCTAGGTTCATTGTAATTTGATTTTCTTTTAAAAAGAGTTTCGGAGGAACATCATTTGAAACTTAATCCCAACAAATGTGTCGCATGTTGTTCGGTAGACCAATTGTTGTAAAGAGACTCACTTCACTAGTTGACGTTAATATTTCCAATGAAAAGATACCTGTTAAAGCTGAAGCTAAAAATCTTGGCTTAATTTTGGATTCAACTTTAAGATTTAAAAAACATGTATCGGCTTGCATTAAGCAGTGGGTCTACTTAGGTGTCTTTATAACTCAAGACATTTACTAAATACTCAATTAAAACTCATGCTTTGCGATTCTATCATTTTATCAATATATAACCACTGTGATGTTGTTTATGGCTCCTGTTTGACTGCAGAAGATACAAAAAGGATTCAAAAAATCCAGAAATATTGTTTACGGTTTAGCTACGGTATAAAGAAGCGAAATCCAATTACTCATAAACTGAAGGAAGCTAAATGGATTGACTGAAGTCAAGACGATATTTGCATTGTTGTACCGTGTATCATAAAATTAACTGCACAAGGTCACCTACGTATCTTTTTAAAAAAATTCCGTTCAAGACTGACGTTCATAATATAAATATAAGAAGCAGAGGCTTACTTACGCCCCCACTTCATAAAACAGGCATATTTGAAAGGTCTTTCACTTACAATTTAGTTAAAACTTATAACAACCTACCGGACATTCTGAAATCTAAATCAGTCAAATGTTTCAAAAAGTACCTAAAGCATTTGTTATTGCAGAATAATTGAAGAATTTACTTGTTCCTAAAAATGTAAGTTTTCTAATCCTAAATCACATGGCTTTCTGTAACTGACATAATGTTTCTCTTCTTTTCTTTTTTTTTGTTTGTTGTTTGGTTGTGCATCATATAATTTGGTTGTGCTTTATTATTATTATTATTTGGTTGTGCATGTGTTGGTGTGTTGCTGCCTAGGGGCAAGTGTAAAGATAGATGAACATATATATATATATATATATATATATATATATATATATATATATATATATATATATATATATATATATACGAGGCATGTTTTTTAAGTAAGTACCGTTTTGCGATTCCGCCGCCGCAGCGATACGGTCGGCGTTCCGCGCATGCGCGCTGGTAACCTACATCTCATGTCTACGCACTGACGCCATTACAGTCTGATTCTTCATTGTATACGTTGTTTACTGAGTGTTTAAGATGCCTCCGACAATCGTGAGTCCCGCCGATTGTGAAGTACGGGCTGTTATACGATTTCTTAGTGCTGAAGGCGTAAAACCGATCGATATTCATCGTGAGATCTGTGAAGTTTACGGACAAAACATTATGAGTGATGGAATGGTAAGGAAATGGGTGAGAGCATTTAAAGATGGCCGCACAAATGTGCATGATGAAGAACGGAGTGGGCGCCCTTCGGTCGTTAATGAAGATTTGGCGCAGAAAGTGGACGAAAAGGTGAGAGAAAACAGACGCTTTACAATTTCATCATTGTGCGACTGCTTTCCTCAATATTCTCGTAGTGTTTTTGTATCGCATTGTGACCGAGAACTTGAATTACCGGAAATTGTGTTCACGTTGGGTTCCAAAAATGTTGACGGATTTGCACAAAACCCAACGTTTAGGCAGTGCATTGACTTTCCTTGAGCGGTACCACAATGAAGGTGAACATTTTTTACGAGTTGTTCCTGCACTTGAAGAAGTACCTGGGTGGTCAGCGTCTTCAAGACGATAACGAAGTCAAAACATTTGTGATACAGTGGTTAACAAGTCAGGCGGCAGAATTTTATGAGGAGGGTATTCAAAAACTGGTGCCACGTTATGACAAGTGCCTCAATATTCACGGAAATTATGTAGAAAAGTAGATTAAGGTACAGGCTTTCATGTAAAAATAAAATTATAGCGATATCTTTGCACGTCTTTTTTTAATTCCAAAACGGTACTTACTTAAAAAACATGCCTCGTATATATATATATTACTCAGTATATATCACCACTACACCAAACACTTTATTTTTGCACTCGACGCGCGTTTCGCTAACCATGTTAGCTTCATCAGGAGCGATGATTGACTAATGCTAAACTACAAATCTACCCTGTTTATACTTAGCCTAACCCTTGAATTACTCAAGCGGAACTAATGACATAGGCAAGGCCCTCAGTTCCGGTCAAGTAACCAGTAGAGGGGACTATAAAGAATAGGCCCTCTGTCTTTATTTAAACTACTTTTACATTTTATGATTTCCATACTTTCGTATGCGTTCAACAATCTCCTATCAAATACATTTTTTATTAATCTTAGATTATCTAATGTTACAGTATGATCAGCTTCAAGGGCATGTTCGGCAATGCTAGACTTTTCTGTTCTATTGTATCTTAAGTGTGCTAAATGTTCTTTAAATCGTGTTTTAATTGACCTTTTAGTTTGCCCAACATACTTTTTGTCACAATCATTACAACTAATTTCATAAATTCCACTTTTCTCACAATTAGGAATCTTATCTTTGGGATTTCCTAAGATATTCCTCAGATTGTCTGATGACTTATAGACTAAGGTGAGGCCTACCTTATTAAATACCTTATTGAGTCCCTTGCTATATGTCGGATTATATGGTATGGAGACATATTTGGTGTTATTTTCTTCGCGTGTAAAAAAGGTGGAATTCTGAATATTAAACCTAAATTTATGTCTATTTATTAGCTTATTTACTAAGTCATCGTCATAACCATTAACTCTAGTTATATTTCTAATACGATTCCTTTCTTTATTACAGTTCACTCTGTTCAGAGGGAAGAAGAATAGTCCTTAGGAACTCGTAAATATTGTAGAAAATCATTCATCTCAATCCTTTATACGAGATGAAATTCGCATCTTAAACAAAGGTCTTAACTTTGCAGTACCCCCTCCTAGAGATAATTTATCAGAAATAGTTGCTCACATTGAAAGTTAGTACACTTCCAGAAAATAGTAAATCCTTTGTTAGGGAAGCATGTCGCAATCAAATATCGAAAAACATAGTTAACAACACAAATTCTAATTCACGAAAAAAACATAAAAGTAGTTAAAGGATTGAAAAAGAAAGATGGCTTCTACTTAAAAGCGGATAAAAGAAATAAGGTTATTATATTGGATAAGAAAGATTACTTTGAAGGCGTAGATAATCTTATCGAATCTGGCCCTTATGAAAAGGTAATAAGAAATCCATTACCGAGAATGATATCAGAGGTTAAAAATTCTTTAAAAAATGTAAGAACCTTGTCTCCGATTCGCCAAAAATTTAAATTAAATGTGAGTAATCCGACCATACCAAAATTGTATTGCTTACCCAAAATTCACAAACCTGGAAAAGCAAGGCGACCCATTGTTTCATCGGTCGGATCATCCACATATTTAATATCCAAATGGTTATCAAAAGAACTTGAGAGGTTACCATTAAATACTTTCGCAGTGAAGAATTCGTCAGAATTCATTAACAAAACAAAAATTCTAGTTCTTAATAAAGGTGAAGTCTTAATTTCTTTTGATGTTAGTTCTTTGTTCCCAAGTGTGCCAATTCCACAAACTTTACAATATCTCGAAGAATTACTTAGAATGAATGACTTTGAAGACGAAACTATTCGTGAATACTTAACATTATCTAAACTTTGTATGGAACAAAATTATTTCCAATATAACAATCAATTTTATGTTTAGAAAGAAGAAACAGCTATGGGTAATTGCTTGTCACCCTTCATAGCCAATTTATTCATAAGTAAGTTTGAAATCGAAGCCAGTCAAGAATTCGAATATTTCCCAAGGGTATGGTATAGGTATGTGGATGATATTTTCGCGATTTTTGACACAAAGAGAGCAAATATTAATGATTTTGTTTCTAAATTAAATAGCCGGTATGATTCCATTAAATTCACTTACGAAGTTGAGAACAAAGAACAATTGCCTTTTCTAGATATTTTAATTATTAAAAATAATAATAGATTAGAATTTGATATCTATAGGAAGGACACAGTAACAGATAGATATATTCCTAATGATTCATTTCATTGCAAACAACATAAATTAGCCTCATTACATTTTTTAGTTCATCGTTTGGTCACTTTCCCTCTGAACAGAGTAAACTTTAATAAAGAAAGGAATCGTATTAGAAATATAACTAGAGTTAATGGTTATGACGATGACTTAGTAAATAAGCTAATAAATAGACATAATTTTAGGTTTAATATTCAGAATTCCACCTTTTTTACACGCGAAGAAAATAACACCAAATATGTCTACATACCATATAATCCGAAATATAGCAAGGGACTCAATAAGGTATTTAATAAGGTAGGCCTCACCTTAGTCTATAAGTCATCAGACAATCTGAGGAATATCTTAGAAAATCCCAATGATAAGATTCCTAATCGTAAGAAAAGTGGAATTTATGAAATTAGTTTTAATGATTGTGACAATAAGTATGTTGGGCAAACTAAAAGGTCAATTAAAACATGACTTAAAGAACATTTAGCACACTTAAGATACGATAGAATAGAAAAGTCTAGCATTGCCGAACATGCCCTTGAATCTGATCATAGTGTAACATTAGATAATCTAAGATTAATAAAAAAATGTATTTGATAGGAGATTGTTGAACGCATACGAAAGTATGGAAATCATAAAATTTAGTAGTAGTTTAAATAAAGACAGAAGGCCTATTCCTTATAGTCCCCTCTACTGGTTACTTGACCGGAATTGAGGGCCTTGCCTATGTCATTAGTTCCGCTGGAGTAATTCAAGGGTTAGGCTAAGTATAAATAGGGTAGATTTGTAGTTTAGCTTTAGTCAATCATCGCTCCTGATGAAGCTAACATGGTTAGCGAAACGCGCGTCGAGTGCAAAAATTAAGTATTTGGTGTGGTGGTGATATATACTGAGTAGTATCATTGTCACTGTATACTGCATACTTTGAATAAAACTGTTTATTATTATTATTATTATATAAATATGTATATATATATATATATATATATATATATATATATATATATATATATATATATATATATATATACTTGTATATATATATATATATATATATATATATATATATATATATATATATATATATATATATATGTATATATAATTGTCGTAAAATATGGGTATAGTTTACTTCAAACCGCAATAACATTCTATGACACTTATCAATAAATAAATCAAATAAATGAAATAAATCAAAATAAATATTAAGGATGTTAAAGTTTGAATGAAGTAAAAGACAGAAACACCGTACACTGCTGGGCACATCAGCAGGAAAAAATACCTAATTTGTGCCGGATGCGGTTTTGCTTCAGGCTGCATGAGTCGTAGTTTGCCTTCTTGCCAAGAATACGGTATTAAGTATAACCAGTTTTTAATCTTCTTATTTTCTTAAAATTTTTAGACCTATGTTATTGTTATATTTATTTTTATGAAAATTATTAAAAGTAATATAACAAAAAAAATCTGATTATTGCGAAAAAACTCTTATTTTTATTAGGTTAACACCCACAAGACTTGGTTCCATAAATCAGTCGAGTTTGTTCAGTACATTAACTTTCATGCGTTCCTATATTTCCATTGCTCCCCTGTTAGTTCCCCTAAGTCCGTTGCTAGGTCTTTTGCAGGTTTAATAGCACCATTTGATAACACTTTTAGACATTCTTATTTCTTCCGTTACCTATCTATAACCATCTTACTGTATTTGATTTTCTAAACGTTTATATACCAGTTTAAGGTTCTTTGAGTTATTAGAGAGATTTTGCAACGATTATTTTGGTAGGCTACTGTCTTTACCTTTATTTGAAGCATGCGCCCACCGTTTGCAGCTTGCGCAGTAGTAAAGGCAAGAAATTAAATATAAGGACTCAGCTGTTATAGTTATTTGAAGCATGCCCCCAACATTCGGAGCTTGCGCAGTATTAACATAAAATAACGGAATCTTTTATTAAAGATAACGACTTCTCTTATTTAGGAACTTATAAGAGAGGTTATTTGTAGTTCGTTATTCTTATCGCTATTATGGTAGGGCCTGTTTTTTTTCCAATTTAGGTATACAAACCACTAAGAAAATACCGTAACAACAACAACAATAACAACATTCAATATATTTCAATAAGTTTTTTACGTTACATTACAATATATAAAGTTAATATAATTCGGGTGTTTACACATCATATCCTTATTGTCTACTACGGAGTAAAAAAACTTCACTAGACCATTCGTTGGCCTGTATTCGAAGTCCTTCATTCCTTGACCTGTATGATAGTAAACCTATGTTCCAGAAATTAAATATTCGTTTTAATACATATTTTACAAGTGAAAAGAACACATTCGATTATAAGAAGTATTCTATTATATAAGAAGGAGCACATGAGGGGAAACCAAAAGACGGAGCAACCACGAAAACCTAAAGACCAGGGTTGCTGCCTGGTAAAGCAAAAGAAACCGAAATTTTTTCCTTTTCTACGGTTCACTTTTTAAAACTGTCATAGTTGTGAATGATAAAAGTTTTTATTTCGAAATTTAACCGCCCATTGTAATCATTTTTTTCAGTTTTTGCCCTAAGGTTTAAAGGTAGCATTCTGACCACAGTTAATTAGTGTTCAGATTTTGCAGTTTTTGACACAATTGCATTAGAGTGTGTGTAGTGCTAATTTCAGATGAAATTTTATTTATGGCACATTCGTATTGCCTAGGAAATATTGAAGGAAATGATAGAAACCTGCTAGACACAATTCTGATTTAGAAAATTGTATTGACTCATCAAAGATTAATAACCCGTGTGCTCAACCATGAAATGAATGAAAAAAATCCCTTAAGGTTATAGAAGATGAATACTAACCTAACCTTGTAATTCATACGCGTTAATACTGTACATGCTTGAAATGACGATAAAAACCAAGGAATGTGAAAAATAAGCATTGCAAAATCTCTCTATTATTCCTTTTCCTCCATATATCTGCATCTTTGGAGAGTGTTCGTAGGATGTAGCCCGCTTAATTCCTCCCAAAGCGGTGCATGTTAGAAATACACGTCGCGCTGGTGCTTCGCATCCGTATGAGGTTCAGCTTGTTACTCCGCGTACAACGCTTTTCAAGCAATCTTTTATATGGAGAACGTCATCCCTTTGGAATAATTTGCCCAGCGCTGTGTTTCCCACCGAGTACAATTTACAGCGATTCAAGAACAACGTGAATCGCTTTTTCCGCACTCGTGCCGCTCCTGGAGCGCTTTAGGGACTTCCCTGCAGCACGTGTGCTAGACCCATAAAAAAAAAAAAAAAAAAAAAATCTTAAATCAGGCTACTATTAATAAGTGCTTCGTAGAAAATATATACTTATTTCGTGCCAATCTCATCATGCCAAAGATTTTTTTCTTTTAGACGATTAATTATTTTTATTGTTTATTTTATTTTTCTGTTAATCCCCATGTCACCTGCTCCTGTTGGATGGAATCATACTTCTAAATGGTACAAGTTTTCTGCGTGCTGAGTTTTAATCACCACTGTTTATATTCCCTCCGCTTGTCTCGCGCTATATATTTCAGATCGTCTTTATCATTTGCTAGAATAACTTGGCCATCGACATTGGGTGTATAAAGAGTTAGTGTTCATACATTTATATTTTTTTAACATATATTTGTACGTGTGGCAACATATATTTACAACTAAGTTGGGAATGTGGAATCTTTGGCACAATGATACTACTCAGTATATATCACCACTACACCAAACACTTTATTTTTGCACTCGACTGTCAATCATCGCTCCTGATGAAGCTAACATGGTTAGCGAAACGCGCGTCGAGCGCAAAAATAAAGTGTTTGGTGTAGTGGTGATATACACTGAGTAATATATTTACAAGGTCTTAAACACTTATTTACCAGAAACCTGCTTGATAATCTGTTACATATTATTATTTTTCATGTTGACGTGTCACACAAGTTTGTAAGAGCGTTTATTAGGACATAATGTTTATTTCGAATCACGCTGCAGAGTTTTGAACATAATAACACGTAGGCTGAAAAGTTTTTGGTCCATCTAGTTAAAATACATTTTTTTGCAATATTCGACTTTATTCATCAATTTAGTCTACTTCAAGAGCCATACATTTCTATACTTCTCTTGTAGAAGAATTTGCCTTTGTCTTCAAAATAGACGTCAGTTTCGCCGATAACTTCTTCACTGGACCCAAATCTCTTTCCCGCGGGCATTTTTTTTGAAGTCTGCGAATAGATAATAGTCGCTGAGGATCAAGTCTGGAGGATACGTTGAATGAGGAAGCAATTCGAATATCAATTCATGCAATTTTGCCATCGTAACCATTGATTTTTGACACGGTGCATTGTCTTGAATTTTTTTCTTGTTCATTTGGGGCCGTTTTTTTTGCAATTTCTGCATTCAAACGCGCCAATAACTTTATATAATATTCTCTATTGACGTTTGTTCTCATTTCAGCATAATCGATGAAAAATATTCCATGCGCATCCCGAAATGCAAATGCCAAAACCTTCCCAGCAGACTGTTGTGTCTTTGATCGCTTCGAGCGACTTTCACCGGCTGTTGTCCACTCAGCTGACTGCCGATTTGATTCCGGTGTGTAGTGGTGTATCCATGTTTCATCCTTTGTCACATATCGCATGAAAAAATCCTTTTTGTTGCCCTTAAACAGGTCCAAACAGCGCTCAGAATGATCAACATATTGTTGTTTTTGGTCCACTGTGAGCAAACGCAGTACCCATTTCGAACAGAGCTTTCTCATGTCCAGATGTTCATGTAAAATATGACCAACATGTTCTTTTGATATCTTTAAGGTGTCAGCTATGTCACGCAATTTCACTTTATGGTCATCCAAAACATTTTTATGAATTTTGTGTAACCACCTCATTTGGGTGTCCAGAGCGTTCAGCATCATTTATATCTGTACGACCGCGTTTAAATTCAGTATACCAGTGAATGATGAGTGATTTTCCAGGGGCAGAGTCCTAACACTTAACTAGTCATTGTTTTGCTCGATCTGTATTTTTTCCCATCAAAAAACAGTGTTTAATCAAGACTAGAAATTCGATTTTTTCCATTGTTTTGAAAGCACCAAAAGTAGCGTCACTAAAACTACTGTAACTTGTAAATAAATGTCATGAAATTTTGGCACGTATCGTTTGAAGGTTGGCACTTCCTAAAAATCATATGAATTTTTTGAAAAGGGCGACATCTATGTGTCAGACCAAAAACTTTTCAGCTTACGTGTTACTACGGAAGTTTGATAATAACATGCCCACCTCTCAATTGATTTGATTTTTTTTTTCTATATTACGTAATTGCAGGTAGTAATTTTTTTCTAATTCGCAAACAGATCAATGGATCCGTTTATATATCAATAAATTATCTTGTCTAGTTTTCTATTTCTGCTTCATTTTCAATAGTACTACAGAATATACCCTCGTAAACGTATTTCTGGACTAGCTAAGGCTCACTAGTCTGGGGGTCAATGTCGGCAAAATGAGCTTCACTAGCTCGACCGCGCCACGAATCAGTATTTAAGCGACAGTGTTCAGGAGCAGGGGTTTGGGGTTTCCTTGTTTTTCTGCCAAGTTTCTCCGGCTAATTTTTTGGTACGGATGTATCACCATATGAGTTTTTTTTTCCAGCTTTCTCATTTTGGTGTAAATTTTGGTCTCACTTTACCTGCTTAAGTTCTAGTATATAAGGACCCATTTCTCACAAATCACAGTACCTATAATAGTTGTAAATATATAAATATTTGAAGAAATAGTCTAACGTTAGTTTTTATCTAATTAAATAGATGTATTTTCGCTTTGATATGGATCATGTAATTTTTAGCTTACAATGCAATAAAATTCTTGAGTAAGAACTCTAACTAAGCAAACTATGGGCTCTCAAGACTAGAGTTACCGTTTCAGATAGCAGTTTGATTACATTTATTGTATCTTCTCATTTTTATAATAAAAACCGGTCAAGTGCAAGTTGAACTTGCGCAATTAGTGTTCCGTACGTTGATTGCTTTTAAAATAAAAAATGTTGTAACGGAAGAATAAAATGATCAGTGACTTCACAAAACACACCCCAAATGAGTTCTCAACAAAGTTTACTTCCAATCTTTACTGAAAATTGATGACTTTGAAATTTCTGTTTTTTTTTTTATATATCAGATAAATTATTACAGGTAATGCACTCGTGATAATTTTCGTTCAATCTACACCCCGTGGAGAATATTCCAGAATTTTTTTAAAATTTTTTGATAAGTATTCTTCGAGATAAGGCGGGTGAACAGGGATTTTTCGCGATTTTTTGAAAGTAATACAAAGAAAAGTGCGCGCAAGTATTACTTTATATATATATATATATATATATATATATATATATATATACATATATATATATATATATATATATATATATATATATATATATATATACATATATCTATTTTACTCGTGTTTTCACAAGCTTTCATTTGATACCACACTCGATTACCTAGTAAAAAAATTTTTTTTTCACTTCCGATTTCACCCCCCAAAACTAACCCCTTAAGTCAAAATTTAACTTTCAAAACTACATGGCTCTGATGTGGCCATCAATTTCTATATTGTTACCAAATTTCAACTTTCTATGACAAATAGTTTCGGAGAAAATCGAGTGTGACAGACGGACAGACAGACATACAGACACCAAAGTGATCTTATAAGTGTTCCGTACGGAACACTAAAAATCAGCTTTGATCTTTTATATTACATATATAAATATATACAGTCTGTCAAATCAGAACGTGTCCGCGATAATTCATTTTCGGTAGATATGATTCTGGCGATTCAAGAAAAAAATCGGTAGAGGTAACTTTTGTTTACGATGCATTTTAATAAAAGTATCATTCCTCCGAACTTTGTTGAAAACACATAAAATCCAAAATGAATCACTTGTTTGCGAGTCGGTTCGAAGCAGTCTTTCTTTGTTCCCATTCAAAAGGACCTAAAATGACACATTCTGCGGCCGCTAAATATATTAGGAGGTCGGTATCCCTCGTGAAGAAGTAGGAAAATCATTTTAACAAGACGAAAAATGTCGACGCCTAGCCCAAAACGTGGCTCTTTTTTTTATGGGTCTAGCACACGTGCTGCAGGGAAGTCCCTAAAGCGCTCCAGGAGCGGCATGTGTGCGGAAAAAAGAGATTCACGTTGTTCTTGAATCGCTGTAAATTGTACTCGGTGAGAAACACAGCGCTGGGTCAATTATTCCAAAGGGATAACGTTCTCCATATAAAAGACTGCTGGAAAAGCGTTGTACGCAGAGTAACAAGCTGAACCTCATACAGATGTGAAGTACCAGCGCGACGTGTATTTCTAGCATGCACCGCTTTGGGAGGAATTAAGCGGGCTACATCCTTCGAACACTTTTCATGAAAATACTTGTAGAACAAACTCAACTCGCCAACCGTTCTTCGATGTTCCAACGAATCAAGGCCGCCGGTCAATTCCGGGTCCTCAATCAGACGGACCGCTCTTCTCTGACCAGAATCCAAGAAATGCAGTGTATGTTTGGGAGCGGAGCCCCAAACGTGGGAGCAGTATTCCATAGTTGGTCGAATTTGAGCTTTGTAAAGAATTAACAGTTGTTGTGGGGTGTATAGCTTTCTGGTTCGAAATAATATTCCCAACTTTTGAGAAGCTCTCCTTGCTATGCCTGCAACATGTTCATGCCAGGACATATTTGCTCCCAAACTAACGCCCAACAAATTGAGCGACGATGCTAGGGGAATGGAGTGCCCCGACATAACTATGTCGGGTTCAGCAACGTTAACTTTTTTAGAAAAAACTGCCGCCTGGGTTTTTGTAGCGTTAAATTCCACTTGGTTACTGTCACCCCAAGATAAAATTTCTTCCAGGTCTTCGTTAAGTTGAACGACCTCCTGCTGCCTGCGGATATTCGCCTGAGCAGCAGATGTCCGAGCGTTCAAGGTGAATGAAGAGACAAGCGTACTGTTATCTGCAAAGCTGTAGATTGGATTCCCGGTCTTTTCCAGCAGATCGTTAATGTAAATGAGAAAGAAAGTAGGAGACAGTATGGAGCCCTGGGGCACACCGGCGTTGATAGTGAAGGTGTTAGAAAGAAATCCGTCGACCGCCACTCGTAAAGAACGCTCTATGAGGAAACATGAGAGCCAGAAACAGAACCTTTCAGACATACCATAAGAGCGTAACTTAGCCAACAGTCCATCGTGCCAAACACGGTCGAATGCTTTGGATATGTCAAGAGCAACCGCTCGAGATTCTCCAAAGTGTTCAATTGCGTTGTTCTCGGCTCGGTAGGCAAAGTCACGCCAAATGGCAAAAAAAGGACTCAAAATTGACGCTGCTTCAAGTAGCGGCAAAATTAGTAAATCAGGTTTGAATGTGTCCCCTGAGATCATTCGAGAACATCTTCGTGGTCATAAAGTAAAATTCCAAAACACGTTGAAGAAACCTTTGCTAGGCCAAAATCCCATTGCGAAGCGGCTCGCTTAGATCCACGATAAGATATAGATTGGCCCTCACAATCACCGGACGCCGACCCTATTGAAAACGTTTAGTCTCTTGTAAAGAGGAAGATCAGTACCGCTATTCTGATCTTAATTTCTGCTGTTTTAAGTGTTTGTTACGTTTTTGATCTCTTGGGTTGTATCCTCGTTATGTACGTTAATACAGACAAATTATTTTTTGTGAACTTCAGTTTGTTTGATTCTTTTTTAGTTCTTAGGTGTTTGTTACGCCACATTGTATCGTTTAAGTACGCCGCTATTTTTATCACCTGTGCAGTTTAAGTTCTAACTTTTGTTTCAATATCACCAAAACCCGACATATCTAAACCGAAATGTATGAACTTCATTTCTTATTGTATACCTTTTTTCGTCAACAAAATCTCACTATGTTTTTTTTCTGGAGGTATCGCCTTTCCAATTTGGCTTACTATTTTATTAAATTAATAAAGTAACCTCTGAATTTCTTATCTTTCTTTCTCTAGTCATACCAGTGCATCGTCACTATAGAATAAAATTATTTTATTTCTTAATTTCCCATTATATAACCTCTCAGTTTGTGAGCTTACCTAATTATTCCACTCATTATTACATTGAAAAGTTGTGGGCTTGAAAGTCTTCTTGCGTACAATTTATTCATCATATATCCATTATTCAGAAGCAATTTAGTTCCTTCTTATTCTATTTGTTTTGCTTTCTGCACTCTCTATAAATTACAAAACTCATTCCATATTTGACCTACCAGATAAGCACATGGATCTATTAAACATTATAATAGATATATCTGCTGATATATGGATTTTTGCCGAAATATTCTGCATAATTTCATTTTAAAATGTAAATTTTTCACCCAAGGGATTTTTCAAATGTTCCACGTGCATTCAATTCCAAATCAACGTGAATATACATTATGTCGTAAAATAATAAAAGTGTTTTATTTTCAGATATTTGTAGTAAAAATTTATTTAGCAAAATAACAATAATTAACAATATTTACCCAACCAATATTTCTGAATCGAACATACGAGTCGTCTTATTACGTTACGATAGTTCAAGATGGGATGATATTAAGTGCTCTCATTCTTCTTCTTCGAGTACCATGACCATTCAACGATCGTTAGTTATCATGTTGTCTATCATGTTGATGATCGTTTTATTGACATCCGCTCGGAAGAATTAAATCGTAGACCTTCCATACCACTGCTTCAAATTTTTTAAACACGATGTTCTGCCTGGAATCTTTGCCTCTATAATCAGATGCAAGAATACATAATTTTCTGGATATGTGGCCAAAATATTCTAATTTGCGTCTCTTGATAGTCATGACCCCCTCCAAGGCCTTGTTCATGCAAGTGAGAACGCTGTTGTTACTAATTCTGTCCCTCGAACTGATTTTGAGCAGTCGTCGATAAACCTACATCTCGAATGCTTCCAGACGTTTAAGCATTGCTTCAGTTAGCGTCGACGCTTCCATGCCGTACAAGAAAACCCGAAAGACATAGCAGTCTATCATTGTTATTCGTAGTTTCAATGATAGGTCGTTAGTTAAGATTTTTTTTGCTCTTCATAAATGCAGCTCGGGCCTGCTCTATTCGAATTTTTTTGGTCCATAAGTTTTTGTAGATCTTTTCCGTTATTAGTAATAATTAATGTGTCATCGGCGTATCTGATGTTATTTCCGTTAACACCGTTAATGTTGATTCCCTCGGTGGTATAGTATTTTTCAAGATCTAAGAAAGTGATTTCGCAAATTGATGCAATGAAAACATTAAACGACTGTTAGGATCTTCGCACGTACCTGGTCGTAACATGGTCGTAATTTATATATATATATATATATATATATATAAAATAAAAATATATATATATATATATATATATATATATATATATATATATATATATATATATATATATATATATATATATATATACAGTCCCTGGCCAAATTATTAGACGCATTGTATTTTTTTTAGTAATTTTATGTTTCTTAAGAGTTTTTATGCAATAATGGTATATTTAAACTACAATATTATTGATTTTTATTTAAAAGAATTGTTGTAGACTACATATTTGCATTTATTTTTAATATATGGCAACACTGTGTTGACAAAGTGATACATGAACGTAAACAAGTACAAACCTGTATCAGTCGCGATCGGACTCGAGTCAGGTACGGACGTGTTTCTGTGGCTTTGTGGACTGTGATTGTTTGTTTAAACAGTTTTATACTACTCAGTTATTAGTTTATTTTGTATGCAGTGTTTTAAAAAAGTAATTGGACTATTTTCATTATGGGTAGAAAAGGCGATCTTTCACCACGTAAAAAAGCTGAAGTGAAGGCCCTTGTGATTGCTAAAAAAAAAAACAAACCGAGAAATATCACGAAGATTGGAGGTTTCTGAAGCTAGTGTACGACGCATAAAAAAGAAAATTGAGTCAGGGAAAGAATTAAGCCCGAAAAGAAAGAAAAGATGCGGTAGAAAACCAATTTTCACTCCACGGTCAGAGAGATGTTTGAAGAAAATTTGTGTAGAAAACAGATTTGCTACCACAAAGGTAATAAAATCACAACTCCAGGATGCTAGCGTAAATGCTTCTGAACGCACTGTTCGAAGAAAATTGAAAGAATTAGATTTTAAGGCCTGTCGCCCCGCCAGGAAGCCCAAGTTAACAGCTGCAATGAAAGCAAAGCGCCTGAAGTGGGCCAAACAATGGCAAGACAAAGATGTGGACTTCTGGAGATCGGTAAGATACAGCAATTTAATCAATAATTGATACATTATTATCATTTTCAGTTAAATAAAGCAAATAAACATGGAAGTTTATATATTTTTCCTATTTTTGACAGGTCTGCTTCAGTGACGAAAGCAGATTCGAAATTTTGCAGAATAAAGCTCAGTATGTGCGTCGTCGTCATGGAGAAAAGTTCCATCCTGATAGTGTCGTCCCGACGGTTAAACATCCTACCAAAGTGATGATTTGGTCAGTCATCAGCGGCAAGGGCACTGGACGTCTGTACGTCGTCAAAGGAATAATGAGGCAAGATCAGTACAAAGAAGTATTACAAAATCGGTTGATTCCGCAGCTCAGAGAATGGTTTCCAAATGGGGAACCATTCACTTTCATGCAAGATGGAGCTCCCTGCCACACTGCTCGGTCTGTTAAAGCTTTTTTGGCAGAAAAAAATATCCCTCTGTTGGATTGGCCGGGTAATAGCCCTGAATGAACCCCATTGAAAATGTGTGGGAGCTGATGAAAAGAGAAGTGGCTAAAGATGTAATTACCAACAAAACCCAGCTCCTAGAAAAGATTATTCATGTGTGGAATCATCATCCTCAAATGCAGGAGATAGTACAATCTTGCATTGATAGCATGCCGCGCAGAATTAAAGCTTTGATAGCGGCTAAAGGTGGCTCAACTAAATATTGACTTTTACTAACATTAATTTCACTTTTCTTTAAAACTTAATAAACTTATGCTTTTCTAAATTAATGCTGTTTTATTTATGTCAAATAAATAGGTAATTGATTGGATAATATAAAAATAAAAAACAAATCAATTTAAAATAATAAAACGGTACAATATCACTCGGTAATTAATATTTTACATGAAATCTTGCAGTGCGTCTAATAATTTGGCCAGGGACTGTATATATATATATATATATATATATATATATATATATATATATATATATATATATGCATTTGCAACAAGAACCCAAGCTCCTTCGAAACTTTTTACATTCAAATGGATACAGTCAAAACACGATCCGGCGGGCCCTAAATAAACAACACAAACCGGAAAGAAAGACATATACACAAAAGCATTTCTCCCATATATAAAAGGCATCACAGATAAAACTTCTAGGAAAACACCAAATTGAGACCTTTTACACAACGAATCAAAAAATTAAAAATATTCTACCTACACCAAAAAACATTACAGCTTTAGAAGACCAAGGTGAATAGAAATAGAAAAGAGGCCCAACAACTTAAATAATAGGGATGATAGCCAACGTTTACCGAACTCTTGAAAACATATCCTATCCCAGTACCAAGTCCAACCAAGAGAAACAATAATTCAACCATATGATACTTCACCAACACAAAGCCGAGCCTCTGTTGGCCAGATCAGTCCAACCAATAGAGCCACGCCCCGACACATAATACCGGCGCCCTCGGAGCCAGTTTCGACATTTAACGCCAAGACACCGACCAGTGATCAAAGCTTTGAAAAAGATGGATGAGATTCCATCGAAACGTCAGCGAAACCGTCCATCAAGGGACTTTAAGCTAACACGTGATACCCGAAAAAACCACTACTACATATATATATATATATATATATATATATATATATATATATATATATATATATATATATACTTCCCTTTCAATCTGACATTTTATTGGCTACTTCATGTTTATAAATATAAAGAATATTCTTCATTTTATCTGTAATATTATACTGAAATAGTGTGTATTATAAAATTCATTAGTGTCTTAAAATGTCCGAAGCCCTTTCCATCAGAAGCCGCAAATGTTTACCCGTTGAGGCAAAAGTGATAGTTAAAAGTGTTAAATTTAGTGGAGTGAGGCCACGAAAAGTACTCTTCGTTGATGGAGACATCAGCTTTAACAAGCATTTCTGAAAGTACAGTTTGAAAAATTATAAATAATTCGATAACGCCTAAAAAAACACGAAAAGACAAAGGTGTGACGAAATGTATTAATTTCTGTCAAGAAGACTTAATCCGCCGCAAAATTTATGAAATGTATGCAGAACAAAAAGTTCCTACGTTATTGTCACTTTCATGGAGGCTGTCCGAGGAAAGTATGACATAAAATGTTCTACTACAACTTTATGGCGTATTTTACGTCGTTTGGGGTTTTTGTTCAAAAAAAACAGACAAAAGGCAAGTTATAATGGAATTACGGCGCTTACAACAACTCAGAATGGAATATCTTGAACAAATAAATACAGCTAGATCGAAAAATCAACCGATAATCTACCTAGATGCGACTTGGTATGACACCCACGACACACCCAGTAAAGGATGGATTGCTAAATTCAAAAAATGCCACACTAAAGCTCCATCAAATAAAGGTAAAAGAATAACTATTTTACATGCGGAGTCAGAAGAAAACTGGATACCAGAATCTCTATTTCTAGCAGCCAAGAATATTTCAGATTCCAGCTTGGATAATCATTCTGATACAACCGCTGGAGTTTTTGAAGATTGGCTTCAAAACAAATTAATGCCGAATATACCACCGAATAGCTGTATTGTGATGGAGAATGCATCCTATCAAAGTCGCCAAATGAATAAGGTACCAAGTTCCACCAATAGAGAAAAGGAAATACAAGCCTTTTTGTGCGAACATGAAATATATTTCCATGAAAGTTATACAATTAAACAATTGTTAGAAATTTTAAAAAGTTACAATTTTTCAAAGGAATATGTTTGTGATAAAATTGTAAAGGAAGCAAGACACGAAATAATTCGACTTCCACCATAATATTGTATCTTTAATGCGATCGAGTTGATATGGCATAAAATAAGGTCTAATAGACGTGCTCACAACAATACAGAAGTCAAAAATGTAACCGTTGAAAAGTGGAGAAACTGTATTCAACACGTCAAAAAAATTGAAAACTCATATAGATGTAGGTACATAAATATAAACATTTTAGAACCTGTAAAAAAAAACTTATTATTGATTTGCAAGATAGTAACGATAGCGAAATTGAACTAGATTAATTAATTAATAACTAAAATTGTAACAATTGTACGCTAGGACACTGTACACTGTTTTAATATATTTATGTAATTACTATATTGTGTATTATTCAGTACATAAAACATTAAAATTCAATTGTTTTATCACAATAAAATATTAAGCCCAACAATTATACAATCAGGTATAGTGCGGCCCTGCACGATGCCTTGTCATTAAACAACCATAAATTAATCACTTTCGAATCTTCGGTGTAGGTAGCTAAGTCACTTTCTTAGATCGTGAAAAATACGATACCAGTGAGTGCTGCGTTGAATATCACCTCCGAATAGAGGTTGAAAAACAAGGGCGATAGAATACAACCCTGACGCACTCCCCGCTTGATTTTAATTTCTTCCGATAGTTGATGCTCCAACTGTAATTCAGCTGTCTGATGCCAGTACAAATTGACGATGATACGAATGTTTTTGTCGTCTATATCGGTCGTTTTTAAAATCTACAGAAGTTTTTCGTGGCGTACCTTCTCAAAGGCTTTTTCCTAGTCAATTCAACAAAGGAACACATTTTGGTTGAGATTACGTCATCTTTGGATGAACACATGGATACCAAACAGTGTCTCTCTAGTCCCTAATAGACTGTTTCTAATTCTTTCTTCAAGTTTATTATATATCCTGCCATGCATCGCTCTCAAAAAGATTTTTAAAAACATGGATCATGAGACTAATTGTTCGATGATCACTACTGGTTGCTCTGTTCTTTTTTTGGAATCATGACAAATGTTGATTTCAACCAGTTAGTCGGTAGTATTCCGGTCTCATAAATGGCGTTAAAAAGTTGAGTCAGTTCTCACTTGGTCCGATCCAACTGCTTTTCCATTTTTTGCTAGCTTTCGATCATTCAAGTCATCTTATTACGTTACGATAGGTCAAGACAGAACGATATTAAGTTTCCCATTGGTAGCATATAAAGAGCGCCACGTGTCTCTTTCCTTTATTTACAGTCTCGCAATTTTTCGAACATACTGTGTATATCGTTTAGACTGTCATCTGACAAGTTTACCTTAAAATCCCTTCCATACATCCCTTCATATCTCAAAGACCACATACTAAACCCTTCACCACACAAATTCTAATGGGTTTTAAGATTTATTTCTGACAGCTTGGTCTCTGCGCCCTTCTTCATTCTCTGCTTTTAAAAGGACACTATCATTTTCTAGCATAAGCCAAATTAATGTTTGTCTTTGCGCCCCTTTCTTTCCCTTTTAGCCCTTTGGGAATATTAATTTTCGAGTTACTGAGGAATTATGTCACCTAATTTAAGGGCATTAAATTCGAAGTTGCTTTTAATAAATTTTGTTTTTTTTTTCCATTGACCAAATAGATAGTTTTTAGTGTTCCGTACGGAACACTTATAAGATGGCTTCAGTGTCTGTCTGTCCGTCTGTCTTTCCGTCTGTCTGTCTATCACACTCGATTTTCTCCGAAACTATTTGTCACAGAAAGTTGAAATTTGGTAATAATAGAGGAATTGATGGCCTCATCAGAGCCATGTAGTTTTGAAAGTTAAATTTTGACTTAAGGGGTTAGTTTTGGGGGGTGAAATCGGAAGTGAAAAAAAAATTTTTTTACTAGGTAATCGAGTGTGATGTCAAATGAAAGCTTGTGAAAAACACGAGTAAAAAATATATATATATATAATGTAATACTTGCGCGCACTTTTCTTCGTCGTATTATTTTTAAAAAAAAAACGCGAAAAATCGCTGTCCACCCGCCTTATCTCGAAAAGTACTTATCAAAAAATTTTGAAAAAAAATTCTGGAATATTCTCCAAGGGATATAGATTGAACGAAAATTATCACGAGTGCATTATCTTTAATAATTTATCTGGTATATAAAAAAAACATAAATTTCAAGGTCATTAATTTTCAGTAAAGATTGGAAACAAACTTTGTTGAAATCTCATTTGGGGTGTGTTTTGTGAAGTCACTGATCATTTTATACTTCCGTTACAAAATTTTTTATTTCAAAAGCAATCAATGTTCGGAACACTAATTGCGCAAGTTCAACTTGCACTTGACCGGTTATGTTCAAGAATCTATCAACGTAATAGAATTGCATGTAAAAATGTACGTTGTAAAATTTATTTAAAATTGGTAAAAAGGTTAAAATTTCTTGTTCTGGCCAATTTTTCCCGTAGTGCTTCGATAATAAATTTTTAACATATTCGAGTGTTTGAGGTGAAATCTCCACAGCTCCGGCCACTGTCTGTTCTGGATTTTTTATGGCATTTGCAGTCTTGCTTCTTGTGCAGATACTTGTACTTGCTTCAACATGGCATCGATAGTTTACCTCCCCATTAACAAGAATGTGGAAATAACTTTTAGAACCACACTAATTCTGTTCCTCTTCTCAATTCTGAACAATAAAATAACAATGTTATAATGCAGTAATTTCAATAGTATGAACAACCATACCAAACTACCAAAGGGGCATTGAATTCTGTAACATCAGATATTATGGAAATTGCCAGCAAACAACATCTTTTAAAATGTCTGGAAAGATTTTATTGGTGTCGAGATAGCCTTGGGTACGGTATTTTCAATTTGCGGACTATTAGGTCAAACGGCCTTAGAGGTTGCCAAATGAAATCGGATGCTGATCTACGAAAAGAGGGCCGAGGATCATTCGACCAAAAGTTTGATAACCAACATCGGATTGCGATTATA